>JAHFWI010000098.1:600000-1074067 GCA_028554975.1 Himalopsyche kuldschensis
TAAGATTTTTTGATAACGAAATAAATATTTATGTTCATATAAATTGAATGAAGATTCTATCTAAGGAATCGGCGGTAACTTTGTGAAAATTTATTTTGTTATAAAGCTTAAAATAAATGAGATTATTCAACGTGTTGTGTAACTAATAGTTACACGTGTTTCGCTTTGTTCAGAAGCATCATTAGAACTTACTATTGCACTTCTATTTTATGTCTGATGTTTTTTCTGAATAAGGCTAAACTCGGGTCACAATTAGTCATACAATACGTGGATTAAACATAGTTATTTTATATTTGAGCGAAGAATATTCGCATTTGAAAAACAAAATTAAAATCTTTTGAATTTCATGCAATAAAATTCAATTAAGATTTCGAATTAAAGTTTGATCCAACGACTTTTATTTTTCTCAACATCATTAGTATCATTTTATTGATTGAGTAGGCATTTACTTGGTAGAACTCCATTATAATACGGAAAGAAAAATAACAATGTATTTATGTAGAACTGAAATACATTGTTATTTTTCTTTCCGTATCATTAGTATCCATAGATAGTAAATACTAAATATTGCAAAATGAGCCAATGATGTATTTTTCTAAATTTATTTAATGTCTTTATTACCAGTAAAACATAACATACACGTTATGTGAAAATAGCATTCGATTGTCGATGGTATGATTTGTTTAATTTTAAAATTAGAATTCAGCGAGATAGCGTCACACAGATTACGAATCATCTGTTGAAGAAACCCTATTTTGTATGCGAAGTCTTCCCTATGTATAGAATGACAAGTCAGGCCTGAATAAGACATCATCATCTATTAAAGCATGCAATGCGATCTTTTCGCAAAGGACTTAATAATTTCAATATAAATATATCCTTTATAGGATCTCTCTTCATATAGTGCAAAGCTAGCGACAAGGAAAGTCATTCCCGAGTACGCTGATTTAGTTTGACGTTTCAGCGGTTCCCGCGTATTTAATTTGAAGTTTTTCTTTTTTTAAATAAGGCGATCGAAAATAGATGCGCTTATTACCAGCGAGTCGTAGTTCATATAATTTGTTTTTTTTTAATATTTTTTTCGCGTCAAGCAAATATATACTTTTTCAATTTTAAACAGTTAAATTAGTAGATCATGGCAAATTTAAAAATGGCAGTTTCGGGTGTGTGTGTTTTCGTTTTCATGATTTTATCAACGGTGGACTGTCAAAGATCACGTGGACCTAGAATGCGAGTAAGTGATTGTTTGGTAATTGTTTGATTATAAATAGGTTCAAAGGATCAAGCTATGAAAAGGGTACAGATCTACTCTTTCTATATATCGATATATATACATACATACATATACCGTCTTAAGATTACTAAAATTTTGCGGAATTCTTTCAATTTAAAATACGCAGAAAATATTTATTAGAAATCAACCCTTAGAGATTTCGTTTGTTCGTTTGCAAATCAACTATAATTGTTTTATTAAAGTTATCAGCATTTTTATTTTTAAACTTTATATAAAAAGGAATTTATAAAATAATCATTTTGATTGAGCTATTATTTAAGAAAAAGAATTAGTTTTTTTTTGTTGCAATTGACTGAATTTGAGTTTCATAATAAATACATAAATATGTAAAAAAAATCGATAATTATTTGTTTACGTAAATATGCTCAGATAGCGTTCTAGACATTCTATTTTTTTTCGATACTAATACAATATTATTTTCAGATACTTCCTCGACAATCCCAGGCTGAAACATTAAGTCTCCCCAGCAACGCAACGTCAATCAGAGAAGATATCACAGACAATTTTAGGTAACATTATCATACATATATGTACTTATAATAATTATATTATGTATGTGTATTATCATTACTTGAAACAATAGACAATTCAATTTATTCAAAATATTATGGAACACTCCGATATTACTCTGCTACTTTCCATCCCTCGCGTGTAATATTGATGTCAATTTAAGGCATTTATTTTTTATTTTATTTATTTTAATTTTTTTTTTTTTTTAAATATTTGGCATTACAGCTTGCGCCAATGCGCCAAATATTCTGAGTTGTGAAAGTCACACGAGATTAACTCGATGGTAAATAATGTATCAGTTGTGCACAAAATCAACGATAAATAACATAACACCCAGCCCAAGATCTTTTTTTTCAATTGAAAAAATCTAACCTTGCCGGGGATTGAACCCGGGCCCCCCGATTGCTAGGACAAAGCTCTTGCCACTAGACCACAGGGACCGACAATGTATTTAATGGGTCAGTAACTAATTCAATTTTTGATCAGTTAAATAAATAAATGGTCAGTTAAAAATCAAAATGGTCAGTTAATATTATAAACAGTCAGTTGTCATTGTATCAGTGTGAATGTGGTCAGTTATTAAATAAAACGGTCAGTATTTAATTTAAATGGTCAGTAATTTAAAAAAAATGATAAGTTTTATTTTAACAGCTTGTGAATTTTATCAAATATGGTCGTAAGAGGCAAATTTATGACATCTGCTATGAAAAATAAGCGCATGAAATGAAATTATTTCTTAAGTTCAGGTATTTTAAAGCAGATATTGTTATTTTTATAAGTGTAAACTGACCATTTATTATTTTTAACTGACCGTTTTAAATATTTATTACTGACCATTTTAAGTATTTATAACTGACCATTTATCGAATTAGAAACTGACCAAATAATTAGTAGTCTCAATTTAATATGCAAGACTTTCCTGATTGATGACGTCCCTGTTTGCACGCGTTAAGTGTTTAACTAAATTGTAACTACAAATTTAGTGATTCCATGCGTGTAAACGCTGTCATAAATAATAAGTTAACGATTTAATGACCAAGCCGCAAGTGAAATAATTATATTTTTTGATAATTCAAACGGTTAAATAAATACGCCCATCATTCGCGCGTATTTTGCGGTGACCTTCGTCTATTCAATTTGTCCCGATTGTTCATTTACTCTCACATGTTCGTTTAGATTTATTTTAGTAAAAATAGTAAACAAAAATTCGTTATTATTCCACATTGAATTTATTAGATCAGGATCAGGTTGATAATGCTCGATTAGTGATCGGACTGGAGGGGGGAATTTTTAAACAACATTAACAATGCCTCCAAACGTCCAAACAGAATCTATAAACCAACTGATTTTTTTTACCCGGTCTCGAACCCGTGAAGTCCGTCATGGAAGCCACCGAAGTAGACCCCTGCACCACGAACCAATGTCCCCCTAAGCCAAGAGATCAGCTGCTCGGAAAATTCAAATGCTGAGCAGGCCAATTCTAAAAATGCGCGGCATAATTTAAATCATCGAACCACTTCTGTTGAAATGCTTCATTATGAGATCATTTGCGTTACATTGGCAGCAGACATGGATTAAAAAATATATTTTATTCATGTGTTTTATTAATGGAAGCTGAACGCGCGGCTGAGAGGGAACGCTGCCACGGACAGTGGCGGATTAAGCACTTAAGCACAGAAGCCCTGGGCGCAATATAATTTTGGGGTCCTCTTTTTTGCAAAAAATATTCGAGATGAAACAAATCACAAATATTTTATTTTTTAATGTTGAGTCGTTCCTCTAAATTCGAATTTGAACAATGTAAGGTATACCCCGCAGTTCACTAGAACAATTTAGAATGATTAACTAGTTCACCCGAACATTGTAATTCATAATTTATGACCCATTGGTCATTCGATATTACTTCTATTGAACATGAAGTTTTCGGTGTAACATCATATATTATTTGTCAAATGTTCCGTTATTTTTGAGGCCCTCAAGATTTGAAGGTCCCAAGCGCGCGCCTCTTGCGCTTATGGGGTAATCCACCACTGGCCACGGACTTATAAAATACTTTATCATTGTTTTAAAAAAATGTATTATTTATTCTTTCAGTTGTGAAAATAAAACTTATGGATATTATGCTGATCCGGATAATGATTGTCAGATTTTTCACGTCTGTCTACCTGTCACCTACGCCGATGGCAAGAATCAGACATTCAGATGGAGTTTTATCTGCCCAGAAAGCACAGTTTTCAATCAGGTAATAAAAATATTCATAACCACCAAAAATATTTGTTCCAATCAAAAAATATTGCAAATAATTTTTTTTATGTATAAGGCCTTGAGAGGTGAAGTGAGCCAAACCTATAAGTTCTGAAACGAATCTATCGGCCTTTTAAGATAAATCACGTTTTTACGTGTTTTTTGTGGAAATCTAACGTCATAAATAAACAGAAAAAACATTTCAAGGACATAATGATTGAAATAGTGTTATAAAAAGCGTACGACAAGTTCAAGTTTGACAAATAATTTGAGCTTCTGAGAAATGAAGTGAGCCAAGTAGCAAAATAATGAAACTTTTTATTGGTTCAGAGTTCTTTAATACCTGAAGAAAATGATACTGCATATATCTTATTTACTGTATCGCGGCATTCGTGAGACCTCAAAGTTGCTCACGCGCCCGTGCGTGTGAGGCACTTAACTAGTTAAATAATAGTATATGAACAACTTAACAATTCAAAAAAATTATAGATATAAATATTTTATAGATAGAGTATAATCTTTTAAGTATTAATCTCTGTAACAAGTAGGGTAATATTACTAATACATGACTTTTCCTCGAATTGTATCTCTAACGACCCGGTCTTCGCCTTTCGGCATCTTTCGGCAGTTCAAGTGCATGAAAGAACTTCAACTGTAAACATTCTAATTAGATACTGAAATTCCATCAACGATATTTTGTTTACTATGGAGGCCCCAAGCGCGCGCCTCTTGCTACTTTTTGCCACTGCAAATCACGCCTGGAAAACTACTATTTATGTTTTGCCTTAGTATTTTAAATAGACATTTAATTAACGAATTTACTGTAAATGTTTTGATTTCAGGAAAACTTTGTTTGCGTGCGGGAAGAAGACATGACGATAAAATGCGAAGATTCTGAAGAATATTATAATCTGAACGATAATTTCGGCAACAAAGAAGAGACCGAAAACGATACGGAAAACGCGGACATGCCAAATTCGGACAATCCGGAAAATTCAGCCAACAGCATAGACGCAAACCCCAGCGAAGACATGGCCAGTAACGACAGTGAAATGATGGGTGACAGCGCCGCGCCTGAGCAGAACATAGAAGCTGGAAAGAAACGACGAAGACCTGTCGGTAAAGAAGGAAACAACAAACGCAAAAACAATGACAGGAACGGCCGATCGAATCAATAGTTTCATAATACGAATTTGACAGCCATTATTGATTTACGAAGTGTCGTTTAAATCATTAAATGGCCATCAATTACCAATACATAGCAGCTTAGTGAATAATTCCAATTACAGCTTTGCTTTCCTTTAGCTTATATAGATGTCGTGTTAATAATAAATTACGTATTTCGTTACCTTACTTTGAAAAGTTTTCAACTGACATTTGGCCAAAAATGACCATTTAGCCGCAAAAGTTTGTATGAACAGTATATAGAGCAGTGGTTCTCACGGAAAATTGTCCTGTAGCCGCATCGTAAACATAAGCGTTTCTACAGATTTCTCTGGTGGCCGCATCAAATTTTTGTTTCAAATCTGTTGTAGTTGAAGTATGTCATATGGACCTAAACATGTTTTTAAATTACTATTGGTATTAATTATACACGAAATATTTCATTTTCAGAGTCTTTGTTGACAAATTATCTTGTAAAATCACATTTTTTAAATATCAATATATTATATGGAGCTGTTGGTGGCCGCAGCCAAATCCTCTGGTGGCCACACATGAGAACCACTGATTAGCAGAATTCTTAAATACTTTTACTAAATTTATTTGATAAAGTACTAAGTAAGATTTTCATAATTATTTCAATCTTTCTTCTCTTTAAGCACCTTAGTGCATGGTTAAAAGATCAGTCCCGTGCAGCTCTGTCTCGGGCCAAGTAAGAGAGGAGTGAATTCGTTTCTTTTCTTGATCGTATAGCGTTATGGAAGGCGGCTGTGAAAAACGGCTGCACACACATAACGGATGGGTGGTGGGACAACCAACTTGTTCACCCAAATATATATTTCAATCATTAGATCATTATTTCTCAATAAAATGATTTGCTTAAAATAATTAATTTAAAATCATTTTTACTTGCTCATTGTTACAAGTGAATTTATCTTTGAATTAAATAGAATGATCAATTAAAACTTCAAGCCCTCATATCTCAAAACACGATCAAAAACAGTTAGAACCTTTTCGGGGTAAGGTGTCAAAATGTAGTTGTAAGTAAATAACTTGTTTCTACATATTTGTTTAATGTATGCTTCGCCTTTATAACTGTAAACAATATGGATACAATGTATTTTTTTAAGCGGTAAGGCTTTTACAGAAGAAATTAAATGAAAATGTCATTTATTTTGTCGTAAATAAACTAAAAATACAGTAGATGAATCATTAATTTCTAGTAACATACAATATAAATCTAGTTAGTTATAAGTCTTGCAATATAAATCTGTATATAGCCTTAGTATAATAAAATAAAAAATATTCCAGTGTGTATTTTGTGACTCAAATAATTTAGTTAATTAACAATAATATATATACATAGAAATATATATTCTTCATTGTTTAAATAATAAATAAATATAATGAAACTATCATTACATGATACTATATGATTTAAAAAATAAATAATAACAATTCATGACATATTTGTGTATTTATTTATTTCATGGTCGTGTGTCAACATTGATGGCTTCAGTTTCAAATGTTATGGGTTCGGATCCCAGTCCGGTCAATATCATATTTGAATTTAAGTTTGTCAGTTCAAGTAAACTCATGCACTTGAAATGCCTGTAGATGCCCAAAGACGAAACCTAGGTTATTAGCGACAGAACTCATGAAAAAGTACAAAATTCAAACGATTCAAATTTATTTTTGGATACATGGATGTCTGTGTTCTCAAAAAATTCTCACAACCCATCCCATCCTAAAAACGGGATGTAGTGAAAACGATTAGCCAGTCATGTCATAGTCCCATCCTTTATATTCCTACTCTCATCAATTTTAAAAGGTTGCATGAGCAGTTCTCGTAATATCCAAATGATACTTCAATTAATATGCCATATGCTTCACACTGGAAGCAGACGTAGATTAAAAAATAAATAAATAATAGTAATAATAGTGAAACAAAAGCTTTATTCCAAGAAAGAAACATTTATTTTAAAACACTTAATCTTATTCACACATAACATAAATACTTATCAAATTATCATATCAGCCCCTCAGAGACAAAATAGTCTAACTCATTTTTCTCTACTTTCCAAGGAGAGCCAATTTTTTTTTTTACATTATCTTTACAAGCGATGCTTTGTCTTTCTGATTGATTTGTTAAATATAAAATAGTAATTTATTCAAATGTTGTTGTTTAAATGTTTAGTGGAGCTATGAACAAGAAAGTGATTTTAATATGAATTGATATAAACGTATTGAAATATCGTCGTATCCATTTCATCTAACGTAACATATTATTTTGCATCTAGTAGCATCAATAACTAGGGTTGCCAACCGTCCCGGATTGGCCAGAATTATCCCGGAAATAGTGTTGTAATACCAGTTGCAGGTTCTAAAATGTCTCATTGTCACGAAATTCCAGTGAAAGTTATCAACCAATATCACGTAAACTCCAAAAAATCGTTTTAGCCCAATGTAATGGATTTTTTTTTAGGAAATGTTGGTAACTATTCATTCCTCAAAATCAGCGAAAAATGGGGTTACGTTTCTTGTATCCTAAGGCACCTAAGGTTCCTAACCCATGGGTCACCCACTTATGCAGTCAACTGTAAAAAATAGTTCTGACGAAGGCGTAAGCCGAAATAGCTATCAACAAATATATAAAATAATTTATGTAGAACTAAAATACATTGTTATTTTTCTTACCGTATTATAATGGAGTTCTACCAAGTAAATGCCTACTCAATCAATAACTATAAAAAATATTATCTATAATTCATTTTCGTTGTTTTTCTAAATTACCTTATTAAAAATGCTTTTTTGGATTTGCATAGGAGTCGCGAGACACGTGGCTTTTATAAAAAAGGGTCGCCACCTGAAATAGGTTGGGAACCTATGTCCTAAGGGGTCAATATTTCCTCGTACGATACTTAAATAAATCAGTCAATTTTTCTAAAGTTCTTAATTCTATCATATACTTTCAACAATTCACTTAAAATAATATCTGATCTCTCAATGAGGAAAGGTTTAGTAAGTCGTGTTAAAAAAAATCTTCATTGTCATGTAAAATTTTTCTTCTTGAGATCTCACGTGACATAGATTCAGAACCACAATGTAATTTTTGCGATGTTACTTCTTGTGTAATGCCTTTGCACTGGGGATCATGGTCACTGATTTTTGTTTCTTCTTCAATCTTGTCTCGGCCATGGACCGCATTGCTGACATCAAATTTTCTGCCAATGATCTCATTGATGTGACATCCGACAAAGTAGAACACATATATTGAGATTACGGTGGTGGCTAGGAATATGAACCTCTCTGTCCAGCTGAATAGTCCGAGGATTGCGTAGATCCAACGCCCTGTCGCGAAATATGTCCACATTAATCTGAAAAAATTAATTTAATTAATTGAAATATGTAATTGATAACATTGTTATGAAACTGCCTGTGTGTGAGTTTTGAGTGGTGTTTTTCTGTTTGAGAAGCATCTTCAGGAAAAGGTTTAAGAATAAACAGTTTAGATCAGGGCTGTGGAGTCGGTAAAAAAACTCCACTCTGACTCCAACATTTCCCAAAACCACGACTCCGACTCCAAAATTGACAAAAACACGACTCCGACTAAAAAAAGTATAATATCGTCACATTTTTTCCCTAATTTTCCTATTTATGTGTATTCAATTAAATATCAACTCTACCAATCTGGCTAACAGCCAAACATCTTAAATGCAAAAATAAAAAGTTCTCTTCGTGTACGACTCCGGCCAAAACGTCGCGCCGACTCCGACTCGAACCAAAAATCCCCGACTCTACAGCTCTGGTTTAGATATAATTAAGGATTTCGACTGAAGGTGCTTGATGTTATTTCAATATCAAATTTGAATCGTTTAAATCTTGTAATTTTCCATAAGTTTTGTCGCTGACGACACGGATGTCACCTTTTGTCATCTTCAGGCATTAAAAGTGCACGAATAAACTTGGTTTGACAGTCCAAAAACTGATGGAAAAGAACAAAATTCAAACAGTTAATAGTTCTTGAAAATTAATAAAAAAACCTTGGCAGGATTCAATTGTATTCATTGTTTTCCAGCATGGAGTGAATTTATTTTTATTTTATTCCTCTCTCTATGTGGAGCATATAGCTTCCTAATGGAGGTGACTCAATGTATTTTTTTCTACGAGAACTGCTCGTAGCTAAGTTGCTCGAACTCTCTTTAGTTTGATGAGAATAGGAATTGAAAGGATAAGGGTAGGACAGGACTAGTGATTAGCTAGTCGCTATGGCTACTGATACGACCATCATCCCTCATTAATCGTTCACTCTTGTGATCATGATGGATAAGATCCAAAAGAAGAATATAAATAACAAAACAAATTGTGTTATAAAACTCTGAGTTAGAAAATCAAGGAAAATGGTATTAAACTCTATTCTAGCAAGCTTGAAATGAAAAGACTCGTATACCAAGATGTCTTTTTTACTTTTGTTCACCGTACCTTTGATTTTCAAATAGAATTAAAGCCTTAAAGCACTTAGTACCATGTTTTTGTTTATATACAGTACAAGAATGGAATTATCAATAAATGACACATAAAGTTATAAGACTTACACAAGAAAATAAGCAAATACTATGACCCCAATCCAGCGGAGTTGGTTGGATTGTTCTCTGGGCTTCCTTTTTCTTGACATGAACAGCTCCGCACAGACCACCACAACAATATTCGAATGGAGGGCGTGGTTCAATATCGGCGACACCACCGTGTCGCAAATTCTTGGAAGCACCAGCTCTCTGTCGTAATTGTAAACGGCCCAAAACAAAGTGGCGACAAACTGAAACAAAACAAAATATCTTATTAGAGTGTTAACTAACAATAACTGATACAGATGAGAAAATACACATAATTATTGTTAAATTTGATTCATTTGAATTTTGTACTTTTCCATGAGTTTTGACGTTAACAACCCGGGTTTCGCCTTTGAGCATCTGCAGGCATGAATTTACTTGAACTGATAAACACAAAATACAAATACAATACACAAATACAAAATTCAAACGATTTTAATTTGATATTAAAATACCATCAAGCACCTTCAGCCGAAATTCTTAATTCCATTATAGTTCACTTTTAAGGTGTTCACTGTCAATACTTGTTGGAATGGCATAATGAAAATAATAAAAAATTTGAAGTATTTATTCTACATAAAATTTAGCGTAATTTAACACTCATGGCGAGTATTGTCAACTGATTTCAACTTTTAACAGTTGACAATGCTCGCCATGAGTGAAACCGGTCCTGATCCAATAAATGTTATGTGGAATAAGTACTAAAAATGTTTTATTATTTAAAGTTGTTGTTACAGGTTACATAATAAATCAAATGATTTATAAATGTATTTAAATGATTTTTGACTACTATTATAGATAATACGATGGATAAAGAAAATAGTACTGATGCAAATTAAAGACTAAATTAGCTAATACATATATTAAGTTATATTTGAGAAACCAATTTAATCTTGAGAAAAATATTTTCAATTGATATCCCACTAAGTGAATACTTTTTCCTCGTCGCAAATTTCACGGTCCATCTACTTTTTAAACTTAAAAGCTGAATTACATACAGATTCGGCGTTTGCAGCATAGATCCTTTTGATAGACATTTCAGTGAGTCCTTCAAAATGTAATTCATAGATGTCGTGATAATTGAACTTTATTTTAAGAAAATTTCAAAATACTTACTAGTGTGAAGGGGAAAACGAATGTCACGAAGATGAAGTCCCTCGCAATGGAAAGCCTTTTTATCAGCTTATGTGATGGCCAAATCTTGTCAACCGTCTCTGGGATTATTTCACCAACATCACACATTATTGCCAACGCTAAGAAAAGCATCTGAAAAGCCTGTAATTATAACAATAACGAGTTAATATCATCGATGGCTTAAAGCAGGCATGGACAACCTTTCCTATGTCTGGGGCCAAATTATCATTCTATCTCCGAGTCAAGGGCCGGATCAAATTACTAAACATAACAAAGTAATACTTAATTCAATTAAACACGTTGCTAATTCTTATATATTTTTTATTTATATAATGAACAACATAATAATAATATTATATACTGATTAAAAAATTTAATTTGGCTGAATGTGGGACTAAGCTTGGCCTTCTACTTGGATTACGAGACTATCAATATTGGCGTATTGCTTAAGGATAATTGCATAGAATTTTCAAGATTTTCATCTGTTATTCTCGTTCGAATTTTTGATTTAGTGTGATTCATCCTCGAAAAAAACTTTTCACACGTGTATGTGCTGCCAAAAAGACATTTCTTGCGTTAAATTGTGGTTTTAGCACTAAATCTCCTTAAAGCTCTATCTGTAAATTTGCTGGCACATTATTTACATCTGCATCCATCGGACGAGCCGATAGACTAGGAAAATGGTTTTAAAAAAAATTATCTCTCCCTGGAACTATTAATTTCGTTCTCTAATACTTTGCCGAGATGAATTAGGGCCGTACAAAATAGCTCAGCGGGCCAGTGGTTGCCCATGTATGAA
Organism: Himalopsyche kuldschensis; assembly: GCA_028554975.1. NCBI lineage: Eukaryota > Metazoa > Arthropoda > Insecta > Trichoptera > Rhyacophilidae > Himalopsyche > Himalopsyche kuldschensis. The sequence continues at coordinate 611,753 of JAHFWI010000098.1, forward strand.
GATGCTTAAAGAGTAAATTTGCTATCTCCGTCAATTGTGCAGGAGAGGGTAAAAACTTAGGTTACTTAAAAGTGATTATTTTTGTATTTTCAAACCGATAGGGGAAAATTTCAAATAAGACTTTCAAACGATTTATTTGTACCACCACTGAAAAACAACGAATGAATGACAGGTGACAATAGAAAATGACGGAGTTGGATAATTAGCAGTGTAGGTTTTAAAACGATAATGGAATTATCAAATTATCCTAAAACGTTTTTACGATGCACTCAAATAAGTTTTGGTTATAAAAACTAAATATTTTACATATTCATTATTTTTTAATTCTACCTTTTTCTCACTACGCTTAGATCACTGATGCACAAGCTACCCGCTGCATGCGGCCCAGTATAACATTTAAGGCGGCCCAATAAGACAAATACTTCATCTTTTATTTTTCTTCAGAACATTTCGAGAGCGATTGACGAACAAGTATTGTTTCATTGAATATATAAAAATGATATATTTTACATGTGAAAAAAGTATTGGTGGACCAAAGGAATACAATTTAAATCGGAACTATCAAGGAAAAACCTTAAAAGTGACATTTTTGATGTCGTTATTTTTAATCATTTCTACAAATCTAAAAGCTGGCCTTTTTGCCAAAAAGGTTGTGTATGACTGGTTTAGATAAACTATTAATTCCCAAAGAATCCATCACTTAAGTCGTTGTTCTACCGGGTAAGTGATATCACACAGATGCACTTACAAAGTTCCATCCGGTGAAGTATCGATCTGAGAAGTCTCGGATGTCCAGGAGTCTTTGATGAGTGGCTTTGCTGAAGTCCAAGGTGCCCAGGTATATGCAGGATGTCAAGTGGTGAACGAGGAATGCGGAATGGATGGCCAAGCGACATCGTGCTCTAGAAATATCTGATAATAAAAGAAAACAATGAAATAGTTTCATAGTTGAAATAAACTAAACTCTTTTTAGCCGGAGTCGGAGCCCAGTTGTTGGCAGTGGCAGATTAAACACTTGAGAGGCCTCAGGCGCAGTAAAATTTTGGAGGCTCTTTTTTCGCACGGCAAAATATTTATTCGGGATAAGACTTATCACAAATATTTTGCGATAAATGTACGGTTTTCCCCGCAGTTCATTAGAAATAATTCAGAATGAGTACGTAACACATCCGCACACCTACTTAATTATTTTTGAATCATCGGTCATTAGATATTACTACAATTCATGTGTGTAGGGACATACGGGCGAAACTACAAAAATGGCTGTTTTGAGTTAAATGTGGCATTGTCATGCTCAAATGCAGTTCTATAAGATATACAAATATGAAACTTGTACAAAGAGCGGTTTACCAGATATTGCTCGGCTTTTCTGCAAATCAGTAAGAATGAAGTATAAACATTGAACTGTTTTGCCATTTATCTCAGTTCGTTTTTTTTGTAGTTTCGCCCGTATGTCCCCACACCCACGAATTGAAAATGCATTTTTCGGTGTGACATCAAAATGTATTTTAAACAAAAAAATCCGTTTACAAATCATATTATATGGAGAATTATAAGTTATTTTTAAGGCCCCCAGACTTTGAGACACCAAGCGCGCGCCTCTTGCGCTTATGGGGTAATTCGCCACTGGTTGTTGGTAAGTAGAGACTGCAATTACTCGAGTATTGAGTAGTAAAAATTTTAAATACAGTAAAACCCCGATTCTAAATTTTATAAAGGACCGTATAAAACAATGCGGGAATGTTTTAAATATGAACTAAATATCGGGAATATAGAAAATGATCCACCACGCGGGAAAACGTATAATGCGAGAACGTAAGATCGGGGTTCCACTGTACTCGAGTAAAAATTCTTGAAAAATGGACGAGTATTGTCGAGTATCGAAAATTCGACACTTGAATTGGAGTTTCTATTGTTAAGTGTCGGAATCGGAGTCGTGTTTCTATAGCGACTTAACTTAATGAAATAATATTATAACAAAACTAATCGTGTATTTAATGCTAGTTCCATGCTATATCCAATGTCGGATGCATGATACTAAACACTTAGTAGCTATCTTGTGATGCAATTTTACGCCAGAGTAGTTTCAAGATACCTCATTCATTGTTAAACGCAGGATGTAGCTATAAGAAATTTCCTATCATATATTTAAAATACCAGCATTTCATATTTTTAAACTGTCTTCCAGCATAGAAATAATAATATTAAGCCATTGACTGCTAGCATCCATATCGATGGCTTAATGAGTAAATTTGCTATCTCCGTTTTTGTCAATTGTGCAGGAGAGGGTAAAATATTTTCAAACCGATCGAGAAAATTTCAAATAGGACATTCAAACGATTTTTTTGTACCACCGCTGAAAAACAGCGAATGAATGACAGATGACAATACAAAATGGTGGAGTGGTGGATAATTAGCAGTGTAGATTTTAGAACGACAATGGAGTTATCAAATTTTTCCTAAAACGTTTTTGCGATGCACTCAAATGTATTTTTGTTAAACAAATTTTACGGGACATACACATTGCATGATACAACAATATGGCATTATTAAGTCATTTTAAGCCAAAAGCGGAGTTAGCAAAATTACAATTTAAGCCATCGATATGCTTGATTGCGGTGTGTAGCAAATTGATATTAAAAAATAAACATTGTAAAACCTATCACATACAAGATTTCTTTATTCAAAAAGTTTTACATTATTTGGCTTGAAAACCTCCATGAGTGTATTTAACACAATCACTAATGAGCCAATTTTTGTAATCTTACTTATTGGAATATTTGTAAATTGACTCAGCAGGGAAATGGTTAAGACCTTGTTAAATTAATTGATAGCTAGGTTTGATTAGCATAATAACTTAGATATAGAAATGTTAAAACCATAATTATATTATTGTACATGGCTCAATGGTTCAAAAGGAGAGGTTGAGCAACTGATAAACAATCAGTTCTCGTAGAAAAATTTATGCCGAGATAAACTCCGCGAGGAGTCCATATGCACGAATAGGGAGCGGACATGGTTAAAAAAAAGATATGGTTAAATCAGTTACAATTTCAGTAATGTTAAAGTAAACAAAACTTTGACATTGATGAGGACTCCGACTGAAAGTGCTTGATGGAATTTCAATGTCAAGTTTGAATCGTTTGAATTTTTTTTCCTGTCAGTTCAAGTTCACTCGTGGAATTAAATGAACTATCTTTGATAAATCTGAATAGTATGATAATTATTACGCCAACCAACTGAGACGTTTTCAAAAGAAATCTTCGTTAAAATTAACATGTCGTGTGGCGTAAGATGTCAATTAGTAGAAGCACAATTTTTGTACACACTGTAGGCATGGTTTTTAATAAAATATTAATTCTGGGCTTAAGTCAAAATTTTCGAAAAGTGACTTACATAAATATGAATCTTATCGACTCGCATATAAAATTAGTTAAGTCGTAAATACGTAAGTCACTTTCCGAAAAAAGTACATAATTAATTAATCGAATTGGCATTTACTTGGTAGAACTTTATTATAACACGGTGATGATGAAATTTAAAAAAATGAAAAATAGAAAAGTATTTTAGTTCTAAAGAAATTATATTATATTTGGTTGATAGCTATTTGGGCTTACGCCATCGTCAGAACTATTAAGTGCGTTTTACAATGTCGAGCAGGACTCGACATAGAAGTTACGCGTTACCTATACGATGTTGAGCAAGACTCGACATAGGCCATATTAAGGCAAATTTTTCAAAAAGTGACCTACATAACTATGACTCTTAACGAATTGTATATAAAATTAGTAAAATCATAAATGCGTAAGTCACTTTTCGAAGAAAAAAAACTCAAGTCCAGAATTAATATTTACACAAATTTCTAACTAAATATCACAGTAACCATGTTATTCACCGTTTTAAGAAACTAATTTTTAGACAATAATAAAAAAACATTTAGTTAATACATACTTTTTAAGGAATCCATTTTGACTGAAGAATTAAAAACCAGCATTAATTTGTCGAACATTATATATAATATTTAGAAAACTTCTTCACATAATAATAACTATATAATATATAATTTAAGTATTGTTTTAACTATATTATTATTCACTGCAATTTGTACGGCAAAATATATATGTTAAAATATGATTAAATATAGTTTGGTATGATTCTTGATGATAACTTAAAATTGATGTTGATTTGGCAGAAGCTGAAAATGTACTAAAGGAAGGATGTCTTTATGCGGATGTGTTACTGAGAAGAAATAGTATTTTTTCATTAATTATCTAATTAACTACTATCTATCTATAATGATATTATTTGTTTTATTTTAGAAACTCAATTAATTTTACAGTGGTTATTGTTGTGTTTATCGGAAGCGGCTGTCATAAACCGGTGGCATACGAGCGCTTTTCTGTCAAAGAACAATTCAACCATTATTTATACCAGTTATTATAGCTTTTTTGTCGGAACTCACTCTTTGTCAATTCCTAATGTATTTCTTTCACTCTTATATCTGTAAGCTATAAGTATTTTTTCTCTCAATGTTTTCATCTTTTCACATTCCAAAAGCAATATACTTTTATAATTTGTAATTTTTGCAATGTACATAAATAAATAAATAAATGCTATTTTTAAAAATAGATTCATATAATCAATGTTTGAACTTGCCGGATTGTTTGAGTGATCTTCAATTGAATATAAATTAAAAGGAAAGGAAGGAAAACAACCTAAAAATTAAATCAATTGCTGTAATGTTACTGATTGAGTAAAAAAATCAAAGGTGTAGCCAAATCATGACAAAAATATTTACAATCACTGACGTGAACTAAGTGATGCTCATTATCGAAAAGGTTTGTAAGACCGACATGTTTTGATGCGCAACTGAAAACTGTGACCCTCCTCTGACATGCAAAGACGTGCAAAAAGTTTAATTAATGGGGTATATTGTTAAGTTAATGGTTTTATCAATCATATCAACGGTATGATTAAAATTATTGAAAAAGATTAAATGGCTCCGTAACGGATCTTCTTATAAACGTAAAAGTATGAATTAAATTAATAAACATACTGCATTGTTGCAAGTTTCTGCATTTCGATCTTTTTACTGAACATATTTATTTGTCAAGACAAAATAAATAATTCGTGAAGGACTTTTCGATGAACGCAACCGGTTCTGACATTTTTTGGCACCGTTCAAATAAAATTATTAAAAAAAAACAAACGAATGTAGTTTACGTACGACATGACACAATAGTTTTAAATTCGGGTTGAATTTTTTTCGTGGAACTGTGATACTTTTATATTGAGTCCACATATTATATTTTGATAAAGATCGGGACCGGTTAATAGTGCTCGTGATGAGTGAAACCGGTCCTGAACACCATCAAAATATATATGGAGAGAATAAAAAAGGGGGAGGTTTTATTTAATGAAATAAATAATGCCTTTTCTTATACCTTACAAGTAAATAACAATTATATTTACAATCCATCATAGTAATGTTTGATTTCTTTCCTGCAACAAAAGTGACTTAGCTCTCAATCCGTAGAATCTTCTGTTTTATTCATTCTTTCTCTGGAGAGGTTTTTTTACGTTCAAGGTTGACGAACGCACATGAGCGTTGAAATAAGTTGACTCAACTAAGTGCATTCTGTTAAAGTGTATAAAGCAAATATTGATAATAATTCATTTAGATTTTTAGAAAAAACCGCACACCACTATAGTCCATTTAATATAATTAATATTTCTTTCAGCTTATCCGAGGCCAAAATGAGAATTCCATCATTCTTGAGAAGGTTTAAAATGAATGTCCATGACATTTTTTTTAAAGAATCTTGAACATGAGTTGTTTTTTCTTCCAATGAGTAGAAGGAATGGGGATGCCACTGGGAAGAGCTTTAACAATTTTTAGCGGCATTGCTTCGGATGTCGACATATTTCATATTGACGTGAGTGAGTTCAGAAGAGTACTATTTTTAATGTATTATAGTTGATTTTGTCGGAACTCACTCGGTTGACTTCTTTGCCAATTTCATATTTTTTGTATATTTTGTATATTTTTTTCTTTCACTCTTATATCTGTAAACTAAGCATTTTGTATTTCAATGTTTTCATCTTTTTTCACATTGCAAAAGCAATAAACTTATAATTTGTAATGTTTGCAATGTGCATTGATATATATATATGTAACAGTGAAACTGTATTCTCAGTGAAAATGTATCAAGTAATAGATTTGTATGACAGGATGATTTCACTGGTCACGATCATTGAAATTATAGGCCCAACTCGATGATTTGCCGGCCTAAAATTTTGGTTTGCTTCAATGAAACAAAATCAGCAAATAGTCCCTTTCATAAAAAGAGAACTCAAGAAAAACACAGACTGAAATAGGGCTGAAGATAGGGCGGTCAATTTCAATTTCAATGACAGCTTGGAGAAGAATATATTTTCACTGAGAATACAATACAGTTTCACTGTAACATATTTATAAATAAATAAATAATATTATTTATCAGCACGCCGCTGACATGCTAATACTGACAATTAGTTCCGATTAGGAATAATCATCTTCTTATCTCATATATCCTACAAAAGCGAGCAATTAAGAGCTTTCTTTTATATTATTCAAAAGCTAACAACAACAAGATCGTCAACAAATAAATCAAATATATATATCTACTATTTATTGATGTATTTATTTAACCTTTCAACAGCCCAGACTGTAACACCAGGTATACAGCCCTGGGGCCCAAGATTTAAATAATGTTAAAAAAGAATTCAAGTTTGGCAAGAGTATTAAGGTCCGTGGTGCAGTGATCAACGTCGTTGGGTTCTCGAGCTCGTTTCCCAGACTCTTGTACAGTCGATTTATCGATTCTGTTCGAAGGTATGGGTGTTTGTGTTACAATTTTTTCCCCTCATATCCTGTGCTATAAGAAGGGCATAACGACAGCAGCTAGATTACCATGAGTCAGGTCCTTGCATTATCTTTTCCATCCCTCCACTTTTCATTGTAGTGAGCGGTCGAGGGACTGAGTAACTAAATCGCTTCAAGAGGTCATATGCTCCACATTGGGAGCTCAACTTATCTTTTAGTTCGATGAGAGTAGGGATAGAAAGGACACGGCTAGGACAGGAGTGGTTAGCTTGTAGCTCTCGCTGCGCCTCGCTTATAGGATCTGATGTTTGGGAATGATTTTTTTAAACATAAACACCCATGCTTTCGAACAAAATCAACTGAAAAAATGAAAAATCGAATCGTTGACCACTGCACCACGGACAATATTGAATTTTAGGTATTGAAAAATCCCAAAGTGAACATAGAAAACGAAGCGAAATGACAGTGTTTGATAATAGATGACTCGTATACTTTTAAATCGATGATACATTTCACATGGGCGTGAGTGAGGTCAGACGAGGATGGATCTGGAGCAACCACTTTTTTGAGTTGCTCCGTTCGCTAAATAATTGCTCCAGCTCTGCTCCATGCTCCGCTCTGTGCTCGGAATAGTTTTAATAGGAGAGATTAATTTTGTTTCGAACAAAAAATATTTTTAGCAATTTTATTTAATATTAAAATATATAATATTTATTATAAAAAAATACTGTTGTATAATTATTAATTATACATGCCGGCATTCATTTTATCCATATATAAATAGGAACAGTGGAGCACAACAAATTTCCGTATTCCGGCCAAAAAAATGTTGCTCCATTGTTCCGCGCTCATGCTCCAGATTCCTACAGACGAGGTACTGTTTTTTATTTGATTTGTGGGAACTAGGGCTGTAAAGTCAGAGTCGGAGTCGTGGAGTCGGGTTTTTTTGGCCGGAGTCGGAGTCATCGTGGCGTTTTTACCGGAGTCGGAAATTTTGAAAAGTTTGTATCTTTTTTTTTGCATATATGTACAATTTGGCTATTGGCCGGATTGGTTGGTTGATATTTAATTGAATACACATAAATAGGAAAGGTAGGAACAAAACTTGACAAAATTAAACTGTTTTAGTCGGAGTCGTATTTTTTTACCGATCATACAACCCTGGTCGGAACTCACTCGGTTGACTTTTTTGCCAATTTTCAAAATAATTATTTTTTCATTCTGCTTTCTGTCATCCTTATTTCTAACAACTTTTTTGACATTGTAAAAGCAATAAACTTAAAATTGGTGATTTTTGTAATGTACATATTATGTGGCCAATCTGGGAAAACACTTGGCTCTGCACAGTGATAAAATTGGGCAGTAAGAAAATTAATTAGGCGTTAGAATTCTGGTTATCTGCAATTGACGTTTCGTATCGCAAAAAAAGTAAAAGACTGTCTGTCATTTTAATGGATTACACGAACTTTTGCCTGACTGAGGGTGAAACAGTCGACCACCACTGCTACTTTATCTTAAATCTATCTTAATATTAGTGATACAATGTGTAAACTTTTGGTATTCTTAAATCATTGTTTTTAACATCTTTTGGAGTAAAAAAATATGATTTTGATAGACTACTTTCGTCGCAATTAAATAAAAAAGAAAATAAGTCTATTATTAAGGAAGGTATATTATTGGCCGAAAACCATTTATATTTTCGCTACAAATTACCAGGATTAAAAATTCACTGAGCATACGCGATAAAATGACCTTATCTTATCACAAACGCGCTTCTTTCAACGAAAATTCCAAATGAGATGGATGCTTTTTACATTAAAAGGTCTAGATAAGAAGTCGCATTCACGATTCACATCACCAGTCTAGAATAAATAAGAACACGACCAGGATGTCTCATTCATGCGCGACTTAAAATATAAATAATCATAGGAAAATTATCGATTTTCATATAAATGTTTTTATAGAACGATGTATAAAGATACGTCAAAGCATAATCAATCATTTTTTTTGCAGTCTATGCCAATAAGGCCATACCACTGGGGTCTTTTTTAGACTCCCCTTCGGCCTACGAGTTATTTTTCAAGGACAGTCTTTCGAAGGCCAATAGCGATTACGATTAATGGTTGTTGTAACTACCCGCTGACCGTCTAGCATGACAAAAGTCGAGTCGTACGGGTGTCATATTTTTTATGCCGGGTACATGGGATCATAGCCGGGTCAATAGATAAGATAACAAACATATTTATTGATGCAAGAATTGAAAGAAAAAAGTTGATTCGAGCACGATTTCTCAATATTTTTCGAAACGCCAACCCCTTTTGTAACTGCCATATCATGTCAAATGATATAGTGCAATAGTGCACTGATCTCACATTTATATTCAAGCAATATCAGTTTTTTACCATTTCCACTTCCAAAGTTGAATATGAAGACTCCTCACGGAGCTTATCTCTAAATTTGTCAGTTATTATCGCCAATTTTACTTGCAAAAACGGATAAGTATCTGACCAATAAGAATGAGTACCAGAAAAATAAGAATAGACATATACATTTTAATACCGATATACTGTCGAATTTAACAAGCAGAGACTCTCACAGGCCTAGTCAGGATTTTTTGTTTATCAGGTCCGCCACCAACGTGTAGTATATGGAACTACTGGCAAAGTTTATCTCATAATATGTTTTTCTAAGAAACTGCTAGTAAATTAGTTGCTCAATCTCTCTTTTTCGAAAGGAGTGGACATTATAAGGATACGAAGACTACTGAGGTTAGCTGGTCGCTCTCATAACGTGCCGAATTTATGGGATCCGAAGGGTGGGAAGTGATTTTTAACAATACAAAAACCCATACCTTTGTACAGGGACGATAAATCGGCTGAAAAATCTGTTCGTACAAGCACTCGAGTCCGGGAGGTCCGTCACGGAACGTTGACTACTGCACCACGGAACCTGACTTCCCCGTCCTTATATTTTTCAAGAATTCAATAAAAAAATGAAATGTATAGCTTCTTATAATATGTAAAGTAATGAAATTTGTCTGAAAACTTTTCTCAAATGAAAAAACACGAGCCACAAATAGCTTCACAATAAATGGAATTAAAAAGTCACCAATTTAAATTTCAGGCATAATCATTAACTTGTTTTAAAAAATGATTCACTGGAACATCAAGACACTGGTATAATTCTAATATTTAACCTTTTATGGGCCATACAAAACTTGAGAAGTCATAGATTATAAACATGTGATATAACACCCAGACGTCCGGGAATCTGTTATCTCAAAGATAACAAACATTTACGCCTCTGATTTTGACACATCCTTGATTTTAAACATTTGTTATAAAACAATAAATTATCGCTTCATTTATTTTTGTTATTTATTATTAACAAGAATTAACCTCAGTGAAATTATAATCTTTAGTCACCGACTCGAAATATAATTGTATGGATTCGGAGAGACCAGGGCTGTGGAGTCGGAGTCGAAGTCGCGGTTGGAGTTGCGACTCCACAGCCCTTGGTGAGACGCGTTTTTTGATCCTGGTGCGACTGACTAACTTCTAATCGTACTATCCTAACTCACCCTCTCTGAATAGAGAGGTGAAGCGACTATCTAACGCCCTGTTTACGCTAAGCAGCTTTTTTATTTTTAGTAACAAGCCTAATAGAAGACTCAGTGGTTTAATGTAGTTTAATCGATACACTCAATTCAACGATTCATTCCCACCCTTCCAATCCCAAAAGGGGCGCATAGCGAGAGTGGTTAGCTAATCACTATTCCAGTCCTGGTCGTTGTTTCCTTTCAAACCCTGCTCTCTTCGAAAAATAGAAATTGAGCAACTGCGTAAAAAGCAGTTTCGTAGAAAAATCATGTTGAGATAAACTCCATGATGAATACATATGCTCCATATACGAGTAGGCATGGTTTTTTATTATTATTTAGTACATAAATAATTACCATCTCTTGTCAAAGGTGAATTATGTATGCTATCACATTTAGGAAATTAGTCAATAAAAAGAAAATATATTGAATGGAATGTTCATGTGACCCCGGATTTTAAAATTATTTAAATATGTAACATCTACTGATAACAATTGTGTATCTAAATATTAGATAAACAAAGTTAATAGGTCAAAAATGGAACAAATAATTAGGATAACAACTCATTGATTTATCCAAAATAAAAGTCAGGACATCTGTTGTCAAAAAATGTAAGTATTTTTATAAATCTTGCGAGTTTCGACCACAGATGTCTATCTTATTTTATGGATGTAATTATTTGCTTCGTTTTAAGGTTGATGTGTGCATATATGTAGAATAAAAGTGTTTGTGGATATTTCATTTGGGAGAATTATAAATCAGGAAATTTTATATACGGAGCAAAATTCAAAAAATTGATAAAAATTCAATTTAATTTAATGGTTTTTTATAACCATGTACGCTCCTAATGAGCATATGGACTTCTCACGGAGTTTATCTTAACATTATTTTTCTACGTGAACTGCTTGTTACTCAGTTGTTCGACATATTATTGTTCGAATGAGAGTAGGGGTTGAATAATACGATAACTAGTGATTAGCTAATCGTTCTAGCTTCACCCGCTTTGTGGGATCAGAAGGGTGGGAAGGAATTTTAAACAACACAAACACCCATTGCTTTCGAACAGAATCGATTGATTGACTGAAAGAATCTGCTTGTACCGGGACTGAAGCCCGGCCGGTCCATCACGGATGTTTGCAGTGTTGATCACCTGTTTTATGTTTATAGCTGTTTTTTTAAGAAAATTTGAAATCACATATACAAATACTTATTTAAATTGAAAATATCTTAAACAAGAGATTTATTTTTTGTACAGACACACATCAAAAGTATTTTATACAGATATTAAATGAAATGTATTTACTAAAATTGAAATATCTTAATTTATTGAGTGCATCCCCGCTATGGTTTGACTATAGCCTCCCCCAACCACCCCCAACCGTCCCCCAATTTATTTTTTAAACTTAAAGAATTTTTTCGAGTTCACTTCTTCGAATTTGATACCCCGCTATGGTAAAGCTTTCAACACTGCAATGTCACAATTTTTTCAAAATGAACGAAATCAATAAATTGACTCAAATTGAATTGAATATTTGTGTAATGTCTTTCCTTCAAAAGTATTTTATATATTAAATAATAATTAATATTCAAAGTCAGGGCAGGGTTGTGAAGTCGGAGTAGTGGAGTCGAAGTTTTTTGGCCGGAGTCATCACAGGGCTTTGGCTGGAGTCGGAAATTTTTGAATGTTTAAACTTCTTACTTTTGCATTTACTTAATTAATATGTCAAATTTGGCTATTGGCCGGATTAGTAGGTTGATATATAATTGAATACACATAAATAGGAAAGGTAGGAAAAAAACGTGACCAAATTAAACTTTTTTTAGTCGGAGTCTTGTTTTTGGTCAATGTTGGAGTCGGAGTTGTGTTTTTGTTAAATGCTGGAGTCGGAGTCGTATTTTTTTTAACGACTACATCACTCTGCTTAAAGTCAAGTATCATTTGATGAACTTTTTGAATGCGATCTTTGTGTTCTATCCAAAAGTCTGACTTGAAAATACACACTGGCAAGAGAAACTATTTTAATGACACATAAATAATTTGATTTAGAAATTTAGCTGCCCTGATTAGGATTCAAACCCATGCTATCAGCAACCGATGACAGCTTTCTTACTTTAGCAATTGCTTATGACCCCCTAAAATATAAATAAAACAAATTTTAGTTTTCCGATTGTTTTTTTGTAATTTTTTTGTTGTTTGGTAAGGAAAGGACGTAGGGTAAAAATTAAATAATACATACACAAAATACATATACAGGATACGGCCTAACCGAGTCTTAAATTTACAAAATAGCCTACAGGTAGTCCCCTAGGTTGACGTGTCTGTAAGTTACATGGCTTTGGGGCCTCAGTCCCGCGTTGGTCTCGTCGGCCTGTGAAAAACTCGCCGAATACCTCGGCTGCTGGATGTAATAACTCTGAGGGAGTCCTGACGGTAATGCCGTGGACGTATCCAACGCTATCCGAAGCGGAGCCGGTGCTATCCTGGCTCTGTCCGGTGAATCTTTGACTGCCGAATTTACCCCGTGAATTAGAGGGAGGACTCTGTATATTGGCTTGAAAATTACTATACTGCGGTACATTATCTTGCGCGTTATAGTTGTTCCTGAATCTCGTAAACGAGTAATCTCTATCTACTGGTACCGAAAACGGACTTGGAAAATTTCTGATCGGTGCCAAGTTTGGTAAAGTTGGATTTAAAGCTTCGTTTATTGTGACATCGTAATCATTTTCAAGGGAATCAGCCAAATTTTGCTTTATCGATATATTTTCCGGTATCTTTTTTCCGAATACGGTCTGTTTGTAGGTTTGTACGGATCCGGTATCTGCGGTGAAGGTTTGAAAGGTTTTTCCGACGGCTTAACTTGGGCGTTTTCTTTTTGATATCTTATATTCGGAACGATTGGTCCTTTGATATCCTGCGGATCGTCATACTGCTGATTCTTTGAGCTCGCTTGATATTCCTGTTGTTTATTTTTTTCGAAGTTGATTGTTTCGTTACTGTCAAAAAGTGTTTTTTCGTTATACGAATCTTCAAGCGGTTGATCTCTTTGGTTGTAGCTACTTCCTGGCTTAATTGCATCGGCTGCTTTCACGTTTTCTTTACTATCCGCTTTCGAAGGTTGGTCTTGCTGTTGCTCCGATGATACTTCAACGGAATACGTATCTTCAGCGTACTTAACATCTGATCCAATTGGCTTTTCATCTTTAATGTCATAATCAGAATCGTAAATATAGTCAGGAATGACAACATTTTCTGTGGTCGTGGATGTGCTCGTTGTGGAAGTCGTTGTCAAAGTCTTGTTAAAGTTTTTACCTCCAAGAGGCTGAAGACCTCTAGGTAAGTAAGGACTTCCTCCTCTAGACGGCAAGAACGGTCTTTTGACGACTCTAACAACTGGCTTAACATTAGAAACCTTTTCTTCTATTGTGGCTTCTGTGGTTTTTGCTGTTGTGGTTTTTGCGGTTGTGGTTGTTGATGTTGTCGTGGTTTCAGTAGGTCTATTTCTTGAAAAAAATGGCAAACGTTGCGTAGTTGTAATAATATCTTTTTCCACAACATCATCTTCAAAACTGTCATACTCTTTTGATTCAGATTCTAAAACCGGCGCGGCCACAGTTGTTTTCTCTACTTCTTTTCGTGCTGTTACTTTTTCTTGCTTAGCAGTAGTGACTTTGGACTTGGAATCTTCGTCATCGTAATAGTATTCATCTTCAAATTTGGACGGTCTTCTTCTTGTGTATTTGCTTTCTCCTCTTCCTCGACTGCTTTGATAGACGCTCGGCCTCTTGGGCGGCGGCTGGACGTCGTCTTCATAGCTGTCCTCGTCCGTGGCCAGCGGTCTCTTGTCTTTAATAATTTCTGGTCTCCTGTTTCTAAATGTTCCGGACGCACCGGAGAGCTGTCGTTTTGGTGCGTCTTGATCAAAATTTGACTTTGGCCTATCTTGTGGGGGGGATTTATATCTGTCTTGTTCTGGCCTTGCCCGGGAAAAAGACGAAGTCTTAATTGACGCCGCTGTTGTTTTCGGGTCTTCTATTTCATAATCGTCATAATATTCTTCATCTGCTGCTACTTTTGGAACTGCTGTCGTTGACGAAGACGCATACTGGTACTTATTCTTTTCAGTCTTTGGAACTGGTCGTGCAATTCGCGGTGGAAGTCTCGGTTTATTGAACAAAGATGCCCCAGCTGGTTTCAAAGGTGCACCGTCATTCGTATCTTGCTTTTTTGATTCTCCAGCATAAGATCTGCTTTCTTCTTTAGCTGTGGGACTATCGGTAGTAGTAGTTCTTCCTTCATTCCTTGAAGGTCTGTCATCATCTCTGGAAGATGGCCTATCTGAATTCTTGACTGGTCTATCTTTTGTTGGTCTTTCATCTCTTGATGAAGATTTATCATCTTTAGAGTTTTTGTCTTCTTTCGATGGACTTTCATCACGCCCTCTACCTTTTGGCCTTTCATCTCTTGATGGCCGTTCATCTTTTTTGTCTTCATCTCTCGAAGAAGGCCGCCTCGGTCGATCACTGCTCCGTCTATCATCATCGTAAGGTCTTCTATCTGAATCGCCGCTTCCTCGCTTGTCGTCTGATGGTCTTGATGCTTTTCTTGGCCTGTCAAATGATGAAGTTCTCGAATCATCATCGGTAGGCTTCCTGCTTGATGATCTGTCGCGATCTTCTGATGGTCTTCTTCCAGACTTTCGCGGTCTATCATTGGGTCTTCGATCTTCATAATCGTCTTCGTCTTGTCGTGTTCTACCCTCTGGCCTACGTTCATACCTGTAAATAATAACAATATATTATACGCCATGTCTTTATTGCCCTTATATTTATTGTGACTGGCTTCACTCATCTCGAACATGTTCACTTCATGAGATAAAAATTTCTCACGATGAGAAACACTGATCTTTTTTACTAGTTTTTCAATGTGGGCTACTAAATATTCCAATCAAGTGGCTAGGCGAATCACATTTTCTTTTCTTTGATAAAAGCGACTCAAAAACTGACACAACTGAGGTCTCGATATTAACTTGTTGCATTTAATACATCATCTGTCATGTCTGTAAGATAAATGAGTAAAAACACAGAAAAAATATTCACCTATCGTCTTCGTAGTCATCATCATAGGCTGGTCTTCTTGATGCGGGCCTTGGCCTCTTCCTGCGTCTGCTGCCTCCTCTTCCTTCACCGTAAGGCCTTCTGGAAAATAAAGCACGACCATAAACCTCTGAGTCTTGTTTTTTTTTACAAGCTAAACTCTTGGATATTCAACAACTGATCTTTTAAGCTTGTCTAACTCCTAGAACTCTTATGTCTAGTCTAGCTCAACATTGTATAGGTAACGCACAACTCTGCTCAACACTGTAAAACTTGGTTGGAAAAATATGTTTTATTAATTTGAAATTATCCTTAAACCGTATTTATTGGATTGTGTGCCTTGGTTAAAAGTTTATCACAATGTGGTATTTTATTCGTTATTTCGTTTCACCATACTAATAAATACCTAAACAATCATATCAACTCTGTGTCGACCCTGTGGTCTAGTGGCAAGAGCTTTGTCCTAGCGATCAGGGGACCCGAGTTCAATTCTCGGCAAGGTTAGATTTTTTCAATTGAAAAAAGAGATCTTGGGCTGGGTGTATGTTATTTATCGTTGATTTTGTGCACAACTGATTCATTATTTACCATCGAGTTAATCTCGTATGACTTTCACAACTAAGAATATTTGGCGCATTGGCGTAAGCTGTAATGCCAAATATTTTTTTTCTCTATAAAAAATAAAAAAAAAATAAAAAATCAATCAATAAATTTCTTAAATATATTTAGGAGTTGCTCGAAGGAAAAAATAATATATTGAGGGGTGCAAAGGGTTAATGACTTTCACTGAATTGGAGGAGAAATTGTATGGTAAGTTACAAGTTACAATTTTTTAAGTGTTTTAAATGTGAAATCGTTAAAATTTCCTACCAGCTAATAGCATGGAAATTCCTACTTATTTAATATGTGGATTTTATCCGAAACTCATGGAAAGTACAAGATTTAAACTCAGATTAAAATTTGATATTGAAATTCCATCAAGCACCTTCAGTCAAAATTCTCAATGTTTAAAATCTATTCTTAAATATTTGGCATAACATCATTAATGCCAATGCGCCAAATATTTTTAATTGTAAAAGTGACACGACATAAACTCGTTAAAAAATAATGAATTTGTCGTGAAAAACTTTGGCGGGGATTGAACCCTGGCCCAACTGATCGCTACGGCAAAGCTCTTGCCCCTAGAACAAAGGGGCCGGCAATATAATATCATATTACCTGTCATCTTCATAATAGTCTTCTTCTTCCCTGGCCGCTGGGTAGAAATCATCGTCTTCGTAGTAATCATACTGCGGTCTGCGCCTTCTGGATAGTGGCCTCCTCCTTCTCGGCGCTGGCGCCCCCGGAGCAGGAAGCGGGGCGTAGCGAACCACAGGCGGGGCACCGGTCAGGCCTTTGTAAAAATCGTCATTCCTGAAAGTAGAATTATCGTGGTTAAGTCTTCTGAAAATTATCACATTCATAAGTTTGTTGAAAGTGTTGCAACTAAATGGATAAAAAATGTAATAAACAATTTGCAGACAGAGAGAGAGGGTGTGTATGTTTATATGGTTGCGTGAGTGCTATCCTGTTCGTGACACAGCTCACAGATAAAATAATAATATATCAATTTTCAGACTTTGAGAGAGAGAGTGTATGTGTGTACGAGTGCATGTGTGTTATGCTGTTCGTGACACGAATTACAGATAATAATACATATATTAAGCACTCAATTTGCAGACAAATAGTGAGTGTGTTTGTGTATGTGTACGAGTGCGTATGTACTATGCTGTTTATGACACGACTCACAGATGAAATAATAATATATATATAAGCACTCAATTTGCAGACAGAGAAAGAGAGTGTGTTCGAGTATGTATGTGCTATGCTGTTTGTGACACGGCTCACAGATAGTAATATATTAAGCATTCAATTTGCAGACTTTGAGAGGGAGTGTGTTTGTGGTCTGCTTTTGGTGACACGACTCACAGATAAAATAATAATATATTTCAGCACTCAATTTGCAGACTTTGAGAGATAGTGTATTTGTGTTGTGCTGTGCGTGACACGACTCACAGATAACATAATAATATATTTAAGCACTCAATTTGCAGACTTTGAGAGAGAGACTGTGTTTGTTGTGATTTCGCTCTTCGTCTGTGCATCACTATGAAAAAGCCCACTATAGTATGAGACAGGGGGTATTTTTTTTATTTTTTGTGACGAAATGTGACTTTAGGGTTGGGAAGAGGGGAGCAGATGTTATAAATGATTTATAATACATACCTAACTTGTGTGAGGTATGGCGCTATTACTTTTGGCTCCAGTTTTATCGGCACCTGTGTGGTTGTTGTGTTGTACCAATAGAGGTCGTCATTTCTAAAAAAAAATGTTAAATAATTTATAATTAGTACATTTCTGGCTCGCATGCAAATTGTTCTTGATGAATGGATGCTGCATATTTATATTAATTGATTGATAAGTTTATTATTTGTTTAAAATAAAAAGTATAATTGTATTATAGGCTAATATAAAAAAACAAATTCTTGTTTCAGAACTCATATAATAATCAGTAATATTCTTCAGATTTAATCATTATGATTCCACATTTTATAATAATCCACAAGAACTCAAAGAGTAAATTCAAAACATAAATTTATAAGCCAGTATGTACAATTTTTTTGAGCTTAGCTCGAGAGGATTGGGATTCTGTCCCGTGACCATATATCCATAATTTACCGATTTTTCCGACCAAAAGGCCATTTTGGGCAAAACTTACCATTTCAAAGTAAGGTAAAGAACTGTCAGTTTAAAATGCGAGTTTTGTATTTAAAATGGTGAAACCTACTTCTTCCAGAACTTGTGCGAGTTCAAGCAGTCTACTTCGGAGACGAAATGGCAGATGAAGGTCTTCTGGTCGAAGGCTGTGTAGTTGGCGCACAGGAAGTCATACCTGAAGCCGGCCAGGCATTGATGGTATACCTGGAAACCAAAAAAGAAGTTGGGTCACGCTATTACAGTAAGAAATACTTTTATAAATTAAGAATAAGAAGGTTAAGCTCAACTAAACCCTTAAACAACACTCATGCATGAATTAAGATGTTATTTTAAACTAATAAATCAGAAAACATCGCCTTTAACCTTGGAAAGACGGTCCCTGAAAAATAACACGTGATCCGAAGGGGGGTCTTAAAATATCTTAGTGGTATGGCTTCATTGGCATTAAAAATATGTTGTATTATGCTTTAACGTATCTTAATACATCGTTCTAATATTAAGTCGCACTAGAAAGAGACAACCTGATCACCTTGCAGATTGGCGTAATCAAAACTATGAACGCGAGCGCTTATTTGCAACTTTTAATGTAAAATGCATCCATTTGACTAGAAACGTACGCTTGAACGTGGCGTGCTTAAGATTAGATAACGTCATCTTATCGCGTATGCGTAGTGACGTTTGAGTCCTGACAATTTGTAGCGACGATATATGTAAATGGTTTTCGGTAAATAATAATTTGACTTATTTTCATTTTTATTTATGTAATTGCAATGAAATTAGACTGTAAAAATCATATTTTTTTTCTACCGAAAGTGTAAAAAACAATGATTTAAAAATACCAAAAGTTTACATCGTGAAAGAAATGTTAAAGATAATGAAAAAACAATTTGTATCTTTTAAAAAATAGGCAACATTGATTACTGGTGAACAGTGACGGCTGGTGACGGGGTGTTGGGGGGTGCAAAGGAAGATTCAACCATTTTTGTATGAGTTCTTTCCTATTCATTGGATTTTAAAACACTTCTATAGCATGGACTTTCAATTCAGATGTTCGCAATACCAACTGTTTCTCTTCCGTAGTACGGAAAAATAGTTGAATCTTCCTTTTGCACCCCCCAGCACCCCGTCACCAGCCGTCACTGCTGGTGAAACCTGTTCGTTGGCTCCCTTAAATAGTAGTGAAAAATGAGTTAGGTCTCTTTATCTCTAAGGGGCCGAATCGATTATTATTCCTCTCACAAACCTGGCACTTCAGCTCCACGTTGGCGTAGAAACCGTCGTGAAGCTGCTCATCACACGTGAAGTTGATCAGGTCCATGTGCGGTACCGTTGAAAGGAACGGATACGCCGATAGATTGTATCCGTTCAGCTCCCGGGGAAGATTCGGATCGTGGACATAGTCGATCTGGGGGATTCCGGTCAGGTTTTTAATTTCAGTGTTGTCAATCAGGTTGGGGTCCGTGAGGTCGAGGGGCACCGTGGCGTTGACGACCGCTGCTTCACCATCCTGGAAAATAATAAAGAAAATACACATTTAATAATATACTTATTTATATAACACTGACACGAATGTGTGTAATTCGTTTCTGATTGAGTTCGGTGAATATTTAAAAAAAAAAAACGAATATAGTTAACGTAAATCGTGAAAAAAAAGTGTGTTTATATATTCATAGATGACATTAAAATTATTGAGCGAAGCCAGATGGAACCATTTGTATGAAAGAAATAAAAGACTAGAGGTGTATTCACTTTTCAGCCATCCAGTTCATGACCTTGACCTTTTTTTTTGAAAAAAAATAGGTTGCTATTCGCGTTAAGATATTTTTGAAACCGTTATTTTATTATTCAAAACAGGAAAAAGACAAAAGTGACTCGTGGAGAATCCGGCAAGAATTGAGTCCGAGTCATTTTTTTGCGCATCGCAGCGATTCAAATCGGTAATATCAATCAATGCCCATTTCTCTCATAGTGAGCATTATCAACTAATGAACTGAATGCTCGCTATGAGCGAAACCGGTCCTGATTTAATACATTAAATGTGGAATAAGGTACTAAAAATATTGTTATTTTTATTACAATGCCATTATATTCAACATTCATCGTTCGTTTCCGGCAACATTTCTTTACAATTCGAGTGTTCTTCAAGCATAGATTAATTGAAATAATAAAAGATAAACAACATTCTCTCTTCGTGTTGTTGTTGGACGAACAACATCCCATGAATTCTGTTTTAGTGCCGGCGCCCAATGGTCCGAATAAAACAGTTCTAGATTTAAAAAACGTCGCTCAGCTCACGACAATGCATCCATTTTGTTTATTCGAGTTTCGCTTTTTATTCAAAATCAACTTTCTACGGTGAAGATTTATTTAATTTTATCTTCAACAATAACGCCGCCTGTCGCAAGACTGACACTTCGAAATTATGATCAATAAACGTAGCCATGAAGCACTGTTGGCACACGAGCCGTGGCGGCCGGTGACAAGAATATTAGGGAGTGCAAAAAAACAACCAATTTATGCAACATTAACCGTTTAAACGCCAAGCCAATTCCATGGATTTTTGCTGTACGCCACCATTTTCAATCATCGATTTTTCCATGAAAATACACCGAAAATAATTTTATACTCAAGTTATTATTGATTTTCATAGAAAAATGAAAAAAATATATCAAAAGTACAAGATTTAAAAAACGTCTCTAGGGCTGCTAAAAACAATAAATATTATAAATAAAAATATGAAATATATATATTTTCTATAATAAAACAAATTATATAGGTAGCACAAATTCCATCTAGGGCTGCCACAAAAAAATAATGTAATTTATGAATAAATTATAATTATTTTGTTATGACTGGAAAGTAATTTTTTTTTAAATAAACTTTATTTTGTAAATAGCACAAAATGCTATGTGTATTTGCTACTCGCACTTACTGATATTTAGCTATTATCTTATCACTCTGATGCGCTCTATCAATCGAGCGATAATTGCGATAATAAGGTGCCAGCCCTAGTGACGTCTGTTAGCCCAACTTCAAATAAAAAGAAAACGGTTCAACATATGGGTATTCTAACAATCACATTGCCTCCAAAAGGTGTCTCTGCATAATATTGCAGTTAAAAATATTTAGTTTATTCATTCACTCGTCATCGCGTTTGCGTGGCGTAGGTGGTAGCACCGATTTCGCGTGCCTGCACGCCGTCGCGTCTGAACGGTTAATAGCATCGTTGGGAAGGACTCAGCCCATACTAAACGAAACAAAATATAAGCGAAAAGCTAGTCGTCCTTTCAGGTTTGGAGAAATGTAACTCGATTTTTGCCGGTGTTAAGTTATGAATGCAACTAGATACAAAATAGTATGTTTCGCTATCTGTCAAAGAGATATATCAATAAGAGAAATGGACACGAAGTTATTTCAATATGTTTTCATTCACACCAATTTTAATTCATTGAACTAAACTTATCCTTCAAAAAACACATTAGATTAAGTTACTATTATAAAGGGTCTTTTTATAAGGACGCTTAGTTTTGAAATGTAAATAAAACAAGTTGTTTGTGAGATTTCGACTAAATTTTAATTTCATTTGTAAGTATATTTTACGGCATTAAATATGGAATATAGCATCAAATGTCTGCCAATATCCATTCATTATAAAATGGGCCATGTCGCTAAAGTTGACTTTTTTGACAAATTTGGGTAAACTTCCAACTGCTCCAGAACCCAATCAGGCGTTGTCTGTGGTCGTTTACCTGAAGTTCCTTGGTCAGTTGGATTTTATACGGGTGCAGACATAAGGCCCGATTCAAAATTCGCCAAGTTGAAGTCGCAGAAAAGCCAAGTTCTTGTGAACAACGCGAAATAAGCTGCCTTGGGTTCTCCTGTACACTTTCACACACAACAGCAATGTTTTCACCAGATATTGTATTTTTATGACGTACAGGTAGGTGTTGGCCGATTATTTACCAAACTGGTTGACTCAAATTTGGCCACTAAACAATGAATAATCTACTCAGCAGGACAAAGTAACATATTTTGAGCGTCCCTATTGAAATACCCTTTATATTCAATAAAAATCGGAAAGCCTTAGGATCTCCTTTACAGATAATGACAAGATAATTTTTAAATGTTAAAAAATATGTAATATTGATTACTGGTGAAACATGTTTTTTGGCTCTCCTGAAAAGAAGAGAAAATGAGTTTGACTCTGCCTCTAAGCTCGTCATAATTCAAAAATATTTTCTCGAGAGGTCTCAGCACATAATGAACGAAACTTCTCAAAAAAATTCTTCTCAATTTGCGTGTGGCATGGTAAATACCGGCGTTACGTCACAGAATATTTTTTCTTTGTTTTAAACATCGGCTGAATTCAACAAACGTATTTTTCTTATTCTAATTTTGTCGCCAAACGCTGAACGTATGTGAATCATTGCCTCATGCGATATTTATATGAGTCTATTTGTAAAGTTAAATTGATATTGCTTATTGCTTGAATATTAATGGAGGATCAATGCACTTTTGCACCAAAACATGAGCTGCAAATGTGGCGTATTTGGAATAGATCTTGTTAATTTATCGCACTTATTTCAGGAGGTCATTTTCAAATTTGGTTAAGTCCCCTTCTTTTATAAATTTTTATTCCTTTTTCCGTTAGTTTTTGTTTACTAGCAATATTCTAAAAATATGTTTAAAATTCGAGAATTACAGATAATGTGTAAAAATGAAAACTTTTCATACAAAGAAAAAATTCTCAATTGCCCAAAAAAACCAGTTGAAAAAACAATTTTGGAGTTGCCCAGTTTTGAAAATTTCTTAGCAAAATGTTGTGTGGCACTGAAATAGTCTATCCAATCTTAGATTGCTCACAATTCGAAAAACTCTTCAATTACACTCTACCCACAATGGCAGTTTAGTGTTAATTTATTTAAAGGCCATTTTTTAAGCGGCACTAAAAATTGAATTAAGCAAATAGTCTCAGAGTAATTTAATCATAATTTGAGACAAATTAATCAATAAATAATCCGCATTAGGCGGTGTGAAATTTACGCCCCGGATTCTAATAAATACCAGCACAAATAGTTTTGGGTTCATTGATATAATTGGTTATTTATTGGAAAAAATAAAACACATGGCAATACAGGTGACGCCAACGCGCCATGTACAGTAATACCTCGAGACACGAATGCCCTGACATACGAGATACAGCCGTTGAGCGACCGAAGTCTTGCTTTAAAATACGAGCAACATTTGAGATACGAGGAACGGTCAGCTATCTGTGTGCGCTTTGCGTATGAATGCATATGAATGTATTGGCGTCAAATCCGTATATGTATATCTGTGTTGTTATTGGATTATAGTTCGACTGTCAAACGCTATGGACCTACTATAAAATACATACATCGCTCCATCTCTTTCGCACAACCGACAGAAGCCATACGTAATTCGTAGATGGCGCTCTACAACTGGGGTTGGAGCGGATTAATGGCAGGACAGATATATGATTTATTGAGATCAGGAGATCAGGATCAATTAGCGAAACCGTTCCTGATCTCTTATGAATACTTAAGAATGCGTCATTATTATTTTTATTGTAATGCCACTCTACCCTTTGCACTCCTATATATATGTTTTTTTCCTTCCAGCAACTCTTACTCAATGAAATTTTTGTGATATCACAGGGTTTGCGTATTTATTAGCATGGTAAAATAAAATATCGAAAAATATAACACATTATGACATGTTACAAACTTTAACTCAGGCACACAATCCAATATATAACGGTTTTTGAAATAAAGATAACTAAAAATTAAAAAATAAAAAAATTCCAACCAAGTTTTGAAACGTCGAGCAGGACTTGTCATATGCGTTGGAGGAGGTAAAACCAGGGCTGTGGAGTTGGATTCAGAGTCGTGAAAAAAATTTGAAAAGTTTGAACTTTTTATTTATGCATAAAACATGTAAAATTTGGCTAGTAGCCGGATTGGTTGGTTGATATTTAATTTAGTACACATAAATAAGAAAGGTAGGAAAAAAACGTGACGAAATTAAGCTTTTTTTAATTGGAGTCGGAATTGTTTTTGGTCTATGCTGTAGCTGGAGTTGGAGTCGTTTTTTTTAACGACTCCACAGTCCTGGTTAAAAGTGATAAATATCTTCTTTTACCTATACAGGTTTGCTGTTTTCTAGAATGGCAGTGTACGCTTAAATGTGTCTAAAGCAGTGGTTCTCATGTGCGGCCACCAGAACTTGGTTGCGTGAATGCAAAAAAATGTGGTTAAATAAAGACTCTGAAAACCGAATATTTCAGACGCAATTAATACCAATTGTTGAATATACCAATAATTAATATAACAATAGGTACCAGCCACCAGACTTTTCCTTAGGACCACTTATGTTAACGATGCGGCCACAGTGCAATTTTCCGTTTGAGCCACTGGTCTAAAGGCATTTAAGACCTTTCGATACAAGTCCATTAAACAATCAATTAGCTGTATTTTATAGAAATCAATTTACTGTACGTATCGTTCGCCGCGTAAACATATTCCAACAGCAATAACGTACGCATTGTCCGTTTCAGCATTCCAGAAAGAGAATTTATAAGTATCAATTTAAAAGCGACGCTTTCGTAAAATTAACAGCTGCCTGCGTGTCGGTCTCATAAAATAAAGCGGCCATTTTCACGCTCAGTTGAGCTAAATATTTGACGTGATGCATTACTTCTGCGGCCAGCTTGTCACATTCTGCACAATAAACTAGCCTTAGAAGACAAAAAATATTTTTTGTAAAACTGGCACCCTCGACTTTCGCAATTCGCTATTTTGTACATGTTTAAAAGACCTTTGTCCGGACTACAATCATAATTGCTTTAAGGCGACCCTAGACTTTCGAACATTCTATTTCCGCATACTTTTTAAAAGATTTTTGTCCGAACGTCAATCAGAGATGGCCTTTGACTTCCTCACAATTCACCATTTTTGTCCGAACTACGATCTTAATTACACAGAAGGCCCTCGACTTTCAAACATTTTTCAAGTTCAATTTTTTGAACATTATTGTCTGGAGACTGATCTCAGGAGACAACGACAAACTAAACTTGGATGATGTCATCAACAAAGATGTAAATGAGTTGATCTAGTCTCACTCAGTACCTCTGTCAAATGAATACTAAATGACAATGAAGTGAGGAAGAAAAAACTGATTTATTAGGAAAATATAATTCAAAGTCAAAGTAATTTTAAGCGCCAGTGACTTGTCGCATTAACTGCGTACCCCCTAGTAACGTCACTGCTGTAAACATTTAAAACGTAAAGATTTCAAAGAGTGGCTTTTATATTGTTATCTAGGGAGTATTCTTTTGAATTTTTCTACAAAACTGTATTTTTTTTCACAACATTCTTTTGTTTATTTTTTAATGCACTTTTCTCACTTTTATAAAACCACCGATCAACAAAATGATAATATTTTAATTTACATCCCGTTTAACTCTGTTAAATCAAAAAATGATACGTGATTTCAAAGGAATTTAGTCAGAAAAATGGCTCGGGTCATAATAAAGATTCCCTGAAAAGTATCTACATGTTTGATTTAGTCAATTACCTTACTTCCTTGGAGTCTTCCACCATAATATTTAAAATAAGAAATCGAGTGACACGCGATGTATGTCAAAAAAGCAAATATCGGAGCCATTTAATATTTCAGTTTTAATAAAATATTGTTCAAGACATCTTACGTTCTTCTAAGGCTACCTCCACGCTGCATACCGTGCATAAAAACTTAAATGCATCCTTATCAAACAGAAGATAATTTTCATTTATTTTAATACGTGATAAAAATCTATCACGATAATTACCGTATTTTATCATTGTTGTAGAATTCCAATCGCGAAAAGAAAATGAGGATTACATTATTTATTTAATCTGTTTTTTTAAAATCACGCTGCACATTACAGAATTAATTTTTCATTTTAAAACAAATAAATAGATTTAAGAGTAATTCCACAAAAATTCGTGTAGCCAAAATAAAAATGAGTGTTTGTTTGCTTGCCCCGTATGCGTTCCTATACCGTTTATCTGATTGCGATAAAACTTTGGTGAATTGTTGTGCGGACGCCTGGAAAGGTTTCTTAAATAAAAAAATCCGTTCCCAACTTGTAGCATATGGACTCCTCACGGAATTTATCTCAACATATGTTTTTCTACGAGAACTGCATGTTACTCAGTTGCTCAACCTCCCTTTTTTCGAAGACCGTAGGCATTGAAAGGATACGAGTGCTAGTGGTTAGCTAACCGCTCTCGCTATGCGTCGCTTTTAGGGATCGTAAAGGTGGGAAGAAATTTATTAAATAACGTAAGTAGTTTTAAGTTATTGTCCTTTTTAATTTTTGAAAAAGTCGTAGCGTACAGGGCATAAACTGGGGAATTCTTCTAACTGGTAACAGGTTAAGTATTCATTCCACATTGGATATATTGAAACCAGAACCGATTTCGTTCATCGATCCTGATCTCAATGATCTCTAATATTTTGTGTAAGGTATTGTCTTTTTTTAATTTTTGAAAAAGTACAGGGTGGGGAAATCTTCTAGCTGGTAACAGGTTAAAGAAGTCAGCGTGTAGAAATGATACGTAAGCGTGTTGTTTACAGAACGAGGTGATATCTGTAATCAAAATAGGCTCGATCAAATTTTGAATATCTTTTACAGATTATCTGAACATTTCGAATAATCGAAATGGTTTCTGAATGGGAATTGGCTGCTTACGACTTCTATTGCCAGTTTGCGGAAGTGCTGGTTTAACTGGAGTGGAACAGCTGGTCAGAGTTTCTCAATCTGTGTTTCGAATTGCAGGTGTGAATAATTTTTCGATACTCGTGCATTGCTAATTAGATTATGCGTGAAATTATAATGCTTCTTAATACAGTTGGCGTTTGAAAAATGTAGCCAATGATTGCAAATGCAAATATACTAGATCTCGTACACAATGTTTAGCATTTAAGCTTGTCGTACAACATCTAAGCACAGATTGTTTAATACAATTAGTAATTCAATCTTTTTCTTAATGGAAGGTGATTCAAAATGACGAATAAAATGGATATAAAAGGACTAAGGCTTGACTTATTGCTCTGACGAAATCTCGGGATTTAAGTTAAATATTATTATTTTAATTTTAATACGTCATCAGATCGAATTAGAATAATGATATCGATGGTTTAAAGAGTAAATTTGCTACGGTAAGAAAAATATCAATGTATTTTAGTTCTACATAAATTATTTTATATATTTGTTGATAGCTATTTCGGCTTACGCCTTCGTCAGAACTAGTTTAAGTAAGCCGTAAGCCGAAATATCTAACTAAGATACATTGTTATTTTTCTTACCGTATTATAATGAAGTTTTACCAAGTAAATGCCTACTCAATCAATAAATAAATTTGCTATGTCCGTTTTTGTCAATTGTGCAGTAGAGGTTAATAACTGACTATTTTGGTATTTTCATGCCGATCGGGAAAATTTCAAATATGACTTTCAAACGATTTAATTGTACCACCGCATGAAAAACAACGAATGAATGACAGGTTATAATAGAAAATGCTGAGTTGGATAATTGGCAGTGTAGATTTTAGAACGACAATGGAGTTATCAAATTTTCCTAAAAGGTTTTTCCGATGCACTCAAATAAGTTTTGGTTATAATTAATTTACGGGACATGCACATTGCATGATACAACAAGATGGCATTACTAAGCCATTTTCAGCCAAAAGTGGAGTTAGCAAAATTACTCTTTAAGGCTTTAAAGTTTAAGCCATCGATATATTTCAATAAAATATTTTCGCCTTTTTATAAACGATAGCAACCGAAATATAATGTTTATCCCAACGTTCAAATATCTCAAATATATATGAATTTATCCCATATTTTCCCTGAGATTGTAAGCCTTAATAAAATTTTCTATCAAAGCCACTCCTGATGATAATGACAATTCATATCTTTGATGTAGGCAATATGATGTTAAGCTTTTCCATTTTATTTACATCATGTCTATTGCAGGCCTAAATGTTCAACATTAACACCAGGGTTGTGAAGTCAGAGTCGGAGTCGTGGAGTCGCGGTTTTTTGACGGAGTCGTAGTCGATATCGTGATAATTGATTTTATTTGTCATATAATTCGAGACCGAGGAACTCCAATACATTTACTTGGTAGAACTCCATTATAATACGGTAAGAAAAATAGAACTATTTTTAGTTCTGACGAAGGCGTAAGTCGAAATAGCTATCAACAAATATATAAAATAGTTTAATGTAGAACTAAAATATATTGTGATACCGCATGATGTTGTAGGGTATCAGAACTCTCCCGGACGATCTTATTATCACCTCGATCAATGGTAATAAGACCAAACTATTAATTATCGCGAATAAATTCATTTTAATGTAATAAAAAAATTGCAAAACCGACATGCGAACGCATCCCTGCACGGCGAACGCACCCCGGCACAGCGAACGCATCCCTGGACAGCGAACGCAGCCATGCTGTTCTGTTCGCCGAGGAGGGGACGCAAAATGCGCAGAGAACGGGGACTTTGATTTTAAACGTCGGTCGGCAGTTAGTCGTAACCGTTCAAGCCGATAGCCGTATCGCCCTCCTGTCTCAAACAGGAGGAAGTCACATTAATCATTTGGTCTTACGCGTTTAAAATTGTTCTTGTAACTGCAATGTATTCATGTGGAATAAAAAAAATAATAATTTGAAGACAATAAATTAGCCGACTCTAGGATAGAGTTTTCGGCCAAGAGAAATTACCGATTGAAATCTATACAGAGATACCTTTCCTCCCATCCTATCCCTAAGTTCCGTCTCCGAACGCCGTGGAAGGATGCTGTCTAACGCCAGTCAGATGGAGAAGGAACCCTGGTCGTCTCAATTGTTATTTTTTCTTACCGAATTATGCATATAACATGTAAAGTTTGGCTATTGACCGTATTGGTTGGTTGATATTTAATTTAATTCACATAAATAGGAAAGGAATAGGAAAAAACGTGACAAAATTAAACTATTTTTTAGTCTGAGTCAGTGTCGAGTTTTTTTTAACGACCCCACAGCCCTGTTATTTTCTTCTAAAAATGTTGAGTTGACATCATGTGATTTGGAATTTTTTAAAAAGGAAAAAAGTGATAAAATAAAACTTAATTAAGTCGTGTTTTTGGATAATGTATTATAGAAGTCGGGTTGTGTTTTTGGTACTCCAATACAGGTCAGGTTTTTTTAACGACTTCACAGCCCTGATGAAAACTAACAAAACACAAAAAGGTGGCAGCGTAACATTTTTTCGTTTTGTCAATGTAAAATAAAATGAAAGTTTGAGAAGCTGTCGAAATGTAATGTCTTGTTGATAAAGAAAGCGATCTTTATTGGTTAGGAATAAATTTCAATATTTCCGCCTAATGTTGCCTACATCAGAAATAATTGATTTTCAAGATTATCGATATGATAAATGAATTAAAAAAACTTGATTTTTGCGAAAGAATCTTCTATTATTTCAATTAAATTTAATATTGATAGAAAACTCTATCTTCTGCAATCGAGTGGTATTTTCTTTTCAAGCGGGACAGGTTGAGGGCGATTGTTTTTCTACGAGAACTGCTTGTTACTCAGTTGCTAAAACCTTTATTTTTTCTAAAAGAGTAGGAATGGAAAGGATAGGGAGGACTAGTTATTCGCTAATCGCTCTCATGCGTCGCTCGTCGAAGATGGGATAGGGATTTTTAACAACACAAACACCCATTGCCTCTGAGCAGAATCGATTTATTGACTGAAAAAAGTCTGCTCGTACCAGGGATTGAACCCAGTTGGTCCATCACGGAAACCAACGACGTTGAACACTGCACCCCGGACAGAATTACTAGTTGAAAAGTGAAGCGCCTAAAATACAGTGCAGTGGTCAGTGGGTTCGAGTACACCGGTAAGAACAGCATTTTTTCATCCAATTAATAGATTCTGCATTGATTGTCTAAAAACCCGGCTGGTCCGTCACGGAAGCCAACGACGTTGACCACTGCACCACGGACAGGAGGGCTATGTACGGAAATTGAAATAAATAAATCTCTTATAAGACACAAAATCAGGGCTTTTTTTTGTGTGTCAAGCTTTTTACTTAACAAAATTATATTCAAATATCCTTTCAGTAAAATTTCGTCTAATTGATTTGGGAATCTGTGCGAAAATAAAATGGAAAAAAGCCCTGCACAAAATTATATTAAGAAAAAAATTGTGGCAGAAATTGTGTGGCGAAAATTACCTCAGCTACTGCGGAGGGGTCAGCCGTTGTTGTGGTCGTCGTCGTCTTGAAGAGGGCCGTTGCTCTCACCGCCTCCGCGTCGTGGAATACAAGGCATACTGCTAATGCAAATCCTGAAACGAGAATTATCGAGCGAGGTTAGTATCAATATATATTATATTATATATACATAATATATGTGTCTGCAAACTATAAAATATGTCGATTTACAGCAAGGTTAATGAGCAGAAATTTGTGTTGGTCACTGGACTGCTATACAAGCAACAAGGCGGTAAGTGACACTGCAAATCATTTGATAAAAAGCGGTTTATTGAAAGAGTCATAAAAGTTAAGCAAATAAATTATCTCTCTGCAGGATAAAGCCATATGAGGATAAAGCCATATGAGCTCTTGAGAGGTGAAGTGAGCCAATTTAAAAAAAATTGAAACTTTTCTAAGCTTCTTTTAATTTCAATGCTTTTTTTGCTTCATTCTTTTGTGGAGCTATTGTAATATTTCAACACTACGTGAAAGCTTCCAATATAAATAAACTGAAAAAAATATTTCAGCTAAGTAATGACTAAAATAGTGTTTTAAGATGGGTGAGATAGCTTCACCATTTATCTATCATTTCAGTCCTTGAGAAGTGAAGTGAGCCAAGTAGCATAATGACGTAACTTTTTTACTGGCTCAGAGCATACTTTTATTTTATGAAAATAACACTACTTATATTAGAGTTCTTTTAACTATCTCATTTCACTTGTGCATCTAATTATTTTTTTTCCAAAAATACCACTTGGCTCACTTCACTTCTCAAGGGCTCATATATACTAAATGATTCGATTAAAATTTAAGAGCCTGGAAGAATCTCATCATTTTTATACCCCTTTATATAATTATCTTTTATTAATAATTCAGACACTTATTATTATTTATTTAAAATAATAAGTTATGTATTAAAAATGTGTATAAAACGACAACCGCGATAGCACCAATAAAAGCACTGTAATAATTCTGCAGCAGTATCCCTATTGCTGATTTCGTATCATGCTCTCAGTGAAATAATAATTTATGCAGGAGCTAACCAGAGGGTAGAATGACCTTTCCTTGTGGGTTTGCGAATGTTATATGTCCTTGATGAAGCCAATGCCTCCTTCGCCTCAAAGGAATGTAGTTTTTACTTTACTGCAGCGTGGGTGAACAAAATCCTCAAACAATTTAGGTACATAACTACATGCGCCGGAGAAATGATTTCTACTGGAGCAATTAAATGTACATACATGCTATTGATTGAGTTTGCATTTACTAGGGTAGAACTCCATTATAATACGGTGAGAAAATAACAATGTATTTTAACTCTACAGAAATTATTTTATATATATGTTGATAGCTATTTCGGCTTACGCCCTCGTCAGAAATACATATGTTTTTAACGTGCATTAGATCAATTATATATACCGCTTAGACAGGGTACACAATACATACTCTTCTTAATTTTATATGGTAATAATAAGGTTATTGAATGTGACAAATTGATTTGATGTATTCTTGAAGTGAAAGCTAATCTAGGTTTTTATTATTTTATCATATTAAGGTGTTCACTGTAAATACTTGGTGGAATGGCATTATAATAACAATAATAAAACATTTTTAGTACTTATTCCACATAAATTTTATTGGATCAGGACCGGTTTCGCTCATGGCGAGCATTGTCTACTCATAATAAATACAACGAAACAGTGATATTTAAACAAAGTTTAAGTAATAATAACAAGGTATGACAAACAATTGGTATTACAACTAAGCAAAATAAATTGAAGCAAAATGCAAGAAAAATAGATTATATTTAAAACGTTTTCGTAAGAGGTCTTCAACATTTATTTTTTCTACGTTAACTGCTTGTCTTGACAAGAGGATATGACTTTTACTAATCGCTCAAGCTGCGTCCCGTTTTTAAAGATATAATGAGTTTAAGAGGGGATTTGTGACGGCAAAAACATCAATGTCATAAAAATGAAAAAAAATACCACTGATTATATTGTGTATATAATTCAAGGTATTGCGACATTTTTCTACGAGAACTGATTGTTAGTCGATCGCTCAAAGTGTCTTTAGTTCGATGAGAGAAGGACTAGTGGTTAGATCAGTGATGCACAATCTTTTTGGGAGAAGGGCCAGATAATCAAATATATGATAGTTCGAAGGCCACATGGGTAAAACTGATTGAATTATCTATATTTTTAGTGCATATAAAAATGAAAATTATATTGTCTTCTATTGTTCTTCCATCGTCCGTGAAAGGTGCTGGAGAGAAAAGGTGATTGATATTTGTCATTGCGGGCCACATGGAATTTCATTGAGGGCCACAGGTTGTGCATCACTGGTTTAGATGGTCGTTCTCGCTACGATCGGATAGATTTGAAGGAATTTTTAGACAGCACAAAAACCAACAGAGATTTAATTAATCGACTGCAAAAATGCTGTCCTTAATGGGAATCCAACCCACTGACCATTGCACTGTATTTAAGGCGCCTCACTTCTCAACTAGTAAGTACTTATTAATATGACTTCTTTTATTATACTCCATTGAAAGACCATAACAACAATGCACATAATTCAGTAGATCTAAATTGACACATCGTTACGTTGCTCAAAAATTTAATTACATCTATTACTGCAACCAATGAAGACAGTTATTATTCCATATTGATAACGGTATGACAGCTGTTAAATCAAAAACAAAATTTCGAAACTGTTGAACCCGGAAAAAAACAAAACATAAACAACATTTTAACTGTCAATATTTAAAATAGATACCATCAAAAGACCGGGTTTTGATTGTGCAATTAAGATCGTAAAAGATCGTATATTAAACATTGATTATCAGAATTTGATAATCAAATATAATATAGTAATATAACAGATTCAAATATAAACCTAATGTTTTAAATTTTCCCGGAAAAGAATGTTGACAAATCGATGGAAGTCCGGGGAAATCAAAGACTATATATTTAACCCCAATAATTGACAAAATAATATGAACCAAATAGTTACCTTACTTTTTTACTAACTTGCGTTAGTTCTAACTGAAATTTTGCCAAAAATGACCGCTTGGTCGGAATAGTTTGTATTAACCGTATTCTAGCATATACATATGATAATACTTTCGATGGATTCGGCGGTAACTTCGTGGAAGTTCATTTTAATATAAAATTTACAAAAACTTTGATTATTCCACGTATTGTGCTACTAACTGTGACACGTATTTCGCCTCTTTCAGAGGCATCTTCGGAATTACTATCGCAAAGTTTACTTAAGTAATGAAGCAAGATTGATTCTAATATTTTAAAATGGTAAAATTGAAAAATGGAGTTTTTCCTTTTTAAGGGAAGCTATAAGGGGGTTACAGAATCAAAACAAAGCAAACAAATAATTATACTACTAATGACGTTAACATTACAAAATATTAACTAATGAGATGCAATCAATCATGTAGGGTCGGGTTTAACGCTTTAATTGGAAATAATGTAAGCAGTGGCGAGCAACCTGTCCTATTAAGGATATTATTTAATAATACATCTTTTTTTTAATTGTTTTATTTCTTTTTAAAAATTATAAACTATTCACTTTTAAACCCTTCTTATTTACTCGGTGGAGTATTTCTAAATAACTACTCTGATTAAAATTATGATTGGCTAACTATTTTTAATTTTATATTAGAAAATGATAACTTAAGAATCATATATTATTGAATTACGGGGTAAGCAGAATTCCCGAGTTGAAAATTATAAGATTGTCATCATTATTTCCATCATTAGATCATGAAGATCATTAGTAATATTAAACATTTTTACTATCTAATTGTTGCAAGTGAAGTTGATCGTTTGTATAAAAAAGTATGATCAATTCAAAATTCAAACGCTCATATCTCAAAACAGGCACAAGAGCAGTTAGAACCTGTCCAAAGTACGGAGTCGAAATGTTAAAGAAAAATCGGCT
Organism: Himalopsyche kuldschensis; assembly: GCA_028554975.1. NCBI lineage: Eukaryota > Metazoa > Arthropoda > Insecta > Trichoptera > Rhyacophilidae > Himalopsyche > Himalopsyche kuldschensis. The sequence continues at coordinate 646,335 of JAHFWI010000098.1, forward strand.
CAATATTGGATTGATGAAACATTCCCTTAGTGTATAATATATATAAAACAATTTAAAATATGAAATAATAAATAATAAATAAATATTTACCTGCAACTATATGTATTAACAATCGGTCGCGTGTTCTTTTCATCTTTCTAATTTATTATCTGAAAAAGAAATAAAATACATAATATTAGTTTTTTGTTTATTAGGAAAAAATAAAAAACATGGCATTACAGCTGACGCCAATGACGTTACATATAAAAAAAACACAACAATCATTCAACAGAGAATGGCATAAATAGACAATGAAGAAATTAAAAGAGCAAAAACAAAACAACAAGTTCAATGCTGAAAATATCCACCTCGAGCCCTACAGTTTTTTAAACTTAAAGTTTTAATCAACATTTAAAATAATTTAAAATCAACTCATAAAATTATAATATGTATGTAATTTAAATAACAATAATGGCGTATTCATCCGGAATAATTGGATATGTTTTATTTTTTGTGTACCCAGGCCCGAGCCCGTGCAGACCACTAATCCACATCAATAGGCAGTGCATTGATCATCAGAACAGCCCTCGCGACCGCTGACTAAAATGACTTGCGCGACAAACGAGTCCTGGTATACAAATTGTTTGACTTTGATTCAGAACTGGTCAGTTCAATGTATAATCGTTGCTGAAAGGCAAAACCCGGGTCGTAAGCGTCAAAACTACAAAATTCAAATGAGTCAAATTTTATATTGAAATTACATTAAGCACCTTCAGTGGAAATTATAAATTTAAATATTAAAACAAGTCTAATTACTTATTATTTATTATTGGTACAACAGACATAGTGTGTAAAATTTCATTGGCACAAAAAAATATTAGTTACAATGTTTTTTAAAATTATTTATTCAGAATTCAACGATTTCACACTTTATAATAATCTAAAAGCCATTAGTTACACGGTTTCAATTACTATTTACCTACCTATGTATGGTCAGGTAACTACAAAATAATTACCTATAATTATTACCTATTGATGCAACGTTCAATTGTATTTTTTTTCATAAAAATGCAAAGTGAGTGAAAGTCAGGCGTAATGATTTTATTTATTTATCTATTTTTGTTTCCTCGTCTTGCAAGATTTTGTCTATGGTAAAATATTCAATTTGTTTCTGTTTATGGTAAACGTATTCTTTTTTTGAAATATGATTCTATACGGTATTATTTATCTAGGCCTGTATCGTAAAATATAAATACATTTAATGACTAGAATAGAACATTTTCAGCGTCTTTGGTGAAGTCAATAAAGCGCCAGACTAACACACTTGTGGCTTTCGGTTCAAAATTAAACTCCATCTAATAGTTAATTTCTTTTAAGGTGTGTAATGTCAATAATTGTTAGAATGGCATTAAAGTAAAAATTCAGTTGATAATGACCGGTCCTGATCCAATAAATTTTATGTGGAATAAGTACTAAAAATGTGTTAATAGTTTAGTGAAAATAACATCAGGGCCATTTTCGCGCGTCGTGGCATTATTTTTTCCTCAAGCTATATCCGCCCCCAATGTGGAGTATATGGGCGTTTTCTTCGAGAACTTCTTTTATTCAGTTGCTCAAATTTTTGGACCCATTCAATCCGTTTATATGAGATCTATCGCCCCAATTTTTTGTTCTTCGTATGCTTTTAAAACCAACATAAGTTTATACGAGCTGAGATGAATAATAAATTAAAGACAACCATTTTTGTTTTGCGAAAAATTGATTCGTGTTTTTTGCTGGTTCTTTCGAAAATGGTCTGGGATACAAAGGGTTAATCTGCTGAATGAATTACCGTCATCATTAAATACAATTATCTTAAATGTAATTTTATGCAGTTAGTTCATTTTAATTCTGGAGTAAACAGATATAAAATAAAACATTTTTTTTTTGATATCGTAAGATTCTCAAATATTTCTTGTGCGGTACCTTCTTTTGTATTCAAATCGAATCGAATAAGCCAAAAAATTTTACTGCTTGATTGATGATAATGCTGACAGTATAAATTAAAAATAACAATATATTAATAAATTATTTTAAACAACGAATATTCTTACCTAGAAACATTGGCTATTTGATTAATTTTTACAAAAACAATAAATCAAACTGAATCCAATCACTGTCATATTACACCTTATTTGAATAAGACTATAAAAAGAATAAATCTAATCTAGGTGTTAAATAATTTATTCATCTCAAATGATGCTCCAGTGAAACTGCTTTTAAAACGCGATAATGATTTTTCGTGTTATAGTATCTATAAGTTGGCCTAATTCATCTGTGAGAATATAACGTATAAATTAATCTAAAATAATTTATTGGTTTCGTATAATATTTTATTGTAATTCCACAGCAATCGTGTGAAATACTTGATAGCCTATCAATCAGGTCAATACTGAAATCTGTGTACCCTTTCTATAATTTTCGTAATACCGAGTACCACTCGCCAAAAAAGCCCTACTTTAACCCGTTGATTGCAAGCATCTCATATGTTTAGACCAGGGCTGTGGAGTTGGTGAAAAAAAGTTCGACTCCGACTCCAGCATTTACCAAAACCTTCGATTCCGACTCCGATGTTGATCAAAAGCACGACTCCGACTAAAAAAAGGTTAATATCGTCATTTTTTTCCCCTAATTTTCCTATCCAACCCTATCAATGCGGCCAAAAGCCAAATTTGACATATTAAATGCAAAAATAAAAAAATTAAATTTCCGACTCCGAGTACGACTCCGGCCAAAAAGCTCTGACTCCACGACTCCGATTCCACAGCCCTGGTTGAGACATCTAATTGTGGTGTGTTGCAAATTGATATTAGAAAATATATAGTTCATCATTAAAACTATCACGGATAAGATATGTTTGCATTATTTAGTCTGATAACCTTCATGAATGTATAAAACAAAAATACTGATGACTATTTTTTTAAATATACGCTATTGAAATATTCGTAAATCAGCCGGGAAGAGGTTAATTACAATCAAAATATATTAACTTTTTCTCTTTATTGTAAACTGTGAAAAGTATTTGTTTAAAATTGGTTGATAAATCATATCAATACTGTAAAAACGTGAAAAAACTAGCTACTGCGATTAAAAGGGTTGAGATTAGGGATTCCAATCCCGGGATCCCGGATCCCGGGATCCCGGGATCCCGCCGTTTTTAAGTACCTGATGAGTCCCGGGATTAGAAAACACAATCCCGAAATTTCGGGATTAACTGATTTATCAAGCACGATCGAATTATTTAAACATATTTGTGGAACGTATCACACAAACGCGTATGTTGCATCAGATTACTCCCACCTCTAAGACCAGATGTCTGTAATCCCCTCCATTGCGCGTGCAGTGCTCTGAAGTGCACGCGTTTCGCTCAAGATTTGGCTTGTTTATAATAAAACGTCTGGAAGATCATCATATATCATTAAATAATGATATAGTTTCTATAGTAACAGACGGGGCAAGCGTTATGGTTCAAATTCTCCATCATTCAATGCCAACAAAATAACTCGTAAAACTATAAAAGAAACTATTCAAAAACTTATTGAAAGATTAAATGAAGAAGAAGATCAAGATATGATCGAAATATCAGAGCCACTAGAAAAGTCATCAATCGAATTTACTTCAACGCAGTCATCCCACCCAATTGAACAAGAAACAATGAAACAACAGTTACAGGATGAAATCGCAAAAGGCTTGACGACATGCGAACCAAAAATTCAAAATTGCACAAAGCTTATGTCCGTTATAAACCAAGAAATGATGTTATTTGATAATGGAGGCTCTTACATACTACGTGCGTTTAATTCAAAATATTTTTTTTCAATTAATTGTGTCACTTTTTTATTTAAGTCTAAAATTATGCGTACATTATATATTGTACAGTAAATAAATGTCAAAATTTATTGTATTATTCATTTTAAGCTATTTTTATCGATAAAATAACATAGCTAATATTAGCTAATCTTATATATAAAGCCGAAACGGCGTATGTATGTCTGTGGGTCTGTAATTCCCTTTTGCATTGTTGTTGCAAGTTGCCATAAAAACGAATATGAAAGAAAATATTTTTTGAATTTTTATCAGCGAAGACATTTAGTCAAAATGTAATAAATTAGTCTTCTACCAACTTTTTCCCGGCTTTTATTAATATAATAATGTTTATTATTTACGTGAAGGTATTATTTGACATTTCTTTGACAGCAAATTAGATTTTTTCCTTGAATTTAAACATTTTAATGGGCGAGAATGTGTCATCAAATTAAATAAAGTTTGTGATTTTATTTTAACTATATTTTGGATGTTAGTTTGATATAATTATGTCGAATGATATAATATTAAATAATTGGTCGCTTAGTCCGAGCGACGCCGGGAAGCAATACTAGTATTAAATAAATAAGAAAAATATCCCAGATCCGGGACTGGTCGGGATATCCCGAAATCCCGGGATCGGAATCCCTAGTTGAGATAATTCAAAAAAGTTTGAGCAACTGAATAAAATAAGTCCTCGTAGAAAACTTTTCATTGAGACCTTATACTCCAAATTGGGAGCGGAAATAGCTTCAGAAAAAAACAAAGAAGAAATCGAATTGATGTAACTGCAAGTAAACTTGGCCTATGCTATCCTCGGCATGTATTCCGCGACGCAGATATATCGACCTCGTGGATTAAAAGGGTTAAAAACTTTCAAAAATTAAAATATGAATGAATACGACTGTACTCGTATAAATAACGTAATCACTGACAATTCTTACATTGTAATAAAGTAACAATCCACTATAATATTTCATAACGTTCTCAATATAAGTATTATACTATCATATCAATGTATTACAATGTTACCCTGAATCAGATACCACATTAATGTACAAAGTTTACAATGAGATTCGGTGTATTCCTGGTACAATAACGGTATATCAGTATAGACTTTTTGCAAGGTTTAACTTAGAATAGTGAACAGAGTCAGTTAGTTGGAACAGCCATTGTTAGGCATTTTCATTGTCTTTTTCTCAATGTTTTCCATTGTTTATTTTTATAGACAGCCGTGCTCAATGGACGGATTCGATTTCTATAGAAACGATAAGAGTTAAATTGCCATTTTCAAACACGTAGAAACGTAATTATTTTTCAGTTCATGCGAGAGCAGTCTAAGAATACTGAATTTTGTTTTTAACTGCCGTAAAGAGAAGGTTTTAAATTTAAATTAGTAAGCGTTCGAGTCAAAGTTCGTTGAAGGTATCTCGATACAAAAGAATTGCTTGATTATTGTTTATTTTATTAGCATTTGGGTAATTAAAAACAGTGTTCCCTTTAAGCTGAGAGGCTATCTGTACGAAAAATTCAAAGACTGCCAATACAACAGATGCGCTACACAATTACACGATTACAATCACGGCTGTTGAAATATTTCATTTTGATAAGAGACACGTATTAAAAATTCAAATATTAAGAATAAGTACCATATCAAATTAAAAAATATTAAAATTCAGCACTGAGCAAATTTCTCGTGTAACGATCGGTAATAATCGTGTCATATTTACTAAAATACCTTCCAACATCCACACGTTTGACGGGACACCAAATTGATCTCAGAGCTGTACAAACAAAATCTTCTTGTATAATTGTTGTTGCTATCAATAACAAGAAATGTTTTATCTTGAAAACCATTAATTTTAAAAATGCTTACGAATTTAAGCATCTATTTTGCATTTCTGGCAAGATGCACAAAATACGTTTCTCTTATTATGATGCAATATGCTCCACATTGGGATTGCACATGGATTAAAAATGTTTTATTGTATTTATGTTTATCTCTTTTGTGAACCTTTAAGATATTCTGAGCAATGTCTTTCATTCAGTTCGTTGAATTCATCAACTTTTAGAGTGCTCGGGGACTTAAAAGTTGCGCGCGCAGCTAGGGGGAACATTGACCGTGAGTTTTTACGCCGACGAATGATTAGAATATTCCCGGATAAAGAACCCACAGTACAGTGTTTGCGAACTGGCTTCACCGTGGAATACTGTTTTTGTCTGACAAACATGAAACAAAAGTGCATGACAATATAAGTACGTTAAGAATTTAAGAATGATTTTTAACGCTCATATATCCATTATACCAGTCTTTTTCTGCGCATCGCTCGATTCACTGTATTGATTTAACGCTGACAGGTGGCACTGTATATTGATAACAATAATAACAACGTTACAGCATCATTAAGAATATGATAAATAATACATCGTCAATCCCAATGCTTACGAAGTGCATACATTTGTGAGTTTGCTAATTGGCCATAAAATGCAAAATAACATGCTAATTACGAATGTAATTAAAAAGGCCCGTAAACAAAGTGTTAATAGCATCTACCGTGATATGATAGTAAATCTAAACATATAATATATGCATTTATACTACATGATATCTTGTCGAGTTTTTCATTGGAAAATTTTCAAAACTATTGTGTCAAGAATTTTTATTCCATTCAATTTCAAATAGTTATACCAAGGGTTTTGATCCCGGGAGTTTGGGATTGTAAGAGGTCGATCCTGGGATTGGACTGGAATATTTTTTTAATGGTCGATAATTTTCATATTTATTAAATACTAGTATTGCTACCCGGCGTCGCTCGGTCAAAGCGACCAATAATTATTTAATTTTATATCATTCGACATAATTATATCACAAAATCTAACATCCAAAATAGAGTTAAAATAAAATCACAAACTTTATTTAATTTGATGACAGCCCCATTCTCGCCCATTAAAATGTCCAAATTCAAGGAAAAAATCTAATTTGCTGTCAAAGAAATGTCAAATAATACCTTCACGTAAATAATAAACATTATTATATTAATAAAAGTTCAGTAGAAGACTAGTTTATTACATTTTGACTAAATGTCTTCGCCGATAAAAATTCAAACATATTTTCTTTCATATTCGTTTTTATGGCAACTTAATAACTAACAATGCAAAAGGGAATTACAGACCCACAGACATACATACGCCGTTTCGGTTTTATATATAAGATAATCCAAGTTAATTTATAATGAAATATAGATAATATAATTGACGTCACTATCTTTTTTATGAATATTTTATTTTGATTGTTTATCCATTATAGAAGTGCAAAAATATTTTATTGAAATATAATGTACGAGAGTATCAGTCTCGTTCGAATGCGATCTGAAAACTAATTGAAATTTAAAAAATGTCTGATATGCACAAAGCATAAAGAGGAACATTTTTTTAAATGACACATTTATGGTAATATATAACATTTTTATTGATGAAAATTCCACTACCATCCTGGATGTAAGGATCAATTTGAGAATTGGATGTATTTGACACTCATTAAAACAGTATTAATCACACAACACATTAACTGCGGGTATGGTATAAATACCCGTTATTCCAACTGATGATTAACCTCGGGAAGGGTATTTTTACATATTACATAATCTGCTGCTTAGGTTGGAAAGGGTTGTAATACCCGTAATTTAGAATCAGTCGAAGAACTTCTAAAACTTTTCGATGACAATACTAGTGGTGCTATCAGCGGAGTGCGAACCTCGCCCGCCAGTCATGTGTTTGAGCTCCAGTTTTTTTACTTGATATTTTTCGTCCTCAAAATTTTTTCAAAACAATATTTTATATTCGATGCTGTCATCAATGCATAACGCAAATAATTTTATTTTCCACGAGCACTCTATGTGCCAAAGATGACACGTTCAAGTACAAGTAATATTACGATTTTTTTTTCATAATAAATCGTTTATGCTTGATAAATAAATCAATGGCCGGTCCGTGGTGCGGTCGTCTACGTCATTGGCTACCGTGTCGGACCGCCCGGGTTCGATTTCCGGTACGAGCAGATTTCAGTCGATAAATCGATTGTGCTCAGAGGCAATGGGTGTTTGTGTTCTTAGATCCCTTCTCACCTTTCCAATCCCAAAGAGTGACGCATAGTGACAGCGATTAGCTAATCACTAGTCCTGTCTTAGTCCTCGTATCCTTTCCATTCATATTCATGGTTAAAAAAAAATTAAAAATCAATCCCGAAAATTTATGGATTATGTTTTCTGATCCCAGGATTCATCAGATATTGAAACTACTCGGGATCCCGAGATTGGAAACCCTAGTAATGACGACATAAAAAGTGTTATTATTTATGATTTAATGTCATTCTTATCTGTCATAATAATTCATTACACTTTCAATTTACTATTACGGTTCACTTTTAAAACAGCAGTTTAAAAAGTGCTGTAAATGTGCCATTGTTTATTTTAATGGTGAATTGCGTCGCTTTTAATTGCCATATTGAATCATTCGTGCTCTGGGATCAAATGAGTTTTTAAGTTGATATTATAGTTTATAGTGTATATTTTAGAGTGAAACTGTATTCTCAGTGAAAATGTATCAAGTAATAGATTTGTATGACAACATGATTTCACTGGTCACGATCATTGAAATTATTGGCCTAAGTCGATGATTTGCCGGCCTAAAATTTTGGTTTGCTTCAATGAAACAAAATCAGCAAGTTTCCCTTTCATAAAAATAGAACCAAAGAAAAACACAGACAAACATAGGACTGAAGATAGGGCGGTCAAATTTGATTTCAATGACAGCTTGGAAAAAAATATATTTTCACTGTAACATATATAATATTGTCGAGTATTGTTCGTGGTTCAGTGGTGAACAACTTTGGCTTCCGTGACGAACTCTACGGGTTTGAGTCCAAATGCGAGAATTTTTTTCAGTTGATTTATCGATCCTGTTCAAATGCATGGGTGCTTGTGTTATCTAAATGTTCTATATCGACTCTCATCTAAAGAATGATAGCTCGAATGACTGAGTAACAGGCAGTTGAGATAACGTGCATTAATTGGCCTTATGTTCCACATTGAGAGCAGACAGAGTTAGGCATATTTTTTCACTCAATTTATTGATCCTGTTTGAAGGCATGGATGTTTGTGTTGTTAAAACAAGCCCTCCCGATATAATGTTCAACCGTTTATTTAAGAAATTTAATACTCGATACTCGAGTAGTTGAGATGTCGAAATAGATAAGTAAATACCAGGGCTGTGGAGTCGTTAAAAAAATACAACTCCGACTCCAACATTCATCAAAAACTCGACTCCGACTCCGTCACGTTTTTTTTCTACCTTTCTTATCCATGTGTATTCAATTATGTATCAACCAACCAATCCGGCCAGTAGCCAAATTGGACATATTATATGCAATAATAAAAAGATCAAACTTTTAAAAATTTCCGACTCCAGCCAAAACCCCGCGTCTACTCAGACTCCAACTCCACAGCTCTGGTAAATACACGTTCAAACATAGTTCTGACATTAGCGTTAGCCGAAATACCAACAAATATATTGAATAATTTCTGTACAACTAAAAAACATTTTTATTTTTTTCACAGTGTGTCAGATATTATTCAGCGATAAGAAATACTGCAAGACAATTGATATCGTATAACTAACAGCCAGACGTTTGTTGGTTTGCAATGCTTAATAGCCTGTTATCAAACGGTTGTATCGATCGTATAGTCCAGTGAAAGTGTGCCGGCCTCACTGGACAAGCAGCTGGTGTCCACCATTGCAGTCGCGTGCCAAAAATATCTAACTACTTAATAACGAAATGTAAAAGTGTTGCAAAACTGATTCAACTTCAGTAGAAAAAAAAGACCCGATGACAAATCGGTTATGCTGGATCGGAGAGCGGGCTTTTTAGTCAGGGATGCCCAAGCCTTGACCCGGGGTCCTAATGTGGCCCAAATAATTGTCTCTTTCGAGAATTTTAATTATCTTTACATTTAAAATTTTACAACAATTCAACATCAAAACAAAACAAACAAATAATTATACTACTAATGAAGTTAGCATGACAAATATAAACTAATGAGATGCAATCAATCATGTAGGGTTGGGTTTAACCCTTTAATTGGAAATAATGTAAGCAGTGGCAAGCAACCTGTCCTACTAAGGATATTATTTAATAATACTTCTTTTTTGTTAGTACTCTAAAAATTATCACTAAAGATTCTGTAGCCCCCTCCTTGCTTCTTGTAAAAAGGAAAAATCCCAAACTCCATTTTGTAATTTTATCATTTTAAAATATCAGAATCAATCTTGATTCATTACTTAAGCAAACTATGCGATAGTAAGTCCGAAGATGCCTCTGAATCAGGCGAAACACGTGTCACAGCTAGTAGCACAATACGTGGAATAATAAGTTTTTTAAAATTTTATATTAAAATGAACTTCCACAAAGCTACCGCCGAATCCATCGAATGTATTATCATATGTATCATAATATGGGGAATAATCAAAGTTATATTAAATTTTATGACAAAAATTTAACTAATCTACTGCGATGCGCGATGTCAAAATTACCGGTCGACATTAAAAATATAAGAATAAAAGTTTAAAGAATTTGCAAAATATATTTTCATTGAGAACTGTTTGATTTCGTCAAAAAAAACTTACTTCAAGGTATAAGATATTTATGTGTGGCCCATATTTGCTTTATTTTATTTGGCCCTCAAGTGATTTCTGTTGGGCATCCCTGGTTTAAGTGTTACTATTTGTGTTACGCCTTTGTGGCAGAACGTGCATTGGTTTAGAATACTGTATGCAAATAAAAGGCGATTTAAGCTGCCGAATGCAAATAAGTATTTAAATAAATAGCGTTATAATATTTGAATGAAAGTGACAGTTTAAGTTTCTAGTCACACTGTATTCTTTTTTTAACTAGCATGTACTTTTTCTTAGCAATCAACTCATCTGCATAATATGTGTATATGTTACAGTGAAACTGTATTCTCAGTAAAAATGTATCAAGTAATAGATTTGTATGACAACATGATTTCACTGGTCACGATCATTGAAATTATTGGCCCAAGTCGATGATTTGTCGGTCTAAAATTTTGGTTTGCTTCAATGAAACATAATCAGCAAGTAGTCCCTTTCATAAAAAGAGAACCAAAGAAAAACACAGACAAACATTGAGCTGAAGATAGGGCGGTCAAATTTAATTTCAATGACAACTTGGAGAAGAATATATTTTCACTGTAACGTACATATATATGTATGTATATCGACTGTAGAAATAAAAAAAGGATGTAACCCTCAGTTTTTTAATACAGTTATACAATACTATAGTTATTTATATCCATGTCCGCCCCCAACGTGGATCATATGGACTCCTTATGGAGTTAATCTACACATAGGTTTTTTCTACAAGACCTGTTTGTTACTCGGTTGCTCAAAATTTCTGGTATCGATTTTTGAATGCCATTCGCTAAACATTTTTACAATGTTTTGTTATAATTAAATAAAATAAATAATACCAATTGTTTGTCATACCTTGTAATACTGGCTTAACTTTTGTATAAATATCACTATTTCGTTGTATTTCTCATCAGTTGATAATGCTCGCCATGAGCGAACTGGTCCTGATCCAATAAATTGTATGTACTAAAAGTGTGTTACTATTTTTATTACATATTCTACATTAAATTTATTTTATCAACTAATCTATGAGCGAAACCGGTCTTGATCTAATAGATTTTATGTGAAATAAGTACTTAATCTGATTAAATTTTAAATGTACTAGCCCAGCTTTCAATAGAATATGAAACGAAATACGACATAGTCATTTGAAAGTCTTCAAATACTTTTAATACTTAAAGAAAAATATAAACAGATGATCTTAAAAGAATAATAACAAAAAAAAACAAGTAGTGGCCACGATTATCGTGTGTGGTTTTGACATTTCGCGATCAACTTATACGATGGCGAGACAGTTACATCCGGCGAAGATACGCGATGCGATGTTTGATGGCATATAAACAACAACCGTTAAAGTTAACATACGCTAAGAGCCACTCACATTACTTTTAGCGAGTTAATAGGCTCTTAAATTTTAATCGAACTTTTCCATTCGAGATTATATACATGGCTTTGGCCTGCATTGAGGTAATTTATTTGTTTAGCTGTCATGACTCTATTAAATGAAGCCCTTAAAGTAGGTTGTCGATGCAATCAAACATATACTCGCTTATTGCAAGCAGAATATGTTTTAGAGCAGTGTTCATCAACCTTTTCACATCCACGGTCCAGATAGAAATATTAACAGTTAACAGGCTTAAAACAGAGTATAAATAAGTAAAAATATTTTTTCTCTTTATACTAATTTAAATAATTATTTAATTTTCTTTTTCGAAGCACACTAGCGCATGGTTCAAAATCACGTCCAGTCCCGTGCAGATCTGCTTGGGCCATGAATGTGAGGGATAAACACCTTTTACTGGTGAGTCCGTAGTGCATTGGTCAACGTCGTCGGCTTCCGTGACGGATCTCCCAGGTTACAGTGCCTGTACGAGCAGATTGTTGCAGTTGCGGATGTTTAAGATGCTAAAAATCACTTCCCCTTCTTTTAATCCCAAAAAACGGCGCGTAGGGAGAGCGATTAGCTAACCACTAGTCTTCGAAAATTTGCTTTTTTCTCTTCGAAAAAGAGAGGTTGAGCAACCGAGTAACAAAAAGTTCACGTAATTATGTAAGGAGTTAAAAGGCTCCACGTTGGGAGTAAACAGCAAAACAAACTGTACTTTTTACAACTTACGAATTTATCATATTAATACAAACCGTCGATAAGGTAATTTTTGTCGAAATGTCAGTTAGAACCTTTTAAAAGTAATGTAACGATTTCTAGACAGTCGCAAAGACTCAAAGATTTGAGATAAGATAAACAACTCTAGACGAGATTCGATCAATGAGCCTGAGATGATGTTATACGCACTACATCCGCTCATTGTGATCGGAAATTAAAAAGCAATTTGAAATTGGAACTGTCATGACATGTCTGAGCCATGCTGAGCGTGTTTGACATATCAAAAGGCATTTTAGATGATATTAAAAAAATAACAGCATAACGCCAGTGAAATCGAAGGTGATCGATTTCTTTTTCATTATGGCTATTATTTATTCAGATGTCACCTTATCATTTAAATAATTGATGACGTCGCATTTTTATCATTGATATGGACGGGACCGCACTTTAAGAGTGTGCGATAATTTAGAGTGCACTCGAGCGTTATTCATTGAAGGGCGGCGGAAAGTTTTAATAACAGGATTACTATAACTATTTTTTTAACTATTTCTTCTGCCAATTTGGAGTATATTGATTATTAATGTTGACAAATCAAGAGAAGTTATTTTATTTATTGAATTAGAATTAAAATTAGGATGTTGTAATATCTGAGGTGTATTAATGTATGCTTAAACATAGTTCAGACGAGGTTTTTTTTGTCAATTAATATTTAATTGTTGTAGAAGTAAAACAAATTGCTATTTTTTCAATGTGATATATTATTATAACTTTAAAGTGTTAACTCTCACGACTTGGAGGAAAATCATTGTTTCAAATCAATAAAACGCATTTTCAACTGATTTGTATTATAAGTTTTTTTACGAGAGCTGGTTGTTATCCTCTCGCTCAAATATTTTTCTTTTTTTGATGTCAGGCAAGAAGTTACCTATCTCAAACCTTACACTCAGTTTTTTTTTTATCATATGTGACGGAGGGCATTTGGGGCATCAGAAACATCCATTTCCTTCGATAAGATTTTCGAAACTTTATTGTCCTCACTGGGATTCAAGCAGATGGATACCGCGATTGAAGAGCGAGACATTGCCAACTTCTTTTAACTAGAGTTGTTGAGATAAAGATGAGTACTTTTTGTCGAAGGACTTCATCAGAAGCTGATAGCAATGAGGATTCCGAATGAAAGTGTTTGATGAGATTTCACTATCAAATTTGAAATGAATTTAAAACCTATGGTTAGTCAGTTCAAGCTTATCCGTGCAAATGAAATGTCTGATGTATGCCAAATGCCGAATATCAGCTATTTAGATAAAAAAGTAAATTCAAATTGGATGCAGATTTTGGTTTATTTTTAGAGTGGAAATTGTTGAAAAAACTTCAATCTATATATATATAATATAATAATATACATAAAAAAATGAATGTTTGTCTGTATTTCCGCTATGGACTACTAAACTGCTCGACCGATCGATGTGAAACTTTACAAATTTATTGAGTACACTCCAGAAAAAGGTTTCTGGCCTACCAACCCCTCCCCCCAACCAACCCCCAACCTCCACCCCCCAATTTTTTTTTTTTAACTTTACGATTTTTTCGAGTTCTCTCCTTCGAAGGTTTCTGGCATACCCCCCCATACGCCCCCCAAACAACCCCCCCCCCCTCCAAAAATTGATATCGAATTGAAACGAAAAGCTGCAATGTCACAATTTTTTCAAAATGAACGAAATCAATAAATTTACTCAAATTGAATTGAATATTTGTGTAATGCCTTTACTTCACATTTATTTTAGTTGCTGGCGTAGCAACGCGCGCAGGGTACAGCTAGTGTTAATATAAATCATAGCACTGAATCAATAGTATACTAATTATTTATGAATCATACGCTTTAATGAAAGTGAAACGATTTTTTTTTAAATGAGGAGCAGCATTTAAGGCGCGGGTGGCCGATCCCCTCGGGGTGGACCTGACCATATAAAACACATATGATATGGTGATGTCATCACGCCTACGGACAAGGCATTCTTCAATGTCCACAGCATTAAAACAACTCCACAGAAAACAATAAAAAAATGTTGATCTTTCTCTAATGCCAATGTTTATACCCGATGTATTAATGATAGCCAATGCGACAAGCCTATTTTGCACTATTTATTTTTAAAATTTAATGTATAATTAGGACTGAAATATATTTTATTATTATTGACTTAAATTTGGATTTATTATTATATGCAACCATTTAGGACAGCGATACACAACCTGCGGCTCTCAATGGCATTTCATGCTGCTTGCAATGACAAATACCAATCTCTTTTTGGACGATGGAAGAACAATAAATAACAATAAAATTTTCAATTTTATATACACTAAAAATATCGATAATTTTATCAGTTTTACCTATGCGGCCCTCGAACTATCTAAGAATTGATTGTCTGGCCTTTCTACCAAAAAATTTGTGCAGCACTGACTTAGGATATGAGTTAAGCAATTGGCTACTGGATTTTTCAGCCATATGCCATTTCCATTTACCAATGGAAAGCATATGTCATTTTAATGAAGTTTATCTAAATATTATAGTTTTAATATTTAGCAAGTTGCTCTCGTTTGGCACCGCTTTAAGAATCTGATAGATCCAAAAGGGAATTTTAGATAACACAGACATTCATATCAATAATTCGATTGAAAAATGATATAGTCTGTACTGGTATGCGAACCAGCAACCAAAGCCAACGACGTTGGCACTCAACCACAAAACCGACATAGAGAATTTATCACTTTTAAGGTGTTCACTGTCAATACTTGGTGGAGTGGCATTATAATAAAAATAATAAAACATTTTTAGTTCTTTGTCCACGTAAAATTTATTAGATCACGACCGGTTTCGCTCATGGCGAGCATTGTCAACTGATTTTACATCGATAAAAATATCAAAATGGTAGGTATCTTCCTGTAACACATTTGATTAGTTGCAATAACAATGTTTGTTAACTACAACTTTGAATCGTTTGAATTGTGTACTTTTACATGAGTTTTGTCGCTAACGACCTGGGCTTCGTCTTTCAGCATCACCAGGCAAAATGCGAAAGAACTAAAGCTATCGAATAACATAACTCTCAATCATTATTTATATTAAACAATTGGTAAAATTACTGTCCCAACTTTCTTAACACTTACATGATTTAAAAAAGCTTTCATCTTTCAACTCATGTAGCAAATATAGCGCAATAGTAAATTCAACATGAAAACAGTTTTCTCCAAAATGAATGTGTTCTTAAATCAAATGCCGGAAGTCTATATCGATATTGATGTTTCAATACAAACGGAAGTGAACAAAACGACATATTATACAAGTTTTTAATACATGGAAAGTTAAGTCAATGACATATTTTATTTATTAAGAATACATATCTTGCCATTGATATGTTACTATTAGAGACTCCAATTCGAAAACAGAATACTCGTACATTTTTCAAGTACTCGATACTCGATGAATTTTGTGAAATATTCGTAATTTGTAAATGAAGAATTATTTCCAAATTTTATATACTGAGTCTTACGCGTGGGTTTTATTCTCTAGTTTTTTAAAAAATGTTTTAATAATTGAAATAAAGGAATCATGAAATTAAATTAGCCTATCTATTTATAGCTACAAATTTGAATTAATTACACATATATTGGTATAATTACACACATATTGGTACATCTGAAACTTCTTGACTATACTTTTTATAGTCGCCAGTCACAAGGGCTCTTCGGATGATGAATGCACTGCCTGTTGATGTGGACATCTTCGGCAGTGATCTTGGTGCTTTTTTTTAAAACTTTTTTACGGACTATTACGGACAATTCGCATCGAATATGCTAAATCACTGGTCGACTAAAACTCATTATGGAAAACTGTAGCAGTTTTGAAGCGTTTTTGTAAAACCATACTCCTTATATGAGGGTCATCCCTTTCGGTTGTAAAACCGCTCCCTGCCAGTTCAAACAAACACCTCCAGAGCACCAGTTTTATGAAATAATTTAAAAATTCCACACAGTCTACTCTACGCGAAACTTTTCTATTTGGTAAGATTTCTCCCGAAAACTGTTTTAAATTTGGACTATAATCGCATCATTTTTTTACGTGACTAGGTCTGGCTCAGTACTATTGAAGCTTTTAAATCTTGATTGAGCTATTTTTACAATCTGAAGAAAAAAAAATTGAAATCGGTATATATTTCGAAGAAATATTCGCAAATGAATGAATTGTGAAGGTGCGATATTTTTTTTAAAATTTTACTACTCGTTACTCGAGTAGTTAAAATAGCGAGTAATTTGAGGCTCTAGTTACTACATATGTTAATCTATAACTACTGAATTAGTTTATTGAACCTGCTGTCAGTTCATTTTTTTTTTAAATTCTAGGCCACATTACCTGCAACTATGTTGTCAATGGATTTAATTAAAACATTTTATTACACCATTTTAAATCCTGTTTTCTGAAGGATTTATTTAATACAGTTGTCAACGGATTAGATTATCATATTATAGAAAGTGTATAATAGATAAAAGGCGTTAACGGAAATTTCCGTGTTTAGCCGTCGAAGGATATAATACATGATGTTTTTCTTTCTAATTATATTCGCATAATTTAATATGCATGTTTATTTTAATATCAATTTGACGGAACATCAAGTTCTAATGCGTGTTAGCGCCAAAGTTCTTCCAGTCTTCTTCGTCTCTAAATGTTTTTAACTCTAAATTTTATTTGTTTGCATTCCTTTTCCATCGCTGCCAACAGGAGGGCGCGACCACTACAGTTTAAAAAGTCAGCTTACTATTTCGTCTATACCTAAGGAGGGTCATCGAGAAGAATAGCTCTCGGTCTATAACGATTGTCTGATGCCTTCTCGACATAATTCTGCAGACAAGAGATTGTCGGGTTATAGTGAAGGCCCACAGCCGTATGAAACTTTTTAGAGGTTTAGCGAACGAACTCGCAAATAGTCGGTACACTTTCAAATCTCTGTGTAACAGCGAACCACGCACGAACCATGAAGCATCACATATTTGCCTCAATGACTTATTCTGAACAATCTGGACAGTCTTCAGATGCATTTGGTGATCAAATACTCACACTTGTGTGGTATGTATTTACATGAGTCCCCGTTAATATTAATTTGACATGCCATTAGCAAATATTCTATACAGTCCTTGACATTTGAGAAAAGTTTTTTTTCACTCGAATATATAAGTGGGTTTATACTATATAATAAAGTAATAATATGGTCCAATAGTAATTTATTAGTATTTTTTTTGACATGTTAATTTAATATTTATTCTTGTATGTGTTATTTTATTGGGTTTGCGTGTTCATAGGCTCAAATCCCTGAGTGTACAATATTTTTTCAATTGAGCTATGAATCAATTTTAAGGTGTTCTCTGTCAATACTTGGTGGAATGGCATTATAATAAAAGAAATAAAACATTTTTAGTACTAATTCCACATTGTTGTTTTTAGATCAAGTCAGGTTTCAGTCATCGCGAGTTGTTCAGTTGATAATGTTCGCGATGAGTTAAACCGGTCCTGATCTAAATTAAATTCAATGTGTAATAAGAACTATGAATTTTGTACTTTTCCATGAGCTTTGTCGATAACAATCCGGGGCTTGGCCTTTTGGCATTTTTAGGCATTTCGAGTACACGGATGAACTTGAACTGACGAACGTTTCAAACGATTCAAATTGATATTGAAGTCCCACGAAGCACCTTCAGTTGAAATCCTAAGCGATCTGTGAATACTAATGTTCAAATTCACTCCGTTACGTTGTGTTCAGCTTGGAGCATATGGACGTCTCACGGAGTTTACCTCGATTTTGTAATCGCGGGGTTTTGGTCAGAGTCGGATCTTTAAAAGTTTTAACATTTCATTTTTGTACATAATAAATATGTCAAATTTGGCTATTGGCCGGATTGTTTGGTTGATATTGAGACTACCTTAATTCCGGCTCCCTCGTAAATCGAGAAGGAGCCTCCTATCCGACACTCAGCAAGAGGGATTTTGGGGACGGAGTAGGAGAAACATGGTACTCTTATAAAGAAAAGACGATCTCAAAGCGTTATCTGGGTGCGGTTAGCATCCATTATTTAATTGTTTAGGATTTACACAGACGTTATACAACACACAAATATTACGATAGCGAAGAAGATATCAGGAATTTGACTCGAATTTAATTCTTAGGGAGAGGATTAGGCGCGTGCATTCTCAATGCAGTCCAATCTCTCACTGCTGTATGAAAACAAACGGTTACTTTAGAAAGAAAAAACAATGGCCGTTTCAAAAATCGTTAACACGTGCGCCCGCCGATAAGGGATTATTTATCGCCTAACGAACTTTTTATGAAGCAAATGCACTGTCGGGCGTCAAGAGATAAGATAAATTGAAATAACTCTATATTGAATCGCTATAGATTTCAATATAGATTATTATAAGAATGAATTTATTTCCTGATATCGACTTAAACTCATAGACTGAGGTGAAAAATAGATCGTTCGAGAGAGTTCTGATGACCTACCACATAAGGCGGTGTCAATATATAATTGAACACACATACATACACAGGAAAGGTAGGAAAAAACGTGAAAATTTACCTCTTTTTAGTCGGAGTCATGTTTTTGGTAAATTTTGGAGTAGGAGTCGTGTTTTTGGGAAATGCTGGAGTCGGAGTTGTAGTTGTAATTTTTTTAACGACTCCACAGCCCTGCTTCTTTATTTGTATAAAATAAATATTAAAAAGTCAAAGACTCGATTTACAGAAGTCGATAAAATTTTACTTTGACAATAGATCAATTAACGCGATGCAAAAAAACATACAAAGCCAGTTTTAATTTTTTAAACAATAAGGACGAAAAATTGAAAATTTCAACAATAATTAAAAAGACAAAGACTCGATTTACAGAAGTGGATAAAGTCTTTACTGTGGCAATAGATCAATCATTCTAGATATTGCACACAATATCTAACAGGAAGTGAGCCACACGAAATAACCTTGAGTCGACAGTATCGATTACAAAACAGCTTCCAGTTGCGTTCACTTGTGTTGGATAATGCTAATGGGTGATTTTTATTTTGTTTTCACTTTCAATAGAGGTTCACCGTGAGGAAAACCGCACCCCAGGGCAGGGATTTATCAAACGGGTATCTTTACAACAAGTTGACACGTCACCTATGTGGTATATTGTATATCCGGCCACAGCAAATAATAAACGCAGACTCGTGTAATTAAGAATTTCGAGCTTGATTAAATTTGAATATAAAATTTCAGAGTTTAGTCAGTTCAAGTTCATTCACGCAATTGAAATGCATGTAGATCCCCGAAGATGAAACGAGGGGTGTAAAAGCATAACCGCCTCTATCCATATATTATCATTTGAGAAATTGATTGATTAATGATCTGGGTCTTACGTTTTATGCCCTGCAATCTTCAAAACAACGAAAAATTACCTCTGAGCCATTTAAAATCGACATCGAAAATGACGATCAAATGCATAAACGCATCTCTCCACCATTTTATTCTTCTTTCCATATCCGCTCCCTATTCGGAGCATATGGTCTTCAAGATTCTCTATCTCCCGCCAACCTCCTCGCATCTTCCCAGGTCATCCCGGCGTCCCGTACATCCTATGGATGGTCATCAGAGGCTTTCCGCGGCGTCGGGATCCATCAGGTTGATAAAAGAGGCAGGCAGGATTCAGGCTCCCCTGAGGCATCCGCAACACATGTTCAAGCCAGGTCCATCGTCGCCTTTTTATTTTGGACGTAATAAGGGGCTGGGCTCTCCACCATATGTGACGTTAAAAACCGCCACAATCTAAATGCACCAAGGGGACACTGACCTACCGCCCTGTCACCATACAAACGTGTTGTGTTCCCTTTGCAAATTATTCTAGTATGACTTTGTGGAGAGAGGCGGTTATTCACTTAAACCCCTCAATTTAACCAGGACTCAAAACGATTCAAAGTTCATAGATCGTTGTTGTTGTATTGTTGAACTTATTTTGATCAGGATCCTATCCTGATCTGAATAAATCCAATGTGTTATAAGTACTTAAAATGTAAATTAAAAAAATTAAGAATAATATGAGATATCTACATTAGGAGGCCATACGCATGAATAAAACAGTTTAATTTGTTTTTCATATACTTACATACCCCATATTGGAAGCCGATTTGACAGTAAAAAAGTATTTCTTTGATTGTTTTGATGAATATGTTATACGCATAAAACTGGTTTTGTTCTAGATGTTCAAGATCTCTTTTCCGACTGGAAAGAGAATAAAAAATTATCAAGTAACTTATACACATAACGTACGCGTCGCGAACTAACGAACGTGGACGTGAGATATTATAATGAAATGCAGGGACCTTGGTTTTGCTTTATTATTCCAGCGATATATCAAATTTATTCGTTTCTCAAAAAGTCTGGTGACCTCAGTGTTAAGCCATGTGTTTTTCAAATATATTTAGACAGTTAGTTCTTTACATGTAAGCTGAATCCTGTTGTTAATCAAAATATATGCAAATACAAACTAGCAAGTGTTTTATTTGAACACAATAGCATATTAATTTTCAGTTACTACCTCATCCACCAGCCTGGTTATCTGAATACAGTAAAACCCCGATCTAACGTTCTCGCATTAACCATTTTCCAGCGTGGTTCGTTCATTTTCTATAGTCACGGCGAAACACCCATAAGAACAATGTTAAAAAATCCCGCATTAAACGTTCCCCGATTTATAATCTAAAAATGTTTGTCCCGTCACAAATATTATCCCTAAAAACTGAGTCTGGCAAGTGTGCAATTGTTTACGATTCACTGTCATATGTTTCCGATGATTACTGAGCATCTGTGTCTTATGTAAAAGAAGATGGCAAAAAACGCAATAATGAACCTGGAATGATAAACATATTTTTCTACTGCAAGGAATTTTAAACTTTCCCGTATTTATTGTAGGTTTTTTCTGGTCCCTTGACGTAGAATCTAGGTTTGACTGTATATAAAACTCTTCAAAAAGCTGTTATCGTGATGTGTCTTTGGTACAATCTGTTTCGGCCTTATCGAAGCTTCAAGACTTTCGCCTTGCACGAATATGCTTAGAGACATAGAAAAAAATAAGTAACACAAAAAAGTGACAAGCTCGGCCACTTTAATCAATCCAGTGCAGCGGTTTCCAAACTGGGAGGCGCGAGCTTTTGCCAGGGGAGACGGCAAAAAAAAATCTAACAAAAAAGCAGTGCTGTGGAGTCGGAGTCGTGGAGA
Organism: Himalopsyche kuldschensis; assembly: GCA_028554975.1. Lineage (NCBI taxonomy): Eukaryota > Metazoa > Arthropoda > Insecta > Trichoptera > Rhyacophilidae > Himalopsyche > Himalopsyche kuldschensis. The sequence continues at coordinate 668,259 of JAHFWI010000098.1, forward strand.
CACGGTTTTTTGGCCGGAGTTTTGCCCGAAGTCGGAAATTTTGAAAAGTTTTTATACTCTATTTCCGGAAAGGAATCTAATATATATAAATCAATGTTTGTTTGTTTGTTCGTATTTTATGCGTTGCCATACCGCTCACCAGATAGCGATAAAACTTCTTCAACTTACTGCTTCCACTTGCGCAAAGGTTTGTAGGCTTAGTAAAATCAACTTATAATAGGTCTTTTATATAAAAATCAATGTTTGCGCTGACATACCGTTGATTTTGACAACTTATTGTTGCACAGCACATTATCGCTCTTCTGTTAATTGTATTTAATTTTTTTTTGTATTTTAAAAAAATGGTTGGGAGGCGTAGTATCATAAAGTTTGGAAACCGCTGATCTAGTGTACTTTTCATTCCTAGAAACAGTGACTAATATACCTAGTATAATATACTCTTGTTAACAACAATATATATAACAGTATCAATCAAAAAATCTTTGTTCTGCTTAAAAATAAAATAAAATTTACATTTTAAATGCATAAACCTTTGTTGCAGTCTTTATCAGTTCCGTCAAGAGCCTGCTGCGTTTCACAGAATGCAGATAACCTCGAATGCAACTAAACAGTTCTGCTGATGGTCGATTGTATGCACTGCAGTGAAATGCAATGTGAAATAACACTTTCTAAGACCTCGCTACTGCATATCAAAACAGTGATACAGTTGCAATCTATCTTTTTTAATAGAAAAACAAAGCAATGCAGTCAATTCGGGTAACTTTGGACTTCAATATAACATTGGACAAGACTTGAGCAAGTACCGTTTATTTATTTTTCTGCTGCCTAGTAATCGTGATCATTCTTGCGATTGATGAATATAACAAATCGATCTTTTGTCTTATACTTGGTCAACAAAAAGAGCCACATTCACTTCTCAAATTATTTTTATCTTTTTATGATCTATATATATAAAAATGAATGTCTGTGTGTATGTCCGCTATGGACTACTAAACCGTTTGACCGATCGATGTGAAACTTTACAAATTTATTGAGTACACTTCCGCAATGGTTTCCCCCCAACCTCCACCGCCCAATTTTTTTTTTTAAACTTCATGAATTTTTCGAGATCATACCTTCGAAGATTTTTGGCATACCCGCCCCATACGCCCCCCAAACCCCACCCCGCCAAGCAACCCCCCTCCCCCCCAAAAATTGATATCGAATTTTCACAAATTTCTACTACACTTCCGCGAAACTTTCTGGTTTACACCCCCTCCCCTACCCCACCCCCCAATCCCCCCTACAGTTGCTGGCGTAGCAACGCGCGCAGGGTACAGCTAGTATTTTATAAAATAAACCAAAAAACTATACTACTTTTTATTTTTTCGAAACAGGTGGCTTCGCTTAAGCCAGGTATTACGGATAGGGAATGGTCAAAAAGATGTAATTTACTATCCTTTTTTATAAAATTTCAATTTAATAATCACCAAGCTGTATGATTCAGTTAAAATTCGCTCATCGAAAGTGGTGGTGTCCAATGTTACTCAATTATAAATTTAACATTGGACCGCCCGCCCGTAAAAGCAGTTTTAAGTTATTTTTTCTTGTATTTTCATAATATTTGAATTAAAAATTGTATAAAAGAACTGGTAAGAACACATTATTGTCTAAAAAATGCAACTTACCATATCTGAAAATGAAAATATCACAAAAAAACACATGAAAAGTGTCCAAAGTTACCCGAATTGAATGTACGATTTTTTTCTCTTTAAATAAGAAGGGCACAATAATTGAAAGATACTACACACTTTTAAAATCATTTTTTCTTATTCTAGTTGCATGAAGTAGTATAATATTGGTGAGTTAGACAGGAGAATATATTATCAATGAATTTGTGCTAAAATTTGAAAGGTTTGTGTAAATTTATGACTGTTTGATTTACTATTACATTGGTGTACAATAAATTCGCATGTTAATTAATTCTACCACGCTTCCCGAAAACTGTAACAAAAATTAAGATTTTTATTTTATTACGTTCCGTCCGACTACTTTCTGTATTTGTAGTATGTATTAATATAATCACAGTTCTAAGAAAAAAAAATCAATAATCATTAACAATAAATTTAAAATTATGTTTTCGTGACGTACGTAAACTACATTCGTTTGTTTTTTTAAAATAAATTTATTTGAATTGTTCGAAAAAGGTCAGTGATAGTTTGAATAATATCTGTTCGCATTCCTTTCCTGGTAGGCTTAAACTGTCTGGTTAATTATGGTATGCATATGTGACCAATACGTGGCCCGGGGGCCAAGTGCGGCCCGTGGAGCTAAACATTTTTTTTAAAACTTTAACTGTATATTTTGTGCATATCAAAAGATTTCCATTATTCTTGTTTATTTGCGAAACTATCTTAGCTTTCATGACAATTTCTTCTACATTTAATAATATATTCTATCTACTGACATAACCAACTCAAAATAGTCAAATTTCCACTTAAAGTCTTTTGCCATTATACAATAACTTAAATTGTCTTTTTATATTGCGCACTTATAAAAATAAATGATTGTGAAAATTGTCACACGGCCAGAAATCCCATTTCCAAAATCAGGCCCAGCTGCTGAAAAGGTTGGCCACATATGATGTAAAATAATGATAAATCATAAATCATTCACTTTTTTGCAAACAATCGTGTATTTTGTTGTTCATATTAAAGCTAACAATATTCAGTTAATAACTATTTTGCATGCTTCTCAACAATTGAAATAAAAAAAACAATATGCTAAGAATATGCTATTGTGACGTGACTTTTCTCACGTTCGATTTTTCCTGCCCTGAATACAATTTATTATAGTGGAATAAGCCGCAAATGAAAAGAGGTTTCATTCTTTATTACTGTATTATACTGTTTATGTTTCAATCCACAATAAAAAATATCTTTACTATTGTTAACATTCTGTAAACTTTTAATTCCACTTCAAAATTATTTAACCTTTCAGATGCCCGTGACGAAACACGTACGCGTAAGGCTATGGCAAAGGTTGCCGCAATGGCTTTAACGACGGCGCCAACTGAGAAGACGAAGCGCAGCGTCAAGCTTGAAAAGGTTCTAACTGACAATTTAACAAAAATGATCTTTTGGTCGGAAATGTTTATATTTAACCGTATTCAAGCATATATGATGACTTCAGAATCATATATTATTGAATAACGGAGTTCATCTGCACGCTTTTTTGAGTAAATTTATTTAAAGTACCTACTAAGATTGTCATCATTATTTCCATCATTAAGATCATTAATTCTTAATAGAATTGCTTAAAATAAGCAGTTTGAAGCATACTTTCGATGGATTTGGCGGTAACTTTGTGGAAGTTCATTTGAATATAAAATTTAAATAACTTTAATTATTTCACGTATTGTGTTACTCCATTTTGTAATTTTATCATTTTTAAATATTAGAATAAACTCGCTTTATTATTTAAGAAAACTAAGGCGAAACACGTGTCACAATTAGTAACACATAACGTGGAATAATCAAAGTTATTTTATATTAATTTGAAGCATCTTTACTTGCTCATTTTTACAAGTTAATATTTTGTCTCTTGAATTAAATAGTATGATCAATCCAAACATGAAACGCTCATATCTCAAAACAAGGTAAAGAGCCAGTAAGAACCTTTTCAAATTAAGGTGTCGAAATGGTTAACAATGTTATAAAATCTGTATTGTTGCTTACCTCGTAACCTGTTCACTTATTATTATAATATTGCTGAGGAATTTGTACGAGGCAAACGTTAGTCATAAGCGAGTGAACAAGTATAGCCATTTACGTGATTATAATTTATGTAACCAATTTAGTTCTATAACGGGGTGAACTGAAATATACTCGATATTATTATTAATAATTTGTTAACTGTCAATTCTTGGTCGAAATATTTTTACTACTTTCACATATCGATGGCTCAAAGAGTAATTTTCCTATTTCCGTTTTTGTCAATTGTGGAGGAGAGGGTGAAAACTGATTATTTTGGTATTTTCAAACCGATCGGGAAAATTTCAAATATATCTTTCAAGTGTTTTTTTTATACCATTGCTGAAAAACAACGAATGAATGACAGGTGATAATAGAAAATGGTGGAGTTGGATAATTAGCAGAGTAGGTTTTAGAACGACAATGGGGTTATCAAATTTTTATAAACTTTTTTACGATGCACTCAATTAAGTTTTGGTTATAAAAAATTACGGGACATGTACATTGCATGATACAACAAGATGGCATTATTAAGTCATTTTCAGCCAAAAGTGGAGTTAGCAAAATTACTCTTTAAGCCATCGATCAGTGACGGCTGGTGACGGGGTGCTGGGGGGTGCAAAAGAAAGATTCAACTATTTTTCCGTACTACGGAAGAGAAACAGTTGTTATTGCGAACATCTGAATTGAAATTCCATGCTATAGAAGTGTTTTAAAATCCAATGAATAGGAATGAACTCTTGCAAAAATGGTTGAATCTTCCTTTGCACCCCCCAACACCCCGTCAACAGCCGTCACTGCCATCGATATTATATTTTATAGAGATCAGAACCAGTTTCACTCATCGCGAGCCTTTTTTACTGATTTCGACTAGAAGTTGAATAAAATTTACACTTTTAAGGTGTCAACTATCACTTCTCGGTGGAGAAGCAATATTTAAAACAAATAAAATATATTATTTGTACTACTTCCGCATAAAGCTTTGTAAAATGAAAACCAGTTTTACAGATGACTATCTTTTCTTTTTGTTAAGAATGAAAATAAATTATTTATTTTATGAAATTATTATTATTTTTTTATCAATTATTTTTACACAAATACTTTATTAAAGCTTTTTCAATTAGATATAAATATCCTTGTTTTAAATTTTACACATTATGTTTGATTATTTATGTAAATTATTAATTGTTCTTTGACAAAATGTGACGTGTTTGTGTGTGACAAAACCGCTTTGCTATCGACATACTATTGTCTGAAGGAATAAATATTGTTTAAGTACATATGAAACTTTAAAAGACACTCGTACCGTTATGTCCACACTATTTTAAGCCATACAATTTTGTCCGCTCTTGATAAAATTATAATATATAGGTACCATAGTTCTGTTATATCAACTACACCTAACGATAAACCTTCAGTTTTTAACGATTGCATGCGTGCATCCTAAATAATACTATATTATTCAAGTTTCTCGGTTTTCCACCGAGACTCAAGCGGTAGGTCAACAACAAAACCTGACGACTTCAACGTATGGTAAGCTACGAAACCTGTCTTGCATAATAATATTGAATAATTTAAACAAATTTCCTTATGCAAATATTATTAAAATATAAATCATATTATCATTGCTGCCCACTATTTCATTATTTATTTTTTTCATATGATTTAAAATGTCATCATTACGATTACTTGAAATATAGGTAATTCTTTGTATTTGAAACGGATTTGTTATAACCAATCACATTGAGCAATTCATATACAAAAAGCGTTAACACTTAACGGTGATTCCAATTATATTTTTGAAGTGGAACGCACAATGGAATAATGTAATCAACATCAGAAGCCGTTTTGATTGGCCGATTTAATTGACAGGTCAAATCAAAATTACTATGTGCACACATACACAATTTTTTGTTCATTCCAGCTACTTGACAATATATTTGAGAAATTGATTGATATCGTAGGATTAGATTTGAGGTCGAAATTTGATGCTAGCGCGCCTTGGATCTTGAAGCTCTATCGAATAGATATACAAAAATATAAAAAATTCTCCCTGTCTCAGTTTCATACCGCTTATGCTTTGAGAAAACTTTCCCTAAAGAGTAAACTTCTCTTATATAAATATAACAATAACTTATCCAATTATGATATATGCTACACCAGTATGGGACTTTGTTCACCAAACACATCTGAAGACTCTCCAGATTTTTCGGAATAAATTATTGCGGCAAATATGTGATGCTCCATAATACTTAAAGACTTAAGAACACCCACTATTCATGAGTTTGTTCCTGAAACCTCTAAAAAGTATCCCATTGCAGTGGGCCATCAATGTAACCCAACGATTTCTTACATGCAGAATTATGACGAGAAAGCATCAGAGAATCGTTATAGACTGAGTGTCATTCTTCTCGATGATCTTCCATAGGTAAAAAAAAGCTGTAGCTATCGCGCCTTCCTGTCAGCAGCGATGAGAAAGGAATGCAACTTGAGAGGAGATCACTTTGACACCAACGCGCCTTCGCGAGTTCGAAGCTTGATGTCGGTCCCTGTGGTCTAGTGGCAAGGGCTTTTTCCTAGCGACCAGGGGCCCGGGTTCAATTCCCGGCAAGGTCAGATTTTTTCAATTGGAAAAAGAGATCTTGGGCTGGGTACAACTGATTCATTATTTATCATCGAGTTAATCTCGTATGACTTTCACAGTTAAGGATATTTGGCTCATTGGCGTAAGCTGTAATGCCAAATATTGTTTTTTTTTACAACTTTTAAGAAATTTCAAATAACAAAATCGGTAGAATTATATGATCGTCAAAAGTTTTTACTATGGATAAGGTTGGAATCACAAAAAAAAAATTCACTGACATCATATTTTGTTGGCAAATACTGTTAGCGAAATCATAGAAAACACGCCTATTATTCATGAATTAATATTACCTACGTTAATTTTCCATTTTTTTCATCGTGCTTACGTAATAAATAAATTTTGATGTGATGGATATATACGTAATAAGTTTTTGCGAAACGGAGACTCAAGCGGTAGGTCAATAACAAAACCTGACGAAAAAAAATTGTAGCGGACTGACAACAGACTGCAATCACGTATGAAAACTTTGCTTCTATTGTGTATTATAATATCGTGGGTGTAGGGACATACGGGCGAAACTACAAAAACAACGAACTGAGATAAATAGCAAAACAGTTTTCAATGTTATACTTTGTTCTTACGGATTTGCAGGAAAGCCGAGCAATATCCGATAAACCGCTCTTCGTACAAGGTTCATATTTTTATATATTGTAGAACTGAATTTGAGCATGACAATGCCATATTTAACTCAAAACTGCCATTTTTGTAGTTTCGCCCGTATGTCCCTACACCCACGAATATATCAGGAGGTAATTTTCAAACGTGGTTAATTCCTAAATAATTTCTTTCAACTGCCAGTTTTAGATCAAACTTTTGAGACCTTTTTATTCACATGGAAAAGTTTTAATTCTTACATATAGTCCGTAATTCCTTAATTAAAAAATATTGACTGTAAACACAAATTTATGAGGAAAAAGTAATGAAAATATCTCACATTCTAAGTTTTTCAACAAACGGATTTGACCACTTTTGAAAATTTACCTCCTGATTGTATGGATGAAAAAACTGGTTGCTCACCACCTCCCGTTATGTGTATGCAGCCCCTTCACAGCCGCCTTCCTTGTCGGCCCATGTGGTCTAGTGGCAAGAGCTTTGTCCTAGCTATCAGGTTAATCTCCGTAAGGAGTGCAGACTGACCACGCTTCTTATGCACTCGAAAGAGTGGCGCTGTGAGAATGTCCTGAACGCCCAGAAAAAAAAGATTTCCAGAGTTCGGAAATTTTTAATTCTCTAATTTGATATAGACTAAACGCGTGGGCTAACAATATAAAATATTGAAAATTTTCAATTTTGTATACACTAAAAATATCGATAATTTAATCAGTTTTACCCATGCGGCCCTCGAACTATCTAAGAATTGATTATCTGGCTCTCCTCCCAAAAAGTTGGTGCAATACTGATCTAAACCATTGACTGCTAAAACTATATACGATCATTTTGGAGGAACTTTACAAAAAAAGACTGTCAGAGGATTTCGCAAGATGAATCTTTTTTTTATTTGTACGCTGTCGTCATGCATTACAAACCTGTGGTTAGTGGTTTGTAAAAAAATGTAGATTCATTGTTATTTTACCAAGGACGAAAAAAATGACAAATAATTTAATGTCTATCGGTAATGATAATAGGTATAAGAAAAAAAAACATATCGTACTTTATTTTGAAAAGGTTCTAACTGCTCTTGACACTGTTTTGATATATGAGCGTTTGAAGTTTCGATTGATTAAAATTCACTTGTAACAGTGAGCAAGTAAAAATGTATCAAATTACTTATTTTAAGCATATTTTCTCACAACCCTTTGCTGAGAAATAATGATCTTTAGATCCAATGATGGAAACAAAGATGAAAATCTTAGAACTTTGTCAAATAAATTTAGTAACAAAAGTGTGCAGATGCAGTGCAACTCGTATTTTTTTTCAACTGCAGTTTTTGTATTTTAGATTAAACTTTTGAAACATTTTTATTCATATGGAATTTTTTTTTTATTTAAAGCACAAAAAAACATTTGGCATTACCAATGCGCCAAATATTCTTAATTGTGAAAGTCATACGAGATTAACTCGATGATAAATAATAAATCAGTTGTGCACAAAATCAACGATAAATAACATACACCCAGCCCAAGATCTGTTTTTTCAATTTAAAAAATCCAACCTTGCCGAGAATTGAACTCGGGTCCCCTGATCGCTAGGACAAAGCTCTTGCCACTAGACCACAGGGACTGACACAATTTAAAACATATTTAAAAAATATAATGAAAATATCTCACATTCTCAGTTTTACAACAAATGGATTTGACCAATTTTGAAACCGAAAGACCATTTTAGGCAAAAATGACAATTTGAACCTTTTCAAAGTAAGGTAACGATATGACATGCTCAATAAGCCCGTCTGTACTCAAGCCTCACCAGCGTCGTCTGCTCTGCAGCCTTCGAAGGCTGTCTTAATTCGCTTTCAGCTAAACAACTTTTACAATTATTATTACAGATACTTTCAAACATTACAAAATCTTACTGATTTTTTATTCATGCTCTTGATAAATTTAATGAGGCCTGCAACTTAAATGACATTTTACAACGAACTGATTAATAATTAGTTATTAATCTGTCGTATTCAAAACATAACTCTTTTGTAATGAAATTTAAGTCCACGTCTGCTCCCAATGTAAAGCATACGAGCCACTGAGAAGTTAAGTGGGCTTTTTGGTATACAAAATGAATTATATGTAGTATCATATTCTTCAGGTCTTAACGTATCAAACAAATGAAGCGTGAAATTTATACTTTTCCATGATATTTGTCGCTAACGACCAGGGTTTCACCTTTCGGCATCTTCAGGCATTTCAAGTGCACGGATGTACTTGAAGTGATTGGAAATGGAAATGTCGATAAATAATTTGTGGGTTTTATCCGACCTGTTATTATTGAATTGATTGATTACAAGTGATTGAGTTTATAATAAATGATATTTATTTAAAGGGGTATAACAATGGCCCGGTCCGTGGTGCAGTGGTCAACGTTGTTGGCTTGCGTGCCGGACTGCCTGTGTTCGATTTTTTCAGTCGATAAATCTGTTCAAAGGCATGGGTGTTTGTGTTATTGGGAATCCCTTTCCACCTTTCCTTTAAATTAGATAACCACTATTCATATTATAGTCTTCATATCCTGTTCATCCCCAGTCACTTCGAAAAACAAAGGCTGAGCAACTGAGTAGCAAGTAGTTCTCGTAAAAAAAAACATGTCGAGATTAACAGTTAAAATTGGCAAACTTGACAAAATTGGCTAATTGGAAAATTGACAAATTGGCAAATTGACAAAATGGTAAATTGGCTTTTAATATTTTGCTACAGATCTTAACGCCGTACACACACAAAGCATAGTACTAGAAAACAGATTGTTCAACCGAGTTTGTGAACCAAAACTGTTTTCATTTCGTGTTATAGATGATTTAGGTTTCGATTGTGGCACAGCGTGTCGAAATGTTCTATATAGCACGCCACTCTGCATGTATAGAGAGAGAGAGAGAGTGTATGTTGCAATGCGTGGCCGAACACGTAGCCAGCGTATGAAATAATCCATACATTAATATCAATCTAGTGCAGGTGAACTGGTCTATATGACAGCACGTTTGAGGAAGTGATACGTTAAAAATCAAAACGATCTAATGACCGATACGCCTTGTCGGCGAGTGATCGACCGTTTTGCTTCCTGACTGTATAATACATGAACGCGGTTTTACGCGCTTGGTTCATTTGTACAGAATAATAGTTTTAAATGACACTGAAAGTTACGGAAAAGTTTAAAAAAATACACCGATACATTTTTAAGAATACTCGTTGAACAAAACTTGAAATGCAATATGCGCAAAATACCTTATTAGCCCAGCCCGTTGACTGCAAGCGTCTTATATACTGAGACGTCTGATTTTGGTGTGTTGCAAATTGGTATTCAAATATAAATACAGTTAAAAGTGTTAAAGCAATTACGGGTCGTCTTAGGTGAGCGAAGCGATCCGGCGCGCTTTAAAAGCGGCAGAGTTTTAAAATATCAAACGGTCCTCGCCCATGCAAGTGTCATATGTGGGCGACGCGATCCGGTCAGGACGGCATATGTCGTAAGTCGCCTCAAGTGCCTGACTCATGGCGCACGCGAATCGCTTGAAAATATCAACCGGTCCAAGCTCACCAGAGCGTTAATTGCGTCTGGCCGATCGATGGCACATACGACCTTTAGTCCGCTACGTTTAAAATTAATTGGTTTTTACACGTCGCCGCAGCGCACCGCAGCGCTTCGTATCGCCTACCTAAGCACGGGGTTACAGACATGTTTTTTTTATTCAAACATGTATGCATTATTTGATTTCATAATCTCGTTGAGGATATTTAACACAGATACTGATGAATTAATGTTTGAAATCTTAGTTGTTGGAATATTCGTAAATCGGCTCAGCAGGGAAGAGGTTAATCAATTATGTGCTTATATTAACCTTTTAAATCTCACGGGGCCGATCTATCTGCCTCGCGAATATATGCGGAGAATCCCAGAGGGTCAGTTTTTTAACACATTTAATCCAGGAACTCTTTTTTTTTCATTTAAATGTTTTAACAAGATATTAAAAACAATTATTTATTACAGTATAAATCATCCAATGATTTTACAAAGACATATCACTGATAAATATATTTTTTCCCATTTCTGCTCCCAACTTGAAGTATATGGATTCCTCAAGGATTTTACCTCAGAAGTAGGGATTGAAAAGATACGATAGGACTAATGGTGAGCTAATCGCTATTGCTATGCGCCGCTTTTTGGTATCGGAAAGGTGGGAAAAGACTTTTTACAACACAAAAGCTTTTGAGCTGAATTGATTTATTGACTGAAAAATCTGCTCGTACTGTGACTTAAGCCCGGGTGGTCAGACACAATAGCCAATGACGTTGACCACTGCACCACGGACCAGGCATGGTGGAAATGGAAATAAAATTGTTTGTATAAATATATACTTTTTCAAACCGTTCTTTTAAAAGAACACCCATTTTCACAGAAGATATGATTAACACTATTTTTTTAATTATATTCTCCATATTCTTATCGGTATATAACGTAAAAATAATCATGTATCTGAGTTAAGGCAATAAAAATACATTAAAAAATGTTACATAAAACAACAATATAATTTCAATTATGTATAAAAAACTTTGTTTACTAATTAATCAGTCAACATTTATAAATCCATAATCATAGACAGATTATTTAAATTAAATTACAAAGCAAGCATAATATTTCGGAAAAACCACAAAATTCAACAGCATTTTTTTCATTTCATATATTATGTAAAAATCAAATCTATTTCATCATAATTTATTATGAAAGATTCTTATTATAAAGTCAATTTTAATATACAGCTTCTGTTTATTTTGAACGAGGTGTCGGGACGCTAATAATTAGTCGCCAAGAAAACATTAGAAGACAATTTCAAATAGTTTATAATACTAATTTAATTTTTGATTCCAGTTCGATAGCAGATGTAATTAAAACAATGAATAATTCAGCGGTGTCATTGAATGGGTTGATTAAATATTATAGGTATGCTAATTTTAAACTTAATCAAAAATCAATATTTTAATAAAACATTTTTGGTACTTCTTTCACATTAAATTGATAAGATCAGGGACGGTTTAGATCAAAGCGAGCATTATCAACTGATAATGAATACAAAAATACAGTGATATTTATACACAAAGCTAAGCAATACTTACAATGTATGACAAACAATTGGTGTAGTAAATTGAATGCGGAATAAGTAGTAAAAATGTTTTATTATAATTTTTTATGACACATTTTTTTTAAAGAAAAAATAAGTCGTACATTAAATTGTAATGCGCCAAATATTCTGAGTTTCAAGTGTCACTCAATTATTCTTAACTCGATGGGAAATAATGTATCAGTTGAGACGCCAAAATCAAACGATAAATAAAAAATAAAAAGATGATTTTTTTTATTCAACTTGACATGCATCTTGGTCTTATAAACCTAACGTCATTGGATTTAAGGATCCCCAAATTTAAAACATGTACGAACAGGGATCACACTGATTAATTTATTGTACATAAACAAAAATGATTACATTACATTATTTTTTTATTTATTTTTTAATTTTTAAAAAATATTTCATGGTACTCAGCGTTTCAAGTGTCGCTCAATTATTCTTAACCTATTGACAGCCAGCGTCTCATAAGTTGAGACGCCTGATAAGCGCGTGCTGCAAATTGATACTAAAAAATAAAATGTGATTTTTTATTCAACCCAGTATGCATCTTTTTCTTAAAAACCTAACGTCATTGGATTTAAGTATCTCTAAATTTAAAACATGCACGAACAAGTATCACACTGATTTATTTATTGTAGATAAACAACGATTGTCACATTAGATTATCACAGTTTTATAATGTAAAAATGAGCTTCTACAATCTTTAGTTTCCAGTTTTTTTTGAATATGATTGGAAATTGTGAGTAAAAAGATCCATGAGCGTTTCAAACGCAAACAAAAAAATCTTGTGGATTTCCATTATTCTGTTCAATCCAACATATCTTTACCCTTTAAACGCCAAGACAATTCCATGGATGTTCGCAACAGGCCACCATTTTTAAACCATCGATTTTTCCAAGAAAAAGCCACGTAACATACCCGGAAGATCATCAAACAAAACCAGAGGTATTTAAGATAATAAAGTGCAAACATTAGTGACATCTGTTAGCTTAATCTCAAACAAAATAAAAACGGCTAAACATTTCGATATTTTAACAATCACATTGAATTGAAAATATGTGTCTGCATTAGGTTAAATTTCAAAATACGATATTTATTCATAAATAAATTCGTAGTGGCGTTTACGTGCCTGCACGCCGCGGCGTATTAACGGTTAAAATTCCATTTGACTAAAGAATCATTATACAAAATGCTAAAAGTATAATTATATGAATTTCAAGGAAAACACGTTAATTGCATTTCACAATAAAACACGAAGATATTATTAAGTCGTTTATTTGCTTATGTGCTAATTTCTTAAATGCCAAAGTTCGTATAAATAAACAATAATTATCATTGCTTGCTACACGGTATTGTAAAATTAAAATAATGTTTTAACATCGAATAATTATTTACTACTTCTTTTTTTATCTAATATTTAAAAGCATTTAAAATGTAGCTATTATATAAATGCTCTTTGATATATTATATGTGTGATTATATATTAAATGATCGATTGTTTGGGCACTGAGGGGTGCGAAATGTGTTCTTATGGTGGAGAGGGTTAGCGACAAAACTCATGAAAAAGTACAAAATTCATAGTGAGATCTCTTCTAAGAAAACTGCATTTTACTCAGTTGTTCAATCTATTTTGTTCGAAGAGATAAATAATTTATATTTTTGAACATCTGAAACTACTCGATTACTCGAGTATTATAAATTTTACTACTCTATGCTCTTGTAGTTGAGATGTCGAGTAATTGGAGTCTCTACTGTATACAGAGCCAATGGCGTTGACCACTGCACTACGGTGCCGACAATAAGCAAATATTACTGTGTTAATTCTATTTATATTATTAATTAGTGTGTTGTTTGACCAGATCCTCAGGCGTTTGAAAGTCAGTTGCAGCTTTATCCGCCTTTCAAATGGAAATCCAAATAAATAATCTATGTCATTTTTTTCTTAATTTTACTGCACCCATTTTCAAAAAAAACAAACAATCTATCATTCTAGGAATGACAAATTTGTTTGATATTTTGGTGAATTTTTTATTCGGCCAGAATGCATTTGTTTTCGTTTGAGCCATGCTCTGTACCGGGGTTTCTCAAACTATGTTCCGGCAAATCTAAATCAGTGAACCAGCTTTGACCATTACAGACAGTTAATTTTATCTTTAAAATATCAACATGATTACAAATGAATAAAACAATTTTGTTTCGCATATATTCTGATGACGATCGGGAATAGTTTTGATCATCGAGAGCATTGTCAGCTGACATTCAACCAGTGACCGATTGTGCTCATCGGAAGCATTGTCAACTAATTATCAGTTGATAGTGAGCGTAACAGGCCCTGATATTTTTAACTATACTCGCTCCCAACGTGGAGCATATGAATTACACACGGAGTTTATCTCAACATATATTTTTTTCTTCTAGAACTGCTCAGCCTCTCTATTTCGAAGAGAGAAGAGATTGAAAGGATACGAGGACATGTAATTAAGCTAGTCACTCACGCTACGCAACGCTTTTTGGGATCGGGAGGCTGTAATTGGATGTTTATAAACACAAATACCCATTGCTTTCGAACACAATCATGAAATCGACTGAAAGAATCTATTCGCACAGGGACTGGAACCCAGGCGGAAGCCAAAGATGTTGACCACTACACCACGCTCCAGGAGAATTATCATAATATATTTAGAACTAGTAGTACAATGAAATGTGTTTTGTTCATTTAAAACTATCTTTACACCAAGACGTAACACTTAAAACCACAAGAAATGTTTGAATATAAAATTATACTAATAGATTTGTTATAACACGTATTACGCCTCTTCAAGATTACGCAAAGGAATATTTTGCTACAAATTGTGACAGACGTAAAAAATACGTTAAATAAAGGGTCTTTTTATAAGGACGCTTAGTTTTGAAATGTAAATAAAACAAGTTGTTTGTGAGATTTCGATTAAATATTTAATTTCATTTGTAAGTATATTTTACGGCATTAAATATGGAATATAGCATCAAATGTCTGCCAATATCCATTCATTATAAAATGGGCCATGTCGCTAAAGTTGACTTTTTTGACAAATTTGGGTAAACTTCCAACTGCTCCAGAACCCAATCAGGCGTTGTCTGTGGTCGTTTACCTGAAGTTCCTTGGTTGGTTGGATTTTATACGGGTGCAGACATAAGGCCCGATTCAAAATTCGCCAAGTTGAAGTCGCAGAAAAGCCAAGTTCTTGTGAACGACGAGAAATAAGCTGCCTTGGGTTTTCCTGTAGACTTTCACACACAGCAGCAATGTTTTCAACAGATATTGTATTTTGATGACGTACAGGTAGGTGTTGGCCGATTATTTACCAAACTGGTTGACTCAAATTTGGCCACTAAACAATGAATAATCTACTCAGCAGGACAAAGTAACATATTTTGAGCGTCCCTATTGAAATACCCTTTATTATCTTTATTTACGAGATAACAATCGGAAATTAAAAAAAAATAATACATGGCATGATCTGGGTCAACGAACAAGGTTAATCTTTTTACTATTGAATCTTTCTGCGCCCATCCGCATAAATGATTTGACATTTAAAAGATTACAGATGCATTCATCAATGCAATTCGTTTTGATATTAAATGCTTCACATAGAAAAGGTATTGCAAATCACGTCGCAAGCTTAACCCTCGCTGCACGATGATATGCATTTACTACAACTCGACTCTAATAATGAGAATATTTGTATTAAATATAATAGATACTGATCTGAGAATTTTTGTATTCCTCAGTAATGTTATGTATGGTTATTCATTTGCAGCGATGGAAATAAATAATTAGTGGAAGAATCGGGCAAAGAATCACCCATACACAAACGTGTGCAATAGTAAGTACTTTGCAGGTGTTCAGCCCCGGCGCGAAAGCGCATGCGTAGAAGTGATGGACTTCGAACTATGCAAACATTTTGTCAGTACGAATTCGACTGCCGACGGGTGGATACGTCGGAGCGGCAGCTAATTGCGATGTTTTTTTCTTCTTTTCAGACACTTAGATTACAAAAATTGTTATATTTCAACTTCAGCCATAGTCAATCAAAGCAATGTTTAGAAATATTCACATTTTTCCGGTTTTTAAATAACTTTTTCATATGGTGTAGTAAATACATATCACCGGAGCTCGCGGAAGTTTTTAGCACAGTATGGGGAGGGTTAACAACCATACATAACCTCAAATGTCAAAACGGAATATTGCACTTCTGTCAAATTAAATACCGCCAAACGGGGTGAATAGAGACTTTATTGATTGAGTAGGCATTTACTTGGTAGAACTCCATTATAATACGGAAAGAAAAATAACAATGTATTTTAGTTCTACATAAATTATTTTATATATTTGTTGACAGCTATTTCGGCTTAATAATTTATGTAGAACTAAAATACATTGTTATTTTTCTTTCCGTATTATGAATAGAGACGAAAACAAGTATTTAACTTTAGCACAACTTTACAAAGTATCCAATGTAATCATTATGGTTAAGTAAGTTTCTTCACAATGACTATAATAATATCTCTTGAATGACAAAACCAAACCAACTAAATGATTGGCCAAAATTGAAACAAACGTGTTTAAGTTCAATACCTGTGCATTCATACTTTTTGACTCCATATAAACTTCTCTTTTATTGCACGAAAAATAAATTAAATCGTGTTTTTTTTAGTTAATAAGTACCGTTTTAAAATACTTTTTTTCAAATGCCAGTTTTAGATTAATCTTTTGAGACCTTTTTTATTCTCATGGAAAAGTTTGAATTGTTATAAATTATCCGTAATTCCTCAATTTTAAAACATATGTCAAAAATATTGACAGTAAAAACAAATTTATGGAGAAGAAGTAATGAAAATATCTCACACTTTCAGTTTTTCAACAAATGGATTTGTCCACTTTTGAAAATTAGCTCCTCATATATTCTAATCATTACAATCTGTTGTTTTTGTCTCTATTCACCCTCTTGCGTCTCTATTCCCCCCAATTCAATGTAAATACAGACATCGAACAAAATTGACTTTGTCTTAATAAAGATAGTGAATATTTGAAAAATATTGTCATTTAAATAGTAGGACCATGGAAACACGTTTCAAGCCATTCATATTTGAAATATGTGGTTCAAGTATGAAGATAAATATTCGTGAAGGGTAAAAAGTGTCTCTATTCACCCCGTTTTACGGTACCACTCTTGATGCACCGCGGTCGTTGCAATTTACAAACAACTGATCGATTTAGAATAGCGTTCGTGCAACTGCAAGGTGTTTGATGTTTGTAAGTCGCGAGGCACGATTATGCTCTATTCACCCAATTTAATATTCTAAGCGGTGAGGATAATCGAAAGTGTTGAAAACAGGTGGAAAAAAATTTGAATGTACAGGGCGATGCGAAAGTTACTCAACCATCGAATATAATCAAACGAAATTTTATTAAGGATTTCTTTCGTTTCACTCTATTGAAGTTCGAAGATTATTTTCAATATTGTAAAATTTTTCTCTTCTTGTTGTATCCGAAATAATTACCCTGACATTGGTTATGATTTTTATCTTTTGTTATGTGTACCTAATATCTTATTATACTTGACACATTTGCTTCCGTTTCCGTATTTTTACGGTGGACAATAATCGTTAAATTGTATTTTCTTTCAGATATCCAATGTTGCAATGGAAACGACGATGTATTATGTTTAAAATATACGTGCATTAAAAAAAAAATAGTACCTGATTTCGGACTAAACGTGTCAGGCGAAAAAAAGAAACACTACACTTGAAAGAGCCTAACTTAACCTCACTTTTTTAAAAGGCAGCTAGTTCTCTGTAACAAAGTATTCCTGTACTGCCATTCCAATGAAGAAAGCATTAACTCGCAAAATTTATGAAATTGAGTTATAAATACCCATCTGTAAAATAGTTTTGAAAGATTTATATGGTGCTAATTTTTTTTCAGTATAATAACTGAAAAAGTTACAAATTTTCAAAAAACACATTATGTCGTTTTTCTCAAAAACTTGTCAGTGTGATAAATATAAAATAATTTCTGTAAAATTAAAATACATTTCTATTTTTCTCACCGTATTATAATGGAGTTCTACCAAGAAAATGCCAACTCTTTCAATTAACTATCTTCTTGCTTCGTAGGGCAGCATCCGGGGGGAAGTACTGTATTTCAGTTCTGAAGTGTGTTTCAGAAATTTAAAGTGATACACATATCATAAATACCCTGTATATCAGTCTATAAATGGACTAAAATGCACGACGTCGTTTGCAGGAGATGGCTTTTTAAGACGTGCCTTGCCGCTCAATTATAATTATGTATGTCTAAAAGGTTACGAAAAAAATTAAATTCACAACGCTAAATTGCAAAATGTCAGATCGTCTCCTTTGCGCCGTGACATCATTATATGCACATGCAGCCATGACGCCACCGCCTTCCTTTCCTTGCAAAATACCAGCATCCTGTTCTGTCAGATTGCCACTCCATCATCACCGTTGCCAAGAGCAGCGATCTCCAAAAAAATTTACGCCAGTATAATAAAACCAGTATCACGCGTATAACATATTCATCAAAACACACAAAGAAATACTTTTTAATGTCAAATCAGCTTCCAATTTGGAGTATGTATATTTATGATTAAAATTAAACTCTTTTATCAATGCAACTTAATTTAAATACAAAGATATCTCATTGTATAATATATGTTACAGTGAAACTGTGTTCTCAGTGAAAATGTATCAAGTTATAGATTTGTATGACAACATGATTTCACTGGTCACGATCATTGAAATTATTGGCCCAACTCGATGATTTGCCGGCCTAAAATTTTGGTTTGCTTCAATGAAACAAAATCAGCAAGTAGTCCCTATCATAAAAAGAGAACCAAAGAAAAACACAAACAAACATAGGGCTGAAGATAGGGCGGTCAGATTTGATTTCAATGACAGCTTGTTTTACTGTAACATATATATTAATTTGAATCGTTTGAATTTTCGACATTCCCGTGAGTTTCGTCGCTTACGACCTGAAATTCGCCTTTAGGCATCTTCAGCCATTTTAAGTGCACGAATGAACTTGACCTGACTCTGAACTGAAATAAACTTTTTCATAAGTACAAAATTAAAACAATTCAACTTTGACCTTTTTTTATCCATGTCCGCTTCGTATTTTAGTATTTTTTCCTACAAGAACTGCTTGTTACTCAGACGGTCAACATCTCTTTCGTTCAATAGTTCCCTAGTCTCGGAAAGAAAGAATGAGACTAATACAGTACTAAGGTGGTTAGCTAGTCGCTCTCTCTACGTCCCGCTTATAGAATTGGATGGGTTTTTTTAGACAACACAAACACCATAAAAAAATGCTTTCTGAACTGGGGCTCGAACCCGTAATGTCCTTTACGGAAGTTTACGACATTGAACACTGCACCACAAAGCCTTATGAAAATTACCTCAATGAAATTCGTGCTTCTGAACTACCATCCTGATATTGAGAAGTTATGTTCCTTCATTTTATTTGTAAAAAAAAATATTGGCGGTACCCGAATAGAAAAGTTTGAACACTACTGACCCAGACAGACAGACTTATTCAACGGTATATTTTTTTCATTGGATTGTTTATACGTTATTTTTTTAAGCTCTTATGTTTATGTATTTTTTCTTTCTTTAAATAGCTTAAATTGAATTTATGTTTATTGTTTTTTTTTACGTTTTTTGTGTGTATTGTTATTTTATAATGTCAAATGCAAGGTGCATCGGCGCCAGCTGTTATTTAATCAATTTTCCTTTTGTGAACAATACATTAGAATAATTATCTACAGTTATGTTTGTCTAAATTTGAAACGATAAATAATGAGAAAAACAAATTAAATTAATAATACACGATGACCCAAAGATGTTTTTATGCATATGGACTCCAAGTGGAGTTTATCACGACTGATTTTTTTATACGAGAACTGCTTGCTACTCAATTGATCAACCTACTGTTACTTATTTGATGAGAGAAGGGATATATAAAGCAGTGCTCTCAAACTTCTTCATACAATGGCCCTCTAAATCTGAAAAATAAAATCATGGCCCCCAGCTTAGGAAACACTGACATAAAGGATTTGACAGAGATTGTAGTAAGCTTATCGCTCTCACTGTGTTTAATTGTTAAGATTTTGGGTGGGAATATTAGACAACACAGACGTCCATGTCTCCAGATGAATAATCCGATTGAAAAGTGAAACTAACCTGACTGGAACTTGAACCCGTGACATCCGCAATCGAAATCGATGACATTGCTACTCGACCAAGGACCCAAGATAATCTTATAAAAGTTAAGGTATTTTGATTTGACCTAGACCTCTCTCGAGATGTCTATAATAAAAAAATCATTTGAAATTTTAATAATCCATTAACAGTCCTTTAATAACATATATGTATGTGTGTACGGTTTTCATGCTTACAATCAGGGCAGAGGAGTCGGTAAAAAAAAGTTCGACTCCGACTCCAGAATTGACCGAAACCACGACTCCAACTTCGATTCCTACACTGACCAAAAACACGACTCCGACTAAGGCTGTGCAGTCGTCAAAAAAAAACATGACACATAAAATTAAATATCAACCAACCAATCCGAGGCAATAGCCAAATTTTACATGTTATCTGCATTTATAAAAAGTTCAAAATCTTCCAGAGTATTTCAAGACTCCGACTCCACAAACCTGCTTACAACGCTGAGCAAAAGTGGCATCATGAAAAAATGAATAAAACTCTTAAAAAATTGTGAAATTTCTGATGTTATAAATCAATATCCGATACACCGAGATGTTTCGGTTTCATAAAAATTTCGATCCTGAATTCTGAGGTCAAATAAAAAAATTTCATCACAACTTTCTTTTTATTTGTTGGTTGACGAGCAACCTGTTGAAAAATTACGCGACGCTTGCATTTTGAAATCTTTTTCGGTTGTATACTCTAGTTCCGGAAAGGAATCTATTATACAATAGAAAAACAAATGTATTTATACAGTTATTTATCCATGGCGGCCATGGCAACCAAAGTTTATTAGTTACAACCGTTTACGGCATATTGCAATCAGGATATTAAAACATTAAGACAATGAATAGAAAACAAGTGTACACTTGCAGACTTTTTTTTCTACTAATCGATTGGAAGGCTTCAAATGTGCTTCTAAGAAATATTCAACAAAAACGATCAATCGGGATAATTTTTGTGACGGGGACATAATTTTTAAACGTAAAATCGAGGAAATCGGGGATCGGTTAATGCGGGAATTTTAAACATTGATCTTATGGGTGTTTCGCCAAGACTATAGAAAATGAACGGACCACGCGGGAAAACGTATAATGCGAGAACGTTAGATCGAGTTTCCACTGTATATCGTGGGTGTAGGAACATACGGGCGAAACTACAAAAACAACGAACTGAGATAAATGGCAAAACAGTTTCCAATTTTGAACTGCGTGCTTGCGGATTTGCAGAAAAACCGAGCAATATCTGGTAAACCGCTCAGTGACGGCTGGCGACGGGGTGTTGGGGGGTGCAAAAGGAAGATTCAACTATTTGTTCGTACTACGGAAGAGAAACAGTTGGTATTGCGAACATCTGAATTGCATATCCATGCTATAGAAATGTTTTAAAATCCAATAAATAGGAAAGAACTCTTGCAAGAAGGGTTGAATCTTCCTTTGCACCCCCCAACATCCCGTCACCAGCCGTCACTGAAACCGCTCATCGTACAAGTTTCATATTTTTATATCTTATAGAACTGCATTTGAGCATGACAATGCCATATTTAACTCAAAACAGCCATTTTTGTAGTTACGCCCGTATGTTCTACACCCACGATATGATAGAATGCGGTAAATACAAGCTTTTCCGACCATAACGTAATTTTTTGCCAAAATGTCAGTTATAATTTTTTCAAAATAAGGTAACGAACTGTCAAGCAATCAAAATCAAATAATTGTTCGTTCGAATCTTTTGCTCATTGCTTATTAAAATATAAACGGATACGCGATATTAACATTACAAAATTCAACTGTTTCATAAGCATTAATTGCCGTCGGTGATTAAGCAGTCGATTATAAAATGGCACTCGGTAAAATTGGGACAATGGAGTCCTAATCGGCAGCGATGTTCAAAACGTGAGGAGATGAGCAATCCGTTATACAATGACTCCAAATTGATAGCTAACGACCGTAAATCGTTTACCGTTATACGGTATTGTTTTGTAACGATAGTCATAATAATTACATTCAGAATTTCGCGTACGAATTAAATATTAAAACAGAATTGAATGTACAATTTTACTTGCGTAAATAAAGGGTATTTCAATAGGGACGCTCAAAATATGTTACTTTGTCCTGCTGAGTAGATTATTCATTGTTTAGTGGCCAAATTTGAGTCAACCAGTTCGGTAAATAATCGGCCAACACCTACCTGTACGTCATCAAAATACAATATCTGGTGAAAACATTGCTGCTGTGTGTGAAAGTGTACAGGAAAACCCAAGGCAGCTTATTTCTCGTTGTTCACAAGAACTTGGCTTTTCTGCGACTTCAACTTGGCGAATTTTGAATCGGGCCTTATGTCTGCACCCGTATAAAATCCAACTAACCAAAACTTCAGGTAAACGACCACAGAAAACGCCTGATAGGGTTCTGGAGCAGTTGGAAGTTTACCCAAATTTGTCAAAAAATTCAACTTTAGCGATATGGCCCATTTTATAATGAATGGATATTGGCAGACATTTGATGCTATATTCCATATTTAATGCCGTAAAATATACTTACAAATGAAATTAAAATTTAGTCGAAATCTCACAAACAACTTGTTTTATTTACATTTCAAAACTAAGCGTCCTTATAAAAAGACCCTTTATTTTGTCATATATATCTAGTGGCATTCATAAATCAAGTACATTCTCCTAATGAGTCGAAAATACATACGTATTTCTGTTAGATTTTTACACAACGGACTTCATAAATATCAACAATAATTTACAATATAGTTTATATTCAGATCGTTATGTCTGATCAATCACTCTGTCAATACAACTGCTTGTGCTGTTTATATAATAATTCTAGTATTGTGCTCTAGATATTCAACCAGCATAATTACAGTCCAGTCAATCGGAGCATTGTTTGATACGTTAAGACACACTTTTCAATATGGCCGCACGAATTCTTCATTCATAACAGCTTGTGATAGATGTCTATAATTTTATTAAAATTAGTAAATGTAAACCTACATAGTGCGTGTAAGCAATGTGAAAGATCTAACCTAATTAATTGTTCCAGTAAACTTAAAAGCTTTCGATTTAAGTGTCTCAAAGAGTCAAACAATCATTTTTTATTCGATACTAGTGAGAACCCGGCGTGTGTTTCTGTTATTTGTTGATGGTCATTGAAAATGCGAGTCGCATTAGATTTTTACATTTTAATTCGAATGGCATATTTTTCAGAATCATTGGGATTCGTGGCAACAGTACATCTTCTTCGATCGAGTCAAACAGTCATTTTTATTCAATACTAGCGAGTTTCCGGCATGTGATGCAATACCACTCAAAGAAAGAAAGTGTTTGATGTTTAATTCTGTTTATTGAATGCACAATATGATCTTGTGCGTATACGAATAAATCAGCATATATATTGAGGTAAAATCGGCAAAGAGTCCATATGCTACACGTTGGAAGCGGACATGGTTAAAAAATAAAGACATTTGAAAGCTTATTAATCTGAATTAATAACTGTTTTTTTAAGTATCGAGTTTTGTAAGAATCATATATCGAGTTATTCCTAGCAAAGAATTGTTATCCAGTTACACTTGCCTCATTTTGTTAATTACTAGTTTTCGATTCTATAACCCTCCTCTTTGCATCCCGTAAAAAGGAAAAATCCCAACCGCCATTTCGTAACTTTATAATTTTAAAATATTAGAATCAATCTTGCTTCATTACTGAATCAAACTTTGCCATAGTAAGTACGAAGATGCCTCTGAAAGAGGCGAAACACGTGTCACAGTTAGTAAAACGATACGTGGAATAATCAAAGTTAATTTTTATTAATTTTCAACTTTTGATAGTAGTTGGATATGTCGTATGGTTCTCAAAGTTATGCCGCCCGGTTTCGACCGTACGTAATCAAGATTGAGAAACGTCGCGGTGCAACATGGCCGTTATTGATCAATAAATTTAATAATGAAACCAGCGGTTTATAGGTGTCGGTATATTATACCAATCTATGGAATGATATTATATGCGAGCCGTGCTCCATTATCAGCCAATGGGTTGCGTCACATTTTCTTCAAAGAAAGAAAGTCACCGATGATGTTTATGTAACAGAAGCACTCGTAATGCGGAATGTCCGACGACTAAAAATAATATTAATTATTTATTCAGTTATTGCGGTATTATTCAAATGTGACGAATTTTCAGTTGGTGCAGTAAATTTACGGCGGTGGCAAAAGTTGTAAACGAATCTCATTTTTCTTTTGAATCGTTTGAATTTTGTAATTTTCCATGAGTTTTTTCACCAACGACCCGGGTTTCGCATTTCGGCATCATTTGGCACAAGTATTCTCAGTGAAAATATATTCTTCACCAAGCTGTCATTGAAATTAAATTTGACCGCCCTATCTTCAGCCCTATGTTTGTCTGTGTTTTTCTTTGGTTCTCTTTTTATGAAAGAGACTACATGCTGATTTTGTTTCATTGAAGCAAACCAATATTTTAGGCCGGCAAATCATCGACTTGGGCCAATAATTTCTCCGATCGAGACCAGTGAAATCATGTTGTCACACAAATCTATTACTTGATACATTTTCACTGATAATACAGTTTCACTGTAACATATACACAAGTAAAAGCAGATCATAAGTTTCAATATGAATTAACGAAAATTTTATGTAAACGAGTTTCTATGAATTAAGTGGGTTTGATTTTAATTTTTATTCTTTTTTTTTTTTTAAATATAAAAAAAATATTTGGCATTACAGCTTACGCCAATGCGCCAAATATTCTTAATCGTGAAAGTCATACGAGATTAACTCGATGATAAGTAATGAATCAGTTGTACACAAAATCAACGATAAATAACATACACCCAGCCCAAGATCTCTCTTTTTTCAATTGAAAAAATCTGACCTTGCTGGGAATTGAACCCTGGTCTCCAGATCGCTAGGACAAAGCTCTTGCCACTAGATCACAGGGACCGACCGTCTCGTGCACTTGAAATGCTTGAAGATGCCGAAAGACGAAACCCGAGTCGATAAGTACAAAATTCATATTGAGATCTCTTCTAAGAAAACTGCTTGTTACTCAATTGCGAGCGGACATGGTTAAAAAAAATGATTTTATAATAATGAGGTAAAGTATATGTAGTTACATTTTTAATGATTCGTCTGCAATAAGTAAATTAACAATGATATAATGAGTTTTATAACTTCTAATTGTCCAGCGAATAAAACTGCATACGCATTTGAATTAACTAATTAACCTTTTTTGCATAAAATAAATAATTTTAATGCTAAAAAAAATGATTAAAACGTATGTATGTATTTTATTTGCGCGATTGAAATTGAAAGTTAGTGTGTTCATAATGCCACCATTTTGTTTTATTTACATGCAAATGGCTGTTTGCACATAATTTCACTTTTAACCATGTGCACAATTTGCAATTAATGTTTAAGGTAAATTTACATAGAACATGTTCATAAAACGTGTCGTATAGTATCAAAAGCAGAATTAATCACTTTTCTACTTTTCTGAGCTATATTTATATTTTTAATTTGACAACGTCTTATAAATCGAAACGTCCGCTTAAACGAAAAATTTGTTTGTCCCGTTTATTTCGCCGATCACTAATCGTGCGATTATGCGGAAAGCGATATAAATCGGCCTTCCATATGATTGTGCCGCATCTAACCTTTCGATTGGTCGATGCGTATTTAGAAAAGGGACAGCGGCTCAAAATATGTTACTTTGTCCTGCAGTAGATTATTCATTGTTTAGTGGCCAAATGTTAATGTGGTTTTCATTGTTTATATTACAACAACAATTGCGCAAATACAATATCTTGAATTAATGAGTGCTGAATAAAAATATCACAAAAAATTGTAGATTTCATTTCACTCCTTCTTCGTATCCATACAAAATAAAGATAATTCATAAAAATGATTCCATTTTATTCATAAAAGTATGCAATCATTTCATCAATGTTTTCTTTGACGTTGTCACGTTAAACTATCGTCCGTAAACCGACTTTACAGACAACCATTTTTTAATTTAAAAACAGCCTATCAAAGCCTGAAACTTAAAATTTGTTTGAGCGGCCTTATTTCAACATCACTAATCAAATTTGTCAAAAAAATGATTCAAACCATTTAGCGACATACGTTTTGAATGAATAGATTTGTGCAGACATTTAATGGCATGTATTTAATGGGTCAGTAACTAATTCAAAATCAAAATGGTCAGTAAAATAAACGGTCAGTTGTCAAATGAAATTAAATACAACGGTCAGAAATATCTTTAAAACAACTTATTTTTATTTAAATTTCAAAACTGACCATTTATAATTTTAACTGACCACTTATTATTTTTAACTGACCGTTTTAAGTATTTATAACTGACCATTTATCGAATTAGAAACTGACCAAATAATTAGTAGTCCATTTTTTAATATAAAATTTTAAATAACTATAATTATTCCACGTATTGTGTTACTAATTGTGACACGTGTTTTGCCTCTTTCAGAGGCATCTTCAGACTTATTAATCGCAAAGTTTGCTTAAATAATAAAGCAAATTAATTCTAATATGTATATTTAAGTGATAAAATTACAAAATTGAGCTTGGGATTTTTCCTTTTTACGGTAAGCAAGGAGGGGCTATAGGATCAAAGCAAAGCAAACAAATAATTATAATTCTAATGTAATCGTTATACTTTTGTTTCCAAAGTCGTGAACCGTTCTGATACTGACACCAAATATCATCTTTTATATTTTTATACTATGTACATGATTTTTATACAAATTAATATTTTATTGCTAGCCATACACTATGACTAGAAGAATAATGTGACAGTCTTAGTTTAGTCAATCCCTGTGGTCTAGTGGCAAGAGCTTTGTCCTAGCGATCAGGGTGACCCGAGTTCAATTCTCGGCAAGGTTAGATTTTTTCAATTGAAAAAAGAGATCTTGGTATGTTATTTATCGTTGATTTTGTGCACAACTGATTCATTATTTATCATCGAGTTAATCTCGTATGACTTTCAAAACTAAGAATATTTGGCGCATTGGCGTAAGCTGTAATGCCAAATATTTTTTTTCTCTTTAAAAAAATATCTAAAAATATCTAAAAGTTTCTAAAAATATTGGATATAGTTGTAATTTTGATACTATACGACTCAAAAATCGCATTTAAGTCTTACGCAATTGGTAAGCTAAATCGTCTTTTTTCTATCGCATTAAAATATGTTTATTTTTTACAATCTAATTAAAAAATTCTATTTTTGTGAAAATATGAGTAAACGAAAAACCTGTTCTTTTTTTTTCAAACTCGACTCCTGGCAAAGTCCAAGAAACTATAAAAAATAATACTATTTTCAAACTGGTTAAAAGTGATAAAACTTTACAATTTGATTATTTAAACTTGTCTTTAATGTAATAATTGTTCCAGGATGAAAAAATAGTAGTGTCTAATGAGATAAAATAACTTTGATTATTCCAGGTATTGTGTTACTAATTGTGACACGTGTTTCGCCTCTTTGAGAGGCATCTTAAACTCGCAAGCTATCCCAATTGATTGGAGCGCATTATTTAATAATGTTGTAATGTTATCGTCATTAGTTTAGACTCCAATTACTCGACAGCTCAACTATTCGAGTATCGAGTAGTCAAATTTTAAACTACTCGAATACTCAACTCAATCAATTTATGATTTTTTGATACCAGCCTTTTTTTGAACCAATGTATCGCGTAAAAAAGGTATGGGTGTATAAAAAATTGAAACTTTTATTATTTTATATTGTTCTACCATCGTCCGTAAAAAGTTCTGAAGATATAAAAAAATTGATTGATATTTCTCATTCTCATGGACCAAGTTGGTTTTTCCCACCACCACCCGTTGTGTATATGCAGCCAATGTTTTATGGCCGCCTTTCACAACGCTATCGACTATACCCCTCACATTCATGGCCCGAGCAGATCTGCACGGGACTTATTTTGAACCATGCACTAGTGTGCTTGAAAATAGAAAATTAAATATATTGAAGTGACTAGCTCAGCCACTGAAATCAGTTTGACACAGAGTATACTGTGTATAATCCGTATACTGAGAGCCCGTCGTGTTAGACGAGTAAATTCCACCATTCTTGAGAATGTTAAATTGAATATCCCTGATAGTTTTTTGAGGAATCGTGAACATGATTTGTTTGTTCTTCCAATGAGTAGAACCAGTCTGCCAATGGGGATGCCACTGGGATGAGCTTTAGTGATTTTTAACGAAATTGCTTCGGATGTCGACATATTTCACATGGACGTGAGTGAGTTCAGACGAGTACTGTTTTTTATGTATTAGAGTTAATTCTGTCTGAAAATGATTTTTTTTAATTTTTCCTCTCTGTTTTTATGACTACAATCTTTTCATCTCGTTTTTAATTAATTTTTGATTTTTATTATGTATTTACAGGTATGTATGGATATGTATAAATAAATGTATTTATATTTGTCAAATGCATGGCGTATTGGCGTCAGCTGTAATGCCATGATTTGTATTTTCTTAAATAAATAAATATTGACTATAGTGTAGAATTGAGATTATGTCGATTGTTATATTTGACCGCATGAAATGTCTTTACGGGCCGCAAGTTTTGCCTATATAATATCTAAATCATAGAAAACATACTATTTTCAACCCAAGCTGAACTCAAAGTAAACCAATAAAGAATAAAACATGCAAATATAGTAAGATAATTAAAACATTTCAAATATGTAGATAAACGGCCGAGGGGACAAAATTCACGAGCGGGCATCGATCGCCGCACCTTTCACAGTGCAGGCGTTGGCACGTGACCGAAATTTTCAATCAGAACGCTTTTTACAAAAGTCCAAAAGAAAGGATTACCGATTTGACGGCAGCCATCCACCGCGCTCAATATCGTACACCTTTTTCGACAGTGCATTGCACTCTGGGTTTATTTGACGAAAAAACAACACTGCTATGGGAAAATAAAACAATAAATCACCGCACATAAATAAAAAATCAATGCGTCAGAGATATTGTGAATATCGATATATTTTAGGGCCACTACAGTATGTCATTTTGTGTATGTTCATAAAATATAAAATTGATTTATTTGTCACTTTTAAGCAGGGCTGTGGTGTCAGTAAAACAAGTTAACAAAAGTTCGACTCGGATCATTTACCAAAACCACGACTCCGACCAAAAAAAGCTAATATCGTCACTTTTTTTCCTAATTTTCCTATTTATGTGTATTCAATTAAATATCAACTTTATCAATCCAGCTTTGACGTATTATTTGCAATAATAAATAGTTTAATCTTTTAATAAATATGTATTAGTTTGCATTGCTTAGAGGTCTTCAACCTTTTATTTTTAGTCTATTTTTCTTGTTATTTGCTTAGTGTTTCTACCAATTGTTTGTCATACAAAATTTCCGACTCCAAGTACGACTCCGGCCAAAACGTCGCGACGACTCCGACCCCGGCCAAAAAGCTAGGACTCCACGACTCCGACTCCGCAGCCCTGCTGTTAAGGTGTTCACTGTTGATATTCGTTGGAACGGCTTTATATTTAAATAAATAATAACACATTTTTTGTATTTATTCAACATTTGATTTATTTGGACCAGGACCGGTTTCGCTCAATGCGAGCTTTTGCAACTAGAATGCTCGAATTTCGAAAATGCTCGCGATTTCAGCATTCTGATTTGTACATTTTCATGAAATAAAAAATGATTTCTTTAACACTTTTAGGTGTTCATTGTAAATATTTGTGGTGGAATGGCATAATATTCACAAAATAATAACACATTTTTTGTACTTATTCCACATTAGATTTATTAGGATCAGGACAGGTTTAGCTCATCGCGAGCATTTAGATCCGGCGATGATGCTCGCGATCAGCAATACCGATGCTTATCCTAATAAATCTAATGTGCAATAAGTACAAAAAGTGTGTGATTATTTTGAAATGGTTACTTTTTATTGTGTAATAATAACTGTGCTACTGTTTTTGTGACACGCGTTTCGTCTGTTTGAAAGGCATCTTTGACTTACTATATCAACAACAAAGCTATTAATTTTTATTTTATTTTAGAAACACATTCCACAAAACATCCAATGAACCAATCAAAATTTAAAAAAACCCACTTTCGATCATCTATAAAATATTAATCATTATTACGATTAACGAAATTGAACCTATTATTGTAAAAATGTATTTATTGGTTAAGTATCCAATGTTGAATTCTTAGAAGAGTTTATTACAATCAAATTTGAACAAGAGTTTCTTTATTTTGTATGCCTTTTCGACACTTTACTTTGAAAAGGTTCTAACTGCTCTTAACACCGTTTTAAGATATGAGCGTTTGAAGCTTCGATCGATTAAAATTCACTTGTAACAATGAGCGAGTAAAAATGTTTCAAATTACTTATTTTAAGCATATTTTTTCACAACTCTTGCTGAGAAATAATGATCTGAAATATCTAATGATGGAAATAATGATGACAATCTTAGAACTTTGTCAAATAAATTTAGTAAAAAAGTGTGCAGATGCAGTGCAACTCCTGAATTCTGCTAACTCCGTTATTCGAACATAGATAATTCTGAAATTCATTTATATGATAGAAGCTACGATACAAGATACAATCTATATGATACAAGCTTTTCCGAAAAAAAGGTAATTTTAGGCAAAAATGTCAATTAGAACCTTTTCAAAGTTAGGTAACGATTTGTCAAAAAATGTCATGTTTTCTCCGCTATTGCATTTGCTCGTGCATTCATATTGCTTTTCCTTGTTTATATGGA
Organism: Himalopsyche kuldschensis; assembly: GCA_028554975.1. Taxonomy (NCBI): domain Eukaryota; kingdom Metazoa; phylum Arthropoda; class Insecta; order Trichoptera; family Rhyacophilidae; genus Himalopsyche; species Himalopsyche kuldschensis. The sequence goes on from JAHFWI010000098.1 coordinate 699,472, forward strand.
GAATACACATTTAAATGCATCTCTGTGGTTTTGAATCACACAATGAATACTAATAAAACAATATCTCTTACATTAAGTATTTCAAATGTTGGTAATAAACACATCATAAAACAAGGAAGACATTACTGGTAAATTCCGAACGAATTTCTCGGTATATTGATCAAGAAACAAAGCGAAGAGACCGTATTGTGTTTTTATTTATCGACTGTAAAACAAAAATACATTTCCCACTCAAATATATATTCGAAACGTGTCGTAAAAGTGAATTTATTTTTCACCAGCTGTGAAACGAATTAAAAATGAGAAATTCAATTTAGATGTGTTTTTAAATAAACTTTCTCATTGGGCATAGACAATAATGGGATGATTTGATTGGGTCACCTTACCTAGATTAATAAAATGAGGTTATAATTTCAAATAAGCACAAAAAGATTTTCAGAAGAGGAGAATTGAAAATTTTTAGGGTCTTAAAAAAAGGATTATGAGACAGTAGAAATGTATTTTTATCATATCTATTTCGGCTCATGCCCTTGTCAGAACTATATTTAATATTCATATTTCAGGTTTCCCGCAACTGCTTAATTTATTTCCAATGGGATTAACCCTTCCCAATTGATTGCATCTCTTGGTTAATAAGTTTGTAATATTAATGTCATTAGTACACTTACTTAAACCTTTTTTTGTGCGGTAGATGAGTTCCGCGGAAAATCGCGCAAAAAAAACAAATGACTTCATATGGGAAAATAGCATGAAAAAGGAAGCACTTATTAAGACCACGTTGAAATAAACAGGTGAAACACTGGATTTTGCACGTACACTATGTGAACAACGCGCTGATGAAAAAGCCCCAAAAATATATTTAAAAAAACCGCATAACCTTTAAATAACACAAAAGGTGGTGTAGTATAATTATTTTTTAGTTTTTTCTATCCTCCCTTCTTTGCTTCGCGTAAAAAGGAAAAATCTCAAGCTCCATTTTTGTAATTTATCATTTTATAATATTGGAATCAATCTTCCTTTATTACTTAAGCAACCTTGCTATAGTTAGTCCGAAGATGTCTCTGAAAGAGGCGAAACACGTGTCACAATTTATTAGGCTATTTTGAATTTTATATTTAGCTTCTGTTTATTAGTTTTAAATATCTTAATATGCATTATTATAATTCTTCTGACTAATTCGAGATTATTAAACTTTACATATAAATACATAATATATAAAATAATTTATTATAAACTGATTAATAATAAATAATTTAACAATAAGAATTATTGTGACAACGTTGACCTATTGCATCATTTCCATATCGGTATAAAAATAATTTAATTAAAATAAAATCATAATGAATAATTAGATAAAAGATAACGTCTTATTAAATTAATTAATGGTGATAATCATTATTATCAACCTGCCAAATCATTTTACCTATAAAAAAATATATTATTGACTCCGTGATGGAATGTCGGTTCCGTGGCTGAGTAACAGTTTCGCAGCATCCGTTGCTGAGGTCACGGACTCGAATACCGGTACGGGCAGTACAATTTTTGAATCAATTTTGAATCATAATAAAACATTTTTAGTACGTATTCCATATTGAAATTATTAATTTGGAGCCGGGTCATTATCAACTCAGTTAGCCGAGCTTTGAAATGCTTGCGATGAGCGAAACCGGTCTTCATCAAAATTAATTCAAGTATGTACTAAAAATGTTTTATGTAAGTATTTTTTGACTGTGAACACTTTAAATGACATAGTTCTATATTGTTCTGACGAAGGCTTAAGCCGAAATACCTATCAACAAATATATAAAATAATTTATGTAGAATTAAAAAACATTGCTATTTTTCTTACCGTATTATAATGGAGTTCTACCAAGTAAATGCCTACTCAATCAATACTTTAAATGTGATCAAATTTGAATAGTTTAAACTTTATGTTTTTCTGTGAGTTTTGTCGCTTACAACCCGCGCACTGGTGAGTAGTTGATTAAAGTATTATTCGTGAAATCTAAATGTATGAAGATGGCGAAAGACGAAACCCAGGTCGTAAGTGACAAAACTCACGTGAACGATTCAAAATTTGTTATTTAAATTCCATCTAGCGCATTCAACTCTCGCTATGCGTCGCTTTTTGGGATCGGAAAGGAGGGAAGGAATTTTTCACAACACAAACAATCTTCTCGTATCGGGATTCGAATCCGGGCGGTCCGTCACGGAAGCCAGCAACGTTATCCACTGCACCAAGAACCGGTCAAATGCTATTCATAAATCTCATAAACAACAGCTTGAAAATATTGTGAAATCTATAGGAAATATCCAACCTAAAAACATTAGCTCAGTGTTTCGTTAAAATTTCGGTTTTCCGGTAAAGTTTGCATCGCAGAAAAAGTGTGAGAAACCCTAATCTTAAGCTTCAAGAAGTGTAGTATTGTAAACATGTCTCATTGCTTCAAAACTGTTTATCAAATAAATTCAGTTGATTAGGTATTATTTATTCGGTATAAATTAATGCCATTAGTAAAAAAATTGCGTGTCTCAGTTCTCAGTAATGAAGTTTGCAAGTGGATGGATGTTCTTTTAATTTATTGTTAATATGTCAAGCCTTGGTCTAGATTCGTGTACCGTGACACGACGTTACCGATCACCACGATGCCATCGTGCTTGAAATGGCCGCATCAAATTGTCTATGACTGCATCTTGTTTCGCAGGGCCGAATCTAGGTATTTAAAACGCGAGACCAATTCAAATCGATATAATGAGGTTAATTACAGATAGCATGTGACTTTCGCACGTTAATGCGGATGAAATAAGCGATTTCTGCCAGTTTTGAGCTATGAATGCCACTAGATATGAAATAATAAGTTGCGTTATGTGTCAAGAAGACATATGTACATATAAATAAAGAAAATAATAAAAAATAAGATATTTTGGCTCTCTTTGATTCCTGAAAATTTGTGTGAATAATGAATTTTCGAGATGAAGAAGTATTTAACTAAAACACATTGTCGCTTCCTTTACAAAATTGCAAGACTGCAAAATAAAACATTTTCATGGTATAGTAAAAACGGCTAAAAAAAAGATTTGTTTTTTTAATTTATTCTGGCATTTATAGATTGCAGTGACTGTCCCAGGTTTTATATTGGTAAAACTGCTAGAACTTTAAATATAAGAGTGGCTGAGCATTTAGCCGCTTTTCGCTTAACAAAAGATACCTCCCTCCACCTTCGCCAATCATTTAATTCTTGAAAACCACACGTTTAATTTGGACTCAGCCATTGATTTGTTGCATACTAACAGGGGCGAATTTAAATTATTTTACCAAGAAACCTTGGAAATTAATCGAGCTCAGCTTAACGGTTTGCCAATTTTGAATGAGCGACTTCAGCTACCGAGCTCACCATTGTTGTACCCTTTTAAATAATTGTCATTTATTAATAATTCAAACACTTGCTATCATTAAATATTAATTTAAAGACTTGATAATAAGTCGGATAAAACCCTAGATTATTTTAGATACTCCTACATTGTTATCTTGTCATTGGTATTTTCCAAAATACCCATAATTATAACAAAACCCACTTAATTCATTGAAATTTGTGTACATTCAATTTTCGCTAATTTACATTTTAATAGCCACTTAACTTAGTGATCTACTTATATTTTCTATATAAGCGATACAAACTGTTTACTACACGTCATTTCAAGTACATCCGTGCACTTGAAATGCCTGAAGATGCCAAAAGGCGAAACCCGGGTCGTTAGCGACAAAACTCATGGAAAAGTACAAAATTCAAACAATTCAAATTTGATATTGAAATTCCATCAAGCACCCTCAGTCGAAATCCTTAATTATAAAATAAAACAGTTATAGCCATCGTAGTGTCGTAACTATAAAAAAATACAAACAAAATTTCTGGGCAATTCCGTTTTGCAGATGTGAGAATTGAGATGTCTCTCTGTATTTTTTAGTAACACAGAAAAGTGTTAATCTAGTTTTAAAATCATAAACGCAGATAATGATCTTCTCACAAAAAAACACTGTTAATTCAATTTGATGATTAGATGATTAACTATCTCCGGTTAATTATACGCTTGGAGAATTTTGCGTCTGCCAAGACAGAATAAAATATTCAAAATTGCTTTATTTACACGATCATAGAGATAGTGTTTTCTTCTCTTTTTATTCACACTATCGCATAATTGTGAATTGAAAAAAAACAGTAATATATCTTGACATCGTATAGTTAACGCGCAACTTTCATGTCGAGTCCTGCGCGACATTGTAAAACTTAATTGGAAAATTATGTTTTTATTAATTTTTATAAGCCTTATTTCAAAAACCGTATTTATTGAATTGTGTGCCTTAGTGCAAGTGTGTACCATGTCACAATGCGACACCGGTCCTAATCTTAATAAATGTACTCTTAAAACTACTTTCTCGAGTCTATCTCGACATCGTATAGATAACGCGCAACTTTTATGTCGAGTCTTGCTCGACCTTGTAAAACTTGGTCGGATTTTTGTTTTTATCATCCTTATTTCAAAAACCGTATTTATGGGATTCTGTGCTTTAGTTAAAGTTTGTTACGTCATATTTTTAGGTATTTCGTTCATAAAATCACCAGAAAACTTCTTCAGATAATATGCGTGGCGCAGTGGTCAACGTCGTTGGCTTCCGTGACGGACAAGCAGATTTTTTCAGTCGATTTAACGATTCCGTTCGAAGTCAATGAGTGTTTTTGTTGTAAAAAATCCCTACCATCTTTCCGATGCCACAAAACACGTTGATATAAAAATCCATGTTGGGATCGGACTCAAAGTATTCAGTTCTGCGCGATATATTGAATATAGTTGGTAGCTATTTTGGCATGTCGCCATCGTCAGAAAGTTTCTTATAATTGCATTTATGCAATCACATATTTTATGCGTATTTTTTACGAACTCTTATTGGTTTGTTCCATTTACACTACAGTTGCATGCAATCCCATCACCGTTGTAAATAAATTAAGTGTTTTTATTTTTATAAACATGGATTTGCGTTCGCGACTCGTTTGTCCAAGGATTTCTGCTTTTCCGTTAATTTATTGATGGTTAATCCATTTACTTTTCTGCATTGGAAATTAATACTAAAAAAAACATCTGCAAAGCAAATTGAAACCAGTCCTTCGCAACCAGTCGCTCTTGGAGCGAGTCTTGAATTAAGATGTGAATCTAAAATATATGGCTTCCATTTAAAACAGTGACGCCGTAGTTTATAGAAGTATTGTAACAGATGACTGTCTATTTGCAAAAAAAAACCGGAAAGAAGTTATTTTCATTATTTTTGCTTGTAAAAAAAGATCAAATTAATTTAGTATCAAATATCATTTTTCGCTCACCATGTACAGTGTACAGTACACCTCAGTGAACACGGTACTGATATTTTCATGAAATTGTGAAAAATTTAATATTTTTATCTACGAGATTACTTATTACTGATGATTAGTCGGTCACTCAACCTCCCGATTCGAGTTCGATGATACATAGTAAGGATAGAAAAGATAAAGTTTGAACAGGAGTAGTGGTTAGCTTTTCGATGGATATTTTTTAGGCAACACAAACACCCATGTTCGAAGTTTTGTTTTCCTACCAAGTATTTGAAATGGCAGGAAAATCAATAATTGTTTCCTTTATTTTTGTACAGTTCTTAATTCACTATCGATTAACTAATAATTATTATAAATATTTCATGATATGTTCTGCAGTATTTTTTATTTTACCTTTTTATAACTTTTTAATCCAGCTGATATTTCGGTGCATTATGAAATTAAAAATACAAAAAAAAACGACCCATGCAATGACAGATAGCTATCAAGCCTAAATACCGAATAAGATATGATAAAAAAAATCTCCACAAAACCTGTAAAATTACAATAATATCTCTTTAAAAAATCTCTAAATATTTCACACTACTAGAAAAGGTTTCTACGCTACCATTTTCTGAATAATTAGTTAAATGATCGCGAATTTGATGAAAAATCATATTATGGTCTTAAGGACCTTAGTTTTTTAAAACAAGTTGTTTGTGAGATTTCGACTAAATTTTAATTTCATTTGTAAGTATAATGGCGTTGTCAAATTGTGGTCAACTTCCAGAACCCAATCAGGCGTTGTCTGTGGTCGTTTACCTGAAGTTCCTTGGTTGGTTGGATTTTATACGGGTGCAGACATAAGGCCCGATTCAAAATTCGCCAAGTTGAAGTCGCAGAAAAGCCAAGTTCTTGTGAACAACGAGAAATAAGCTGCCTTGGGTTTTCCTGTACACTTTCACACACAGCAGCAATTTCTTCACCAGATATTGTATTTTGATGACGTACAGATAGGTGTTGGCCGATTATTTACCAAACTGGTTGACTCAAATTTGGCCACTAAACAATGAATAATCTACTCAGCAGGACAAAGTAACATATTTTGAGCGTCCCTATTGAAATACCCTTTATAAGCCAAAGTAGCGAACTAAATATATATCGCTTACTGAAAGCAACAGTGAGATAAAATGAAAATTTTTGATTTTAAGACTTAATGCAATACTGAGGTATTTCAAAAACAAAAAAGCAAAATCCCAATGTCACATTTATTGGCATTGCTCATCAGTTAAAAATGCTCGCGGTGAGAGATACCGATCCTGTACATTAATATACATTGTTTTAGGCCTTTTATTATAACAACCAGGCGTCGAGGGTTGCTCACAGCATAAATCAACACAGTGGGACAATGCAGTTATGAGGATCAGGACCGGTTTCGCTCACCTTGATTATTATCAACTAATTATTAGTTGATAATGGTCGCGATGAGCGAAACAAGTCCTATTCCTAATAAATTAGATTTGATGTAAAAGCAATGTGACCTCTATGTCGATAGATTATCTGCGCGGAAAATTTAACTGCTGAGCAGGCCAATCGAACAAATGCGCGGTAAAGTTTCAACCTTCGAGCAACTTCTGTTGAAATGCTTCAGTATGGGGTCATATCATTAACATGTTTTATTAATTTATACTTCTAGAATTTTTGTATCTTTTAAATATATTAAGCTATATTCGTTTATCAATACGTCAGTTTCATCAATTATTAGTGTACGGCCTGAGTGCCAGCGTTTTTACGGCTCAGCCTACTTTTCAACGGAAAAACACGTGCTAGACAAATGCAGGTGGCTTAATTGGTTATTCAAAAGGGTGGCTGTGGGGGTGAGCCAATGAGACCACATGAATTTGTGTGTCTGCTGCGTTTTACGCTACGCTTCCACTGAGGCCTCACACTTAATATATACATTTCATGCAGAGAATACATCAAATAAAATTAAAAAAATATTAATACTTACATTCACAGGTGTATTATCGAGAACTACTGATGTTTCTTGAACACTATTTTTCCACCAGAACTTTATGTCAATTTGTCACACACAATTACTATTCAAATTAAAGTAAAAAATATTTTAATCACTCTTCACTGAAAAATACAAAAGGGATACATTTAAAGTGTTTAAAAGATACATTTATATGAACGTTTTGATATCCACATTATTTTTAATTAATTACGTTTATTCAAAAGCTTGCTTAAATTAAAATTTCATACAATCACTTCACAATTTGACAAATCGTTACCATACTTTAAAAAGGTTCTAACTGTCATTTTGGCAAAACATTACCTTTTGGTCGAAAATTTTTGTATTAACCTAGCATATATGTATGATAACTTTAGAATCATATATTATTGACCACTTTTAAGGTGTTCACTGTCAATACTTAGTGGAATGGCATTATTATAAAAATTATAACACATTTTTAATACTTATTCCACATTGAAGTAATTGGATAAGGACTGGTTTCGCGCATGGCGATCATTATCATGCACACGTTATCGTCAGTTGATAATGATCGCCATGAGCGAAATGTGTTATTATTTTTAATATATCATTGAATCACGGAATTCACACTTTTTTTGCCAAATTTATTTGATAAAGTTCTAAGATTGTCATCATAAGATCATCAAGATCATTATTTATTAATAGCACTGTTTGAGTAGTAAAAAAATGCGTTCAATAAGTAATTTGAAACTTTTTTACTTGCTCATTGTTACAAGTGAAGTTTATCTTTTGAATTAAATAGTATGATCAATCCGAACATCAAACTTATAATGCTCTTATCTAGAGCGCAGTTAGAACCTTTTCAAAGTAAGGTGTCGAAATGTTTATCAGTCATTATTGTTTTGATTGCGTTATTATATTTTTTGTTTAAGAAATGTTTTAAAGCGAAAGCTGTCAATTTTTATTGGATGTGTACTATTGTATTGAAATGCAGTGTTACCATTAGAATTATTTCACATAGTAACAAAGATATCGATGTGACACAGATGCAATTTCCATTCGTCACCCAAATACGAAATGTGTTTCGAAATTTTATATATTTATATCTGTTTTTAAATTTTGTTTATTTGAGGCATTCAGTTTTAAAGTATTTTATTACAAGTTCAGTTGATGATTATTTAGTAATGTCGACTTATTCTGACGGAAAAATACATTAATTAATATTTATAACTGACAAGGTTTAGGCAACAACCAAAAACATTCATTTTTTTTACATTTTTCATTTTTGAGTTATGAATGCCACTAGATACAAAATGAAATGTTGTTTTATGTGTCAAAGAGACATAACAATATAAGAACTGTATACGAAAATAGTTAAATACATACGTATCTATTAAAATCACTTTCTTGTTCATAGCTCCATTCAACTTTAACCTCTTCGGACCCCGGGTCTCACCTATAATACTCATGGTTTTTATTTAATATCAGCCCAGCTGTTGTTGAACAAACGTACCAAAACAATTTATTTCATACTGTATTATAAAGTTTCATAAGACTGTGGGCCTTCAATGTAACCCAACAATCTCTTGTCTACAGAATTATGTCGAGAAGGCATCAGAGAATCGATATAAATCGAGCTTTTTATCTCGATGACCCTCCATAGGTAGAGACGAAATAGTAAGCTGACTTCTTCAACTGTAGAGATCGCGACCTCCTGTCGGCAGCGATGGGATGGGAATGCAAACAAATACAATCAAGAAAAAAACTCTTATAGACAAAGGAGACTGGAAGAACTTGATTTTTCCGTCAAATAGATATCCAAAAAAAAATATATTTAAGTAATCAATTGATTAAATAATTATGTATTATGTAGAGATAATATCTTCGTATTTGTATGGTAAGTTTCGAAGCATTTTGAATGCTAAAAAGGACCAACTTCCTTCAACAACAGTGATATCTATACTGGCATGAAATTTTTCGGATATATTCATTTGGTAAGACCGTTTCCTTCATTATATCATACTTTATGCTGGTTTTGATACGTCCAATTCTACAACCAGGCATATATTTTATACAAAAACCATGGGTATTATAGGTGATACCGATAGATTACTACATATTTTATATTTAACAAATTAATCAGAAAGCCAAAGAAATTGTATCTGTTAAAAAATAGTTAAGCTTGATTACTAGTGAATGCACAGAAAAATTAGTTACATACGTCTCTTTGCTTCTTAGGGACCGAATTACTAGCTATTAATTCAACAAACCTCTTTTTAAGCTGAATGCCTCAAATCGAATCCAAATAACCTGTTGACTAATACGCGTAATAAGCAAATGGGCTATTTCCAAACACTTTCAAACGCCAAAGTACTCGACGTAGTAATGAAACACTATGTAAACAATCATTGCATAAAACGCAAATTTGAAGTAAAGTCGCGTAAAATCCTTCAAATTGTTGTAAATCACGTTTATGATGTGTGTTAAATTGTCAATGTTCACCATTTTGTAATAATATTTACATCTAAAAGCACTGAAGAAACATCGTTTTATTATTACAAATATAAATTAATTGTGAAATGCTTCGGGTAATTCATTTCTTTTGTATATCAGCGATTCGCGAGTAAATTTTATATTCCCATTCAATTTGAAATAGAAAATTCTTTTCTATATTATTTTAAAGGTAAAAGGGTTCCGCGTAAAATTTGATTGGGAAACGCTGATAACACTGTGGATTGGTTGTCTCTGGTCATATAATTATAATCATATTTTCTATGGATTCGGCGTGGAAATTCATTTATTTTTAATATTTAAGAAAACCTCTATAAGTTTACTGCTTGAGTACCTGGGAAACATTTTAAATAAAAAAAAACATAACAAATAGTTTGTACGTATTCCATCGTAGATTTATTAGGATCACGTCAACTGATCTTATTCATCAGTTGATTATGCTGACGATGAGCGTAACCGGTGCTGATCTTAATAAATCTAACGTGGAATAAGTACAAAATATGTGCTACTTTTTTTTTCCGCGGAACGCATCTACCGCACAAAACAAGTTTTATGTGTACTCTTTTCGAAAAAGAGACACTGATAAAATGCGTAGCAAGCAGTTCTCGTAGGAAAACATCCTACTTATATAAACACAATTAATTAGTACATATGTTTGCCGGTGTATGTAAATATACTGTTTCTATTTATTTCTTAGTATTTTTTCAATCGAAATTCAGTCAAGATATTTTTTTGTACCACCGGAAGAAAAAAAGCGTTGATAATGTAGTAACGATTGTATTGACAAAAATAACGAATACGCGTTTAAGAACGGTACAAAAAAGTCACGTCTCTAATTTTTATTTGAATGCCAATTAATTCGTTCCTTTTTCAAATCAAGGCTGTTCGAAAAATACTTTTTTTTTGCGCAGATTCCACTGCCCACTGCGTGGTCATTTGTGAACAAGTTATTGTCAGGTCCGAACAACGCAAACATCATAATTTTAATTTAAAGATTTTATTCTTATAATGGCCTGGTTGCCAACACGCTATAGTATTCAATAAATTAAATATAATTTAATCGAAATGTAATTTTAGATATTATATAATAGACTCCACTATACTTGGATCTGTTTCAAAGCATAACAATTAAAATTAAAATACTTGTTTCTAATCTAAGTACATTTGGTGTAAATGCCTAAGAGCTATTAATGTAATATTTAAAAAGGTAGTTGATATAACGAAGACCGGTTGTAAGTAAGTCAATGGGTATTTATTTACAAAAAAATGATTGTTAATCGGTTGTGCCTAATCCCGTTGGGAGTTTATTGTGTCAAAATATGAATTGACAAAATAATAAAAAAGATGGTTGACACGGCACAAACACACAGTGGATAAACACAAAAGTTGGAATATGTAAATGTCCCCACACATTATTAGGCTGCACACTCTGACCGACATCACTGCACATGCACACAATTCATAACTTAAGTCTTTTGAGATCTCAACGATTCTAGATAATCAACACTCCATGTCTTTAGATACAAATTCGAATATAAATCAAAAACTACACGATTTGATAATGCGCTGGATATTTTGAATTAAAATTTTTAAAACAAATCAAGACTTATAAAGGAAAAAACACCCATAAATAATTGAGGATTTTTACTGACGGTGCCTGATGGAATTATCGCTAACGATTTGGGATTCGCCTTTTAGCATCTTCATGCATTTCAAGTGCACGAATGAACTTGATCTTTGTATATATGTAGTTTGTTACGATTATATATATGTTCTATGTTTTGATATTAATGAGTTTGAATGAATTGGATAAGTAATTGTATAGTTATTTCAAATGTGATATCGTAAAAATTCAGACGATTCAAAATTGAATAATACTCAATTCAACACTTTCAATTGAAGATTTCGACTGACGGTATTTTAATCCACTTGAAATGTCTGAAGATGTCGAAAGACGAAACCCGTGTCGTAAAAGACAAACCTCACGAAAATGTACAAAGTTAAAACGGTTTAAAATTTCTTGTTATTATTTTGATAATCTTTTTTTTTATATTTGAAATAGGAAAATTAAAAATCAATACGTGGAATAATCAAAAGAGTTATTTTAAATTAAAATCTATTTTCAAGTGAATTTCTGAGTGTTTAGTTTATGTGTTTGGAATATTATAATTACGTACGTATTTGGCAAATAGTTTTAAGAAAAGATGACACATGCCAAGTTATAATTGTCCGTCATTTTATGAACGTCCGTGTATGGAATATCAAATAAGTAGGTGTCATGTTCGTATATGTACATTCATTATTATCATGGTTATGCCATATTTCTTGCAAATACACTTGTAAGCAATGCATTCAAAACCGGTATTTTAATTTAATAAACCAAAGGTTAAATTCATCGGGTGGTTAGGACATCGATAAATGGTGTGATGTTATGTCATAAACCAGCTGTCCTCAATCGCTGGCTCGCGATATGCTAATGTCTCGCGAACAGCTGTTGCACAAAAATGTTATGTATTCAGACAACTTTGAACATTTTTTTTATTATAAAGTTAACTTATTGTTTTTATAAAATTTTAAATAACTTTGATTATTATTATTTGAGTTTTTTCAAATTTTATATTAAAATGAACTTCCACTATTGACTAATTTTTGTTTATTATAAAGTTGAATTATTCAGTTGACAATGCTCGCCATGAGCGAAACCGGTCCTGATTCAATAAATTTTATGTGGGAAAAGTACTAAAAATGTTTTATTATTTTTATTATAATGCCATTCCACCAAGTATTGCCAGTGAACGCCTTAAAAGTGAAATATTTATTTACATATAGCGTAAGGCTATTGGCCACAGAGACAAGCGTAAATATTTGTTTGAACTTATTCTACAATGAATTTATAAGAGATTAGGACAGGTTTCGCTCATCGTGAGCATTTTCAACTGATAAAACCGATGATCAGTTGAAAATGCTTGCGATGAACGAAACCGGTCTCAATCTTAGAAAACCAATTGCGGAATAAATAAAAAAATATTTAGTATTTTTAACAAAAAAAAATAACTTTTAAAAAGTTTATTGTCATGAGCTTGCATCAATTATTGACAGTTTTTACGAGATTTGACCGGTTTACAACATAAACAATCTCTATTTACGGAATTCATATGCTCCCAAACTGTGATGATACATATCATGGATAACCTTTGAGAACCACAGTGTTTTTCAAGACATTGGTATAGCTCGAACCAGTGACCATGCATATCACATGAGAAACAGGATCTTAAATGTTCTCAGAACATCAAAAGTGAGTTTTTATCATTGAGTTAATTCTCTATAATTACCAAAAGAAAAATTTCATAGAAATTCTCTATGGAAATTGACCCAATGAAAATTTATAACCTTGGGCGTGTCCTTTACTACGATGAGAGACGCATAATATCTAAAATACATTTAAAAAATGGATATCGGCTAAAAATATAAAATGTTTCTTAGCAAAAAAACAGCAACTCTTGTTTTCTTAGCGAAGAGGCAGTCCATGCAACTACTTACTGCCTTTTTACAAAGAAATAAGTTTATTTGCGTGTCAACCGCTTTTTATAAATTCTAAATACTTGAACTTCAAATACACAATATGTCAATTTTCTCAAAAGTTTGTCAGTCATTTACCGCCTTACTTGAATCGGCAGTGTAAATCAGGTAAGGTTATGTTCGGTAAGGTGAGGTTAGGTTAGGTTGAAACAAATCGTTTCTTTATTCGTTTTCAAATTCATTCAAATTTGTACAATTACTTTGATAGTAATCAAAAAACCTTAATCTGTTACGAATCCATTATTCGTATCAAGTATAATTATGCTGCTACCTCAATTAATTTCTAATATATGACAAATGCACGTCACTCAGTGTTAGGTTGGGTTAGCTTAGGTAAGGTAAAGTTAGGTTAGGTTAAAAAAAAATTCTTTATTCGTTTTCAAATACATTTGAATTTGTACAAATACTTTGATAATAAACAAACAACCTTAATCTGTAACGAATTCATAATTCGTGTTGATTATCATTATGTTTCTGCCTCAATTGATTTCAAATATATAACAAATGCACGCAAATCTGTGTTAGGTTAGGTTAGTTCAGGTTAGGTTAGGTTACGTTAGGTAAAGTTAGGTTAGGTTAAAAAATCGTTTCTTTATTCGTTTTCAAATACATTTGAAATTGTACAAATACTTTGATAATAAACAAACAACCTTAATCTGTAACGAATTCATAATTCGTGTTGATTATCATTATGTTTCTGCCTCAATTGATTTCAAATATATAACAAATGCACGCAAATCTGTGTTAGGTTGGGTAAGGTTAGGTTAGGTCAGGTTAGGTTAGGTTACGTTAGGTAAAGTTAGGTTAGGTGAAAAAATGGTTTCTTTATTCGTTTTCAAATCTATTTGAATTTGTTAAATTACTTTGATAATAAACAAACAACCTTAATCTGTAACGAAATCTAACTTCATGTCGATAATCATTATTGTGCTACCTAGATTGATTTCAAATATAAAACAAATGCACGCAACTCGATGCTCGAACGAAAATCTTCACAGCAACGGATAACTTATATTATTGTTTTCCATTTGCTAAAGAATTTCATTTTCCCCGATGGTTTGCGCTTGGATGCTCATGGCCTATCCTCACGTTTCTATAACGCCACGATAATTACAAATAATGAGTTTCTAAGAAAACTCTGTCGCTTGTTTAACAGCAGTGTTAAAATACATTAAATTACTTTCGTAACTTTTATATACAAAGACAAAAAACAGATGACATTACAAGATGATATTCGAATATAGGTAGTTACTTATAGTTTTACATAAGCAGAATGATTGTGCAATTTGTATGGTTTGAATTTAGAAAATTTCCACGAGTTTTGTCGCTAACGGTCAGGGTTTCGTCTTTCGTCATCTTCAAGCATTTTGAGTGCCGTTAATTCGTGCTCTAAAACGCCGAAAAGCGAACAATAGTTCGTTTATTTTTAAATCCACGTCCGGTCCCAACATTGAGGATATATGGACTCTTCGCAGACAGGCACGGAGTTTATCTCAAAATATCTTTTTACTACGAGAACTGTTATTCAGTTGCTCAACCTATCTTTTTCCATGAGATTGAGGGTTGAAATGATATGACTCTCTCTCTCTCTCTCTAGGCGCCGCTTTTTGAGATCGTAACGGTGGTAAGGATTTTTTAGACAGCGCAAGCTCACACATCTTCGCACAAAAAAAAATGCTGTTCTTTCTGGGACTCGATCCCGAAGTCTATGTTTTTTACAAATTCCCTACCAACCAACCAATATTATACTGTCCTGCTGTCCTCGTCTTCACTCTCTTCTTAAAAGAGAGCAACATGCAGTTCTGATTAACTCAGCGAAGCATATGCTCCAAATTGGAAGCCAACATGGTTAAAAAATTACGAAATAATGTGTCTTATTTATACTTATAGCATCAATTATTAAAACCGAAAGTTTTTAACCATTTAAATATGGACTCAGCGGGTAGCTCATGTTTTAATAAAAATATTTAAAAAAAAAATCTGTCTCGCCTATTGGCCATAAACAATTTCCCCTTTTGTTTTGACGGCGAAATAACAATATATTATCTTGTCGTTGGAAAGATTTTGTTAAGTTTCTCTCTTGCTTATGAGTTAGTTAACAATGACAAAATTCAAATTTATAATTCAAGCCATGACATTTTAAAAACACTTGTCTCGCTTCTCCGAGAAGCAGCATGACGCAAACTTAATTAAAACCTCAAGACGTCTGCGCCATTAACTTTACGATACGACATTTTTTTATTTTAGTTTTTATTTATGCCGCAAAGTTTCGCGCGCTGTCATGTGCCAAGACGAGAAAATAAAAATCACTAAAACCAATCGAACCCGACTCATTTATAACGTAATAGTGCAGCACTGGCGACAATAAAAGAATTATTACCGTTCATAAAATTCCGAAAAAAAACCGACATAAAAGCGGTGAATTTATTATTGAATCGAAATATCGAAAACTTTCTCTGGTGATGATGATAAAAAAATGTGTACGAGAGAGAAATTCATCAGATTTTTAGATGTGTAAACATTATTGCTATGACCGTTTTAATTATTGTATTCTTTTGATAATTAATGATATATTTAAGCGACCATTTTCAACGCTCGGTGAGCATTCATAATTAGAACAATGTTGTATATGACGTTTTAACTGTCACCTGTCAAATTTAATAGTGTGTTCGTAAATCGTTCGATTTTTTAAAAATAGTTCTTCTACAGTTTTATGGCTATTATTTGAATATAGAATTTTACTATCCCAAGACGACGATCCATTCAATAGAAGATACAATTTAAATAGAATATTAAATGAAAAATCTCATTTAATATAGGGATACTTGAACAACGAAATTTGTTTCCGGCCCTTTTAATAACTTAAGTTTTGCATTTGATGGCCAATTAGCAAACGCACAAATTTTAGTTAGCAAAATTTTTATGTGATTCAACAATATAAATAAAAAACAAAAAGATTCTTTGCTTAGGCTAACTCAGTATGTGCCTTTACTGTTTGCTTTATTCAAAAAGAGAGATCAAGCAGGGTGTGTAGAACATTTTTTTTTATTTTCTACGAGAACTGATTGTTACCCAGTTACTCAAACTGTCCTTTTCAAAGAGAGGAGGAATTGAAAGGATACAAGTACTAGGAAAAGACTAGCTGTTAGCTAATTGCTCTCGCTACGTGCTTCGTTATGTTGAGATCGGAAAGGTGGGAAGGGATCTTTTTAACAACACAAAACACCGATTGCCTTTATGCAGCATCGATTTATCCGACACGAAAGCCAACGACGTTTACCACTGCACCACGGACTGGGTAAAAAAAAATTATCAGCACAGAAAAGTATGAAATTTAGACTAATCAAATTAAACTAAAGCCAATCATGTTTATATGTTTTTGTCCTTACGATTTCATTACAAACATGTTTCAACGTGTAAACTTGTCTTTGGATTTTTTGAAATTCGAATCTGCCAATTTATACTTTGCTAACAAGAGAAAACCGGTTGTACAAATCGCCGAAAAACTTTTGCTGCGTTTCGATTTCGCAACTATTTTTATCATTTCGACTATTTCTCGGATTTCGCTGACGGATAGAGGTCTTTTAAACGCCAAGACAGGCCACTTTATTCCAATGCCGAGTCGTTACCTTACTTTGAAAAGGTTCCAATTGACATTTTTACCTAAAATGACCTTTTGGCTTGTATTTACCGCATTCTATCATATACAGTGGAACCCCAATCTTACGTTCTCGCATTATACGTTTTCCCGCGTGGTGCGTTCATTATCTATAGTCCCGTCATTTAATTCATATAAAGGGTATTTCAATAGGGACGCTCAAAATATGTTACTTTATCCTGCTGAGTAGATTATTCATTGTTTAGTGGCCAAATTTGAGTCAACCAGTTTGGTAAATAATCGGCCAACACCTACCTGTACGTCATCAAAATACAATATCTGGTGAAAACATTGCTGCTGTGTGTGAAAGTGTACAGGAAAACCCAAGGCAGCTTATTTCTCGTTGTTCACAAGAACTTGGCTTTTCTGCGACTTCAACTTGGCGAATTTTGAATCGGGCCTTATGTCTGCACCCGTATAAAATCCAACCAACCAAAGAACTTCAGGTAAACGACCACAGACAACGTCTGATTGGGTTCTGGAGCAGTTGGAAGTTTACCCAAATTTGTCAAAAAAGTCAACTTTAGCGACATGGCCCATTTTATAATGAATGGATATTGGCAGACATTTGATGCTATATTCCATATTTAATGCCGTAAAATATACTTACAAATGAAATTAAAATTTAGTCGAAATCTCACAAACAACTTGTTTTATTTACATTATAAAACTTTTCCATGTTCATCGTTTCCCGCATTTAACGTTTGTTTTATACGGTCCCTTGAAAAACGTAGAATCGGGGTTTCACTGTATATAAATTTCAGAAATATCTATTGTTGAATAACGGAGTTAGCAGAATTCCAGAGTTGCACTGCATCTGCACAGTTTTTTTACTAAATTTATTTAACAAAGTTCTGAGATTGTCATCATTATTTCTATCATAAGATCTGTAAGATCATTATTTCTCATCAAGAGCTGTTAGAACCTTTTCAAAGTAATGTGTCGGAGTGACAAAATTCACAGAATTTCACCGATTCCATATTGTTAGTTGATGACATTGAAATTGTTGCGAAAACTACCTGCCTTGCATTCGTAAATAAATTGATTAATAATGCACATTGCGTGTGGCACGGACTTAGAAATTTCTGCTATTCCGACACTCTTCTGAATGGAAAAGGTTTTTTTTATGCTTAGCCAAGCTAACATAATGATCACATTTTAGATGTTCACTGTCAATACTTGAGGTGTTCAGTATAAAACACGGCCAAGTCATGTTTTTGACGATGTACATTATTTTTTTATTGATTCCGATAGGAAAATTTTGTAGCTACAAATCAACATATATTTATTTCATAATACGGTAAGAAAAACAACAATATATTTTAATTGTACGTAAATTATTTTATATATTTGTTGATAGCTATTTCGGCTTGCGCCCTCGTCAGAACTATAGGGCGTAAGCCGAAATAGCCATCAACAAATATATAAAATAATTTACCGTATTATAATGGAGTTCTACCAAGCAAATGCCTACTCAATCAATATGTATTTCATAGTTTAAAAATCGTACTATTAGAGTACGAAAATCAATTTAAATTCATATAGATTACGTTAGTAACAATTTAACTCGGTGATCTACTTTAAATTTTTTGTAAACCATACAAACTGTTTACTACGCGTCAGTTTAAGTAAATTCGTGCACTTGAAATGCCTGAAGATACCAAAAGGTGAAACTGGAGTCGTTAGCGACAATACTCATGGAAAAGTACAAAATTAAAACGATTCAAATTTGATCATGGCAGCACCAAGAAATGACAGTTAACTCGTTAAAAGTGATTCTTATTCGATTGAATTTACAATAAATACATCAAAATTAAATTTGATTCATTATATTGTATGTGGCACAGAAGTTTTGCAATACCAGAACAAACATAATAACACGGTTTTTGAGTTCGGTTGGGTAACAATTAGAGACTTCAGTTACTCGACAAAAAAATTTTAAATTCTCGAGTAGTTTCAGAAGTACCAACATCTATATATTATTAATTCGAATTCGTGTTTATTAATAGATTATATTCAATTTCATAAATAAATTTATTTCAATTTATATAACAAATCGAAGGCTTAAAGCTTACAGAGTAATTTTGTTAACTCCACTTTTGGCTGAAAGTTACTTTATAACGCCATCTTGTTGTATCATGCACTGTGCATGTCCCGTAAAATTTTTATAACCAAAACTTATTTGAGTGCTTCGGAAAATTGTTTTAGGAAAATTTGATAACTCCACTGTCGTTCTAAAATCTACACTGCTAATTATCCAACTCCGCCATTTTCTATTGTCACCTGTCATTCATTTGTTGTTTTTCAGCGGTGGTACAAAAAAAAATCGTTTGAAAGGTGTTTTTTTGTTTATAGCAGCAAATTTTTCATTCTCAAAATAATCAGTTTTTACCCTCTCCTGCACAATTGACAAAAACGGAGATATCAAATTTTCTCTTTAAGCCATCGTTATATTTCAACAATAAAAGAGAATTAAATGTCTCAAATTAAAATCGATTCGAAGTTTTGTTTCCTGCAGTAAAAAAAAACACTCGACGATTATTACTAAAACGAGTACTACTCGAGTATTTTGCGAAATACTCGAGTATCGAGTAGTTGAAAAATAGAGTATCGAGTATTCGATACTCGAATTGGAGTCTCTAGTACTATTCATCTTTGATCACTTCTCTCCGCTTCTTGAACGATAAATAAGTTGTCAATTTTCTAATCCACTTATACGAGCATCAGATGTTCATTAATACATCTTGATCTCATTAGAAACAAAAGCCGACATAGGAAATACATTCAACATACGTTATCTCTTCATTAGATAATATATGTAGAGCATGTCTTTTAAATTTGGAAACGCATTTGTTGAAAAACAAATGAGGGCAGAAATGAAACACGATTTGATTGGTTCGAACAATCTTTTTGATTGAAAATAGAATCGTTACAACTCAATCGTGAATTTGAATCTAATTTTGTACTTTTCCATGAGTTTTGTCGCTACGACCCGGGTTTCGCCTTTCGGCATATTCAGACATTTAAAGTGCACGTATGAACCTGAACTAAGGATTCAAAATTGATATTGATATTCCATTAAGCACATTCAGTCGAAATCAATTATTATATAAATGTTATAAAAAAAATTCAATGTTATAATGGGGTCTATCAAATAAATGCGAATTCAATCAATAATATTTTAATGATGAAACAGGTCCCTGTGGTCTAGTGGCAAGAACTTTGTCCTAGCGATCGGGGGGCCCGGGCTCAATCCCCGGCAAGGTCAGATTTTTTCAATTGAAAAAAAAGAGATCTTGGGCTGGGTGTATGTTATTTATCGTTGATTTTGTGCACAACTGATACATTATTTACCATCGAGTTAATCTCGTATGACTTTCACAACTCAGAATATTTGGCGCATTGGCGTAAGCTGTAATGCTAAATATTAAAAAAAAAAAAAAAAAATTGAAAATATAATGATAATATTCTGTTAATTAAAGATTGTAATTTGTGTTTTTTTTAAATTATGTGTTGATAATGTACAGTCTATGAATGTTCCTCGCCAGAGGCGAAACTACGAACCGAGAAATGTTCTGAGCTGATAGAACATTGTAATAGTTTTAAGGCTTCTAATATTTATACTGAATTTACTTGAACTGACGAGTAGTAAACATTTTGAATCGTTTATACACAAAAATAACAGTAGATCACTAAGTTTGATTGTTATTAACGTAATCAATATAGATAAGCGAAAATTTTGATGTAAATGAGTTTCAATTTGTTATGTGGAAATGCTTGAAGATGCCGAAAGCTAAAACCCGTGTCGTAGCGAAAAAGCTCATTAGATAAATACTAAATTCAAACGATTCAAATTCACGATTGAGCTGTAACGATTCCATTTTCAAACAAATCGTGTTTCATTTCTGCCCTCATTTGTTTTTCAACAAATGCGATTCCAAATTTAAAAGATTCACGAAAAAATACATGTGTAATGGTAAAGGATTGTGTGCCTCAGTTGTATGTTCGGTATTTCGTTTTACCATGCTAATAAATACACAAACCCTTTGATATCAATCAATTTATCAAATCTATTGAGAAGTTGCTAAAAGGAAAGCAATAATATATTTAAAGGTGCAAAGGGTTAAGATTAAAGCGATAGTAAACTCACCTGTTTGATAACGAGGGTTTTTTTTACGCCATTCACTTGACCTCGCAAATTTTCAAGGCCAGCGTGAATCGAGAAGTGACCAATCGAGAGAGAGAGAAAGGGGTGTAGATAGATTGACGCACGCACAAGGCCTTAGTACAAAATTCGCATTAATTATGGAAAAATCAAGACACTGCAATTCGGCCCGGGGGCAAAGAATCTTTGACGCATGTAAACACAAGGAAAAGTCAATGGAAATACCCTTGTTTTTGCGGGAACCGAGTCTCAAGATCGCCATTGACTCACAAAATGTTGTGGGTAGTACTAATTGTATATATTTGTCTTTAGTTTGGTATATTCAATTTGAAATTAACTCATTGGCTAAAAGGATCTTGGAATACGCGTTGTTTTGGTACGTGTTTTAAAATACACCGTAGCCAATGAGTTAATATATATTTGGGTGAACAAGTCGGTTGTCCTACCACCTCCCGTTATGTGTGTGCAGCCGTTTCATATAATTAAAAAAAACTTCTCACAAAGAGATAGAAACGTGATTAATTGACATTAATTATATTTACTTTGATTCTTTGAAATGAAATTAGTATGCGATTTACTAATGTGGTTTCGTTTATACATGAAAAAGATATTCAAATTGCCATTTTAGATCATAAATTAATTCCTAGTCCACAAAGAACTTCAACTGAAGGCGCTTGATGGAATTTCAATATCAAATTAAGACATATTGAATTTTGTACAATTCCACGAGCATTGTCACTAAAGACCAAGAAAATCTTCTGGCATTTCAAGTGCACGAATAAGAGTGCAACACTTCGGCTCATAATAATTTTTCATTCTTTTATCTGTTTCAACGAGGACTGGCTGTTAGTCAGACCTTTTGTAATTTTCTGTAAAGATCCTACTAATATGACATTTTTGTGCGACCCAGATGTCCGTCCATTGCTTTTCCACTCGGCTACAGTGATTTCCATGTGTATGGTTTTATAGTTGAATATCTATGAAAGTTTCCAACAGTAGCATTTATTTTGACTGCGTTTATCTAAAACAAATAATTATTTCAGTGAACCAATCAGTAAACTTTATTCCAATATATATTCGTGATGATAGGTCTAACAATCAACCCTTGAAAGCATGGGTTTGTTCAGTAAAAACGGAAATTTAGTATTATAAATAGCAAACTATGAAATTAAAACAATGCTTGCCCATTTTGTCTGAGTTAATAAAATGCTGCAAAATTTTGTTTTTAAAAAATTCACCTGCATAAAATTAGTTCGAAATCATTTATCGACTCTGCTACACGGAATATACTTAAAATAAAGAAATTCTTGAGTGTTGCCACAATTATTAATAATTGTTTGCTAATTTCTTTCAGGAAAGTTGTGCAAATTTCTTACTAATATGTTGCTGTCGAATAGATTAACTTCTTGAACTCTAATGTCGAGTCGAGCTGAACATCGTATACGTAACGCGCAACGCCTATTTCGAGTCCTGATTTACATTATTTCGTTTGTTAAAGTTTGTGGTATGTCATAATGTGGAATATTTGTCAGTATTTCGTTTAACCGTGCTAATAAATACGCAAACCCTGTGATATGAACAAATTTCTCAAATATATTGAGGAGTTGTTGGAAGGAAAAAGAAATAATTTATTAAGGAGTGCAAAAGGTTAATAGATATTAATAAGCTTGAATTGTTTGAATTTTGTACTTTTCCATGAGTTTTGTCGGTAACGACCAGGGTTTTACCTTTCGGCATTTTCAGGCATTTCAAGTACTCAGAACTTGTCAGTTCAAGTACATCCGTGCTCTTGAAATGCCTGAAGATGCCGAAAGGCGAAACCCGGGTCGTTAGCGACAAAACCCATAGAAAAGTACAAAATTGAAACAATTCAGTTTTAATATTGAAATTCCATCAAGCACCCTCAGTCGAGATCCTTAATGATACTAATAAGGTTGCGTCGTAATTTTAATAGACAATACAACTTACTTCGTCTACAAAGTTGACCAGAAACAATCAATCCACAGGGAGCACTTAAAAAAACTACACAAAATTACAATGAGTTACGAACGAACGCTTTTTGACAAAAATACACGGCACAAAAACTATCACTACAAAATCGAAAGCGTATATTCAATAATAAAATATCTTTATTTATAATTTTTTGTTTTACATTATAGCAACTGCAATGTTGCCGTTATTGTAAATGTATTTTGAGAGGGGTTTTTTTATTTATTTATATGTTAACACTGATGTTGCAATTTTCGGGCACTAACTTTGACTGTAGGTTCTAAATTCGAATCGCCGTTTTTCCTCGACTGTTTTTGACGCGCTGGTGAGACGTGCTAACGGTCAGAAAGACTGGCCTCGACTGATTTGGAATGGTGTGATGGAGGAATGGTTGCAGTGTAGGGGCAATACAACTGCTGGAGATTTGCTACTAGAGTGGGATTTGTGCTCGGCTCAATGGCCAAGTGCGTAATCGATCTTAGATATTAATAAAAAGAAACTTTTCTTTTTGCTGCTCCATACTGTCAGTCGTAATCCGGAAGATAAAAAATCGAATCAAAACGAAAAAATGTGTATTCTGATTGCTGATATAAAGGGTATTTCAATAGGGACGCTCAAAATATGTTACTTTGTCCTGCTGAGTAGATTATTCATTGTTTAGTGGCCAAATTTGAGTCAACCAGTTTGGTAAATAATCGGCCAACACCTACCTGTACGTCATCAAAATACAATATCTGGTGAAAACATTGCTGCTGTGTGTGAAAGTGTACAGGAAAACCCAAGGCGGCTTATTTCTCGTTGTTCACAAGAACTTGGCTTTTCTGCGACTTCAACTTGGCGAATTTTGAATCGGGCCTTATGTCTGCACCCGTATAAAATCCAACTAACCGAGGAACTTCAGGTAAACGACCGCAGACAACGCCTGATTGGGTTCTGGACAGTGACGGCTGGTGACGGGGTGTTGGGGGGTGCAAAGGAAGATTCAACCATTTTTACAAGAGTTCTTTCCTATTCATTGGATTTTAAAACACTTGTATATCATGGACTTTCAATTCAGATGTTCGCAATACTAACTGTTTCTCTTCCGTAGTACGGAAAAATAGTTGAATCTTCCTTTGCACCCCCTAACACCCCGTCACCAGCCGTCACTGGTTCTGGAGCAGTTGGAAGTTTACCCAAATTTGTCAAAAAAGTCAACTTTAGCGACATGGCCCATTTTTTAATGAATGGATATTGGCAGACATTTGATGCTATATTCCATATTTAATGCCGTAAAATATACTTACAAATGAAATTAAAATTTAGTCGAAATCTCACAAACAACTTGTTTTATTTACATTTCAAAACTAAGCGTCCTTATAAAAAGACCCTTTATTTATAAAGAGATGTGTTAATACTTGAGTGCCTTATTATCAAAAACTGACTCTCACTCGCTCGACGAAATCGAACCTAACCTAATCTAACCTAACCTTACCGAACCTAACCTAACTTTACCTCGCTCCATGAACTCGAACCAAACCTAACCTAACCTAACCGAACTTAACATAATCCAACCTTACCTAGCTCTACCTAGTTCCTCGAACCAAATTGTTGGCAAAGTGCAAGAAACTTCTGTGGGCAAAAAAATTACAATATTTTATGATAATTGAATGAAGAAATAGATAATAGCAACACTATACTTGTTTATGATGTGAGAGCAAAGTTTTTAAAGTGATTCATTGTTTTTAAATGTGATTATTTTTTTCATTCTATCATGCCATTGGCTGTGTGAATATGAGACCATAAAACCGTGGATTTACATAGGTTATGAAACCAAATTCGTTTTTGTAGCATGCGTTTTCTCTGTTTTTATAGAGGTTTTCAAAGTAGTCGAATATATATAGTGTAGATGTTCAAATAGAAAACAGTTTGCCATCAAAATTAAAAAAGTCAAAAATTGGTGTCTGTAAAGTCGGTTTACGGACGATAGTTTAACGTGACAACGTCATAAGAAAACATTGATGAAATGATTGCATACTTTTATGAATAAAATGGAATCATTTTTATTGAATTATCATTATTTTGTATGGATACGATATTTTGTATATTTGTTATACGTTAATCAGATTTTTAATATGCAAGAATTAATTACCTTTATTGCCGCAATTGTTGTTGTAATATAAACAATGAAAACCACATTAACATTTCACTTCACTTTATAAACAGTTGTAAACAGATCACGCGTAGGTACTGTAGGTGTATAAGTTGTGTGCTGCCGCTGTCTCTTTTCTACTCAGACGCATCGACCAATCAAGTGGAAGAGAGATAGATGCGGCACAATCCGAACGGTAGGCCGATCGTGCCTCTCTATCGCTTATCCGCGCTCTCGCTCGCACGCTTGCCTTCGGCGTAACGCGACAAACGGGACAATGAGTCATGTTTTTTCGTGCGTGCAGCGGGCGTTCATCGATTTCGGGTGGTCACGTCAAAAATGATCGAATGTAATACAAAAGGGCTTAGCCCACACACAACAGATTATGCTACTTACTGGTGAGGTGTGAGTTCTTTTTCCTCACCGAAAATTTTACGGGCTCTTTTTTTTCAAACATAAAAGCTAAATCAGATTCTAATTCGGCATTGCGTCAAACATTCTCTTGATAGAACGTTCTGTGTACATTGTGTTTATCGAAAAAGTCTCTCAAAAAAAATCTGGGGCTACGTCCTTTGGCCTTCCTAAAATAGTTTTATATATGGATAGAGTATCGACAATGGTAACATTTTTGTTCCAATTTTCGGCCATATTTTGCACTTTTGCCCAATTATACTAACTTAAATGCAGGGCTGTGGGGTCGGAGTCGGATTCGTGGAGTCGGGGCTTTTTGGCCGGAGTTGGAGTCGTCGCGGAGATTTGGCCGATATCGTACTCGGAGGCAGAAATTTTGAAAACTTTTTTTTTTTGCATATAATATGTCAAATTTGGCTATTGGCCGGATTGATTGATTGATTTATTCTATACACATAAATAGGAAAATTGGGCAAACAAAAGTGGCGATATTAATCTTTTTTTGTCGGAGTCGTGGTTTTGGTAAATGCTGGAGTCGGAGTCGAACTTTTTTTTACCGACTCCACAGTCCTGCTTAAATGGAAAAAAAATCATCAAAATTTAACGAATATCGAATACGGTATTTAATGATATTCCACTGTACTTCAGGTCGCGCACTTTTTACTGAACAGAGTACAATCTGCGGAAAACTGCTGTGAAATAAACACGTCTTGTTACCTAATACTTTCACATACAACCAATATGAAATCTATAAGAGCGATTTTGATATTTCTCTCACACGCCACCAAGCAATACCGACCACTGCCACCACTGTACAAAAAGCCTATTTTACAATACAAAAAACGCGTCCGCAAAATAGGATCAGGCAAATATGATCTTTATAGAAACTATATCGTTAATTCCGCAGCTGAGTGGCCTACAATACTAGTCCTTATAATAATTAAAAATAAAATTGATTTTCCTTTACTTCATATACGTATTTCAAAATGTATTTTTAAACTCTGTTCTTATTGTCAATTGACTACCTATAAATATTTTTCATATCAATTATAAGAATTCATAGACAGGAAGTGTTGTTTTTTTTTACCGGAATAACTGATATATAATTTTATTCTAAACTTCCAAGGGTACCAACATTGTTTCCGCCGTAACCCTCTACGTATTCCAAGCTTTATTTCAAGGCGTATCCCGCTACGTAAGTGCATTGATCGTAAATCAGTCGGTTGCCAAGAATTTCAAGTGGAAAACGTTTCACAAAGCCTTGGTTGCCTAAACTTTGTGTCAACACTTTAAAAGGTGAAAATAATCGCTCTTATAACACAATCTATTATCAACATATTCATATTTTAATTTTATACGGTTATGGTTAGTATATGCACGCAAAACGTAATGTTTTGAGATAATTTGCGACAGAATTTTACGAGTAGGTTATTTAGGTAATAAAATTTTAATTTTAATATTTAATTTTTTCGTAAAATTTCTGAATTTGAGGTATAAATGCCATATACTAAATATGTTTGAAAGCTATGTATATATTTTACAGTGAAACTGTATTCTAAGTGAAAATATATTCTTCTCCAAACTGTCATTGAAATCAAATTTGACCGCCCTATCTTCAGCCCTATGTTTGTCTGTGTTTTTCTTTGGTTCTCTTTTTATGAAAAGGACTACTTGCTGATTTTGTTTCATTGAAGCAAACCAAAATTTAAGGCCGGCAAATCATTGACTTGGGCCAATAATTTCAATGATTGTGACCGGTGAAATCATGTTGTCATACAAATCTATTACTTGATACATTTTCACTGAGAATACAGTTTCACTGTAACATATACATATCGTTACCTTACTTTGAAAAGGTTTTAATTGACATTTTTGCTTTAGATGACCTTTTGGTCGGGAAAGTTTGTATTTACCACATTCTATCATATATATGAATTATCTATGGTTGAATAACGGAGTTAGTATAATTCCGGAGTTGCACTGCATCTGCACACTTTTTTAATAAATTTATTTGACAAATTTCTAAGATTGTAATACGGTAAGAAAAATAACAATGTATTTTAGTTCTACATAAATTATTTTATATATTTGTTGATAGCTATTTCGGCTTACGCCTTCGTCAGAACTGTTCTAGTCCTCGTATCCTTTCCATCCCTACTCTCTTCGAAAAAGAGAGGTTGACCAACTGAGAAATAAGCAGTTCTCGAAAAAACATATGTTGAGATAGACTCCGTGAGTATTTCAGATGCTGCAAGTTGGGTGCGGACATGGTAGCATTCCAAAGAGTGGCGCATAGTGACAGCGATTAGCTAATTACCTGTCCTGTCCTAGACCTCGTATCTTTACCATCCCTACTCTCTTCGAAAAAGAAAGGTTGACCAACTGAGAAATAAGCAGTTCTCGTAGAAAAAACATATGTTAAGATAAACTCTGTGAGGATTTCAGATGCTGCAAGTTGGGTGCGGACATGATATCATTCCAAAGAGTGGCGCATAGTGACAGCGATTATCTAATCACTAGACCTGTCCTAGTCCTCGTATCCTTTCCATACTCTCTTCATAGAAGAGAGGTTGAGCAACTGAGTAACACGCAGTTCTTGTAGATAAATAACATAGTTGGGAGCAGACATGGTAAAAAAAAGGATTAATTTCATTTGCAAAATGGTAAAATAGGCTTGCAAAAACTGTATCGCGAAGTTCGTAAACACAACTTAGCTAATATGTCAAGCTAGACTCGACATCAGAGTTATATTATCGCATTCATGGCTACACGGGAATGACTCGGATGGAATGCAACAAGGAGCCAACTAACTGTAGATTCAATTCACATAAATCATGGCTTTCTCAATTGAATATCAATTCCAGATTAGACTAACAAATAAACATCTCAGTACAATTGACGTGTGGACCTGTGATCAAAATAAAGATTTACTGTACCGTAAAACGGGGTGAATAGAGACAAAAACAAGAATTTAACTTTAGCACAACTTTATTAAGTATCCGATGTATATTTTAATATACATAACAATGACTATAATACTATCTCTCGAATGACAAAACCAAACCAACTAAATGATTGGCCAAAATTGAAACAAACGTGTTTAAGTTCGATGTCTGTTCATCCGTACTTTTTGACCCGTTATAAACTTTTCTTTTATTGCACGAAAATTAAATTAAGCCAGGTTTTTTTTGACGTGACAACGTCTTATAAATCGATGAACGCCCGCTGCACGCACGAAAAAACATGACTCATTTTCCCGTTTGTCGCGTTACGCCGAAGGCAAGCATGCGAGCGAGAGCGCGGATAAGCGATAGAGAGGCACGATCGGCCTACCGTTCGGATTGTGCCGCATCTATCTCTCTTCCACTCGATTGGTCGATGCGTCTGAGTAGAAAAGAGACAGCGGCAGCACACAACTTATACACCTACAGTACCTACACGTGATCTGTTTACAACTGTTTATAAAGTGAAGTGAAATGTTAATGTGGTTTTCATTGTTTATATTAATTAATCCTTGAATTAATGAGTGCGAATAAAATATATCAATAAAAAATTGTAGATTTCATTTCACTCCTTCGTATCCATACAAAAAAATGATAATTCAAAAAAATGATTCCATTTTATTCATAAAAGTATGCAATCATTTCATCAATGTTTTCTTATGACGTTGTCACGTTAAACTATCGTCCGTAAACCGACTTTACAGAAAACCATTTTAGTTAATAAGTACCGTAAAACGGTGTGAATAGACTCATATAGAATAGAAGTTCACATATTCCAATCATAACAATCTGTTGTTTTGTCTCTATTCACCCCAATTCAATGTGAATAGAGACATCGAACAAAATTGACTGTGTCTTAATAACGATAGTGAATATTTGAAAAATATTGTCATGAATGTGTAGTAGGACCATAGAAACACGTTTTAATACATTCATATTTGAATTCTGTGGCGCAGGTATGATATACATAGTCGTGAAGACAAAAAGTGTCTCTATTCACCCCGTTTTACGGTAATGTAAAAATGAATAAGATTAATGATATCATTGTTTTGATTATTTCTATCATATCAACAAAAAATACGGAAAACTTTCCTTAGAATTTTATTAAACAGGGACATATGGATACTACCCATGGCTTTATCCAACCGATTTTCTCAGGCATGCTCACGTTCAATAGTTTGAATGCTCGAAGAGAAATGTACCTGGCCATATATTTCTTTCGGCTTATCCGAGGCCAAAATAAGAATTCTACCATTCTTGAGAATGTTAAATTGAATGTACTTGATAATTTTTTGAGGAATCGTGAACATTAGTTGTTTGTTCTTCTGAGGAGTAGAATCAGCCTGCCAATGGGGATGCCTCTGGGATGAGCTTTAGCGATTTTAAGCAGTATTGCTTCGGATGTCGTCATATTTCACATGGACGTGAGTGAGTTCAGACGAGTTCTATTTTCTATGTTGATACATTACTTGATTTTGTCGGAACTTACCCGGTTGACTTCTTTGCCAATTTCCAATGTATTTTTTTCATATTTTTCAATTTACACTTTTTTTTGTGCGGTAGATGCGTTCCGCGGAAAATCGCACATAAAAATCTATGACTTAGTATGGAAACATAACATGTAGAAGGACGCAATAATCAAGGTCACATTGTAATAAACAGGTGAAACACTGGATTTTGCATGTACAGTATCTGAAGAAAGCGCTGTTAATTACGCTTTACATATTTACGTTGAAATAGTTACAAAATTATATATAAAAAAAACCGCATAACTTTGATATCGCACAAAAAAAGTTTGGGTGCACAAATTAAATTAAATGAATAAGATTTCTGAGTGGAGAGGCACCACAAGGTGGTCAAAGCTAAATAAAAAAATTCGGGGTGATAAATGTAAGTTAACCCTTTACTACGCGGGTTCCCAACCCATGGGTCGCGACCCCCAAAGGGTTCGCGGCGGTTTTTCTGTGAGGTCGCCAACTTATACAGTCAACTAAAAAGCAGTATTCATTTTCGTTTATTTTTGAAAATTACCTAATCAATAATGCCATTTTCAATTGCCTTGGGGGTCGCGCGCCAAATGGCTTTTTATAAAAGGGGTCACCACCCCAAAAATGTTGGGAACCTATGTTTTAATATATTCCATTGAAAAACTGTGGAATTTCTGACTTTACAATAATCGTGAAATAAATACACACAAACAGTTTAAACATATTTTTTAATTTGATATAGTACATTATTACTCACAGGGGTCTGGAATGATATATTTTTTTTTTAAATAACATAAATACAACAAAATGATTAGTAGTTTAGTATGTAATAATAAATATCAGGGCTAGCCTGAATGAAAGAGTTCTATCTGCAAAATAGCCACTGTCGTTCATGAAATGGCAGTCGGGTGGAGTTACGGAAAAGAGATCTAACTGCATTTTTTTTTAAGCACATCCATTCCTATGTGGACTATGGACTCGCATATTTGGTCACATTTTAACAGCTCAATAAATCTGTCTCATTTTTGTGTAGATTAGGGGTTCCCTAAACTTTTCCTTCCATGGAACACTTCTTAAACCCGGAAATTTTAACAGAACCCTGAGCCTATTTTTTATGTTGGATAATTCTTAATATTTTTTATCAGATTTATAAAAAATATTTAATATTGCGGTTAAGAGTTCTGCCAATCTTGGCAACTGTCGTTAAACTGACACGACTTGTCAGCCGGTCAGGTAGATTCTTGGCGTCATAATCATAAGTGAAGATTGATCATCACACGCCTTTCAATTTTAAGTGGAAATTCTTTAAATATGTTCAACCTTTCGAAATTGTCGCAGATACCTATTCAGTTTCGGCGAAACACTGGTGTTTTGGAGAACATAGTTTGGGAAACACTGATGTAGACAATACTTCAACATTATAGGAAAGATGTAACCAATACAGAGGGACATAAGTATTAAAATAAAATTATTATATATCAACATCGAAAAGAATCACAAATATTAACTGTTCATAAAATTAAAGTTAGATCTCTTTTCCATAACCTTGAACTTAGTCACCGATAATCAAAAGCTATTTTAAATATTATATACTGAGAAACAACAACAACAAAAAAGTTGTTCATATAAAAAAAAACAGTAATCAAAAATTGTCCCTTCTCAGTATAAAATACAATAAAAAAGAGACATCCTGTTCAACAGTGACAAGGTGCAGTTTATTTTTGCAGTAACAAAACGGGAATTTTACAAATTCTAAGAACTGTAAACTTCTAATTTTGATACTGAAGTGGCATGCTTTTTTTTGTTTTTAAACATGCTATAATAACAATTATAAGAGTCAGAATATTTTTTTAATTAAAGCAGTCAGGATAAATAATATCATATTTGGTTACACATTAATTCATACAAAAATACATCAATGATTGTTTTAAATAGTTGATTGCGACACGACACGTCTGGTGTCGCTTTTAAATAAATCAAATATTTTTTGAGTTCACATCAATTTTAACATAGAGATTCATTAGATCAGTGAAAATATACTGCCGAAAAGAGCTAACTGACATAAAAAATTCATATCATCACAACATAAACAAAAATTACACAATTTTAAATTTATAATTCATAGTAGAAATAATATAAAATACAAACACAGATACGGTAAGAAAAATAACAATGTATTTTAGTTCTACATAAATTATTTTATATATTTGTTAATAGCTATTTTGGCTTACGGCATCGTCAGAACTATTTTTAGTTCTGACGAAGGCGTAAGCCGAAATAGCTATCAACAAATATATAAAATAATTTATGTAGAACTAAAATACATTGTTATTTTTAATACCGTATTATAATGGAGTTCTACCAAGTAAATGCCTACTCAATCAACAAACATAGATCATTTATACAAATCGTTACCTTACTTTTAAAAGGTTCTAACTGACATTGTGGCCGGAAAAGTTTGTATAAACCGTATTCTAGCACATATACATATATGATAACTTTAAAAACATATATTATTAAATTTCCGAGTTCATCTGCACACTTTTTTTACTAAATTTATTTGATTAAGTTCTAAGATTGGCATCATTATATCCATCATTAAGATCATTATTTCTCAGTAGAATGGTTCGAGTTGTGTACAAAATATGCTTAAAATAGAGTAATTTGAAACATTTGAATTAGATAATACGATCAATCCAAACTTCAAACGCTCATATCTCAAAACGAAGTCACGAGCAGTTAGAACCTTTTCAAAGTAATGTGTCAAAATGTCTACGCAATACGGTTAGTCCAAAATGAATAAACGACATTATTATTGCTTCGTTTCCATTTAAATGTCCAAAAATACTTAATTTACACTTTCAAATGTCAGTTAGGTTCCTTTAGCGCACCAATAAAATATCTTTCATATCGCCATTTTGTCACAAATACACTAACCATGTTAACAATAATCAACTATCGAATAATTTGTGTTTTTTATTATTAATATTATTATTATGATATAATATTAAATTTAATACGTTTTAGTAAATATAATTTACAATTTAACATGTAAAAATAAATCTTTACCACATCAAAAACTAACTAACTACATAATGTCATAATGATAAAATGCCAAGCACAATTTTTTAACCATACTTTTCGACTATTGTATTATATTTGTCTATTTTAAATGCACAAAAGTACCAAGTGCCATATCACCACTTCAAATATAATTATCATTATTTGTCCAAAATAATAAATGGATAAAGGTTCCAACTAACAATGATTCATTTCACTGGAATACAAGCCTATCTTTGAGCTCTTCGTAATGTCACTCAATACATTATTGTAGGCTGATAACGAAAGTTAAATAAGTGACATGCGAGTGTTAACGTTGCGTTATGCGCCATGATTTTAGAAGTTACATTGAAAAGGGCCACACGTCGGTAATGGTACACTGCAAGATAGATCCTTTTAACAGTCACAAGTGACTTGTGATCAAACTTATTTAATCCGATATAACAATACAAATACATATTTAATCAGGGCTGTGGAGTCGTTAAAAAAAACACGACTCTGACATTAAATTATTAATTAAAGCACAGGTTCCCAAATCAAGGGTCGCGACCACAAAGGGGGTCATGACTTGTTTTTGTGGGGTGGCCAACTTATACAGTCAACTAAAAATAAATATTCGCTATAATGCATTTTCATTGCTTTTTTTAATTACCTTATTAAAAATGCATGGGGGTCGCGGGTCACAAGGCTGTTATAAAAAGGGGTCAACACCCGAAAAAGGTTGGGAACCTATGAATTAAAGTATTAAATTTTGTCACGTTTTTTCCAACTTTTCCCATTTGTGTATAAAATTAAATATCAACCAACCAGTCCGGCCAATAGCTAAATTTTACATGTTATTTGCGTAAATAAAAAGTTTTGATGACTCTGATTCCGGCCAAAAAACCGCGACTCCACGACTCCGGCTCCGACTCCACAGCCCTGTATTTAACCAACAGCAGATCGTTTCGATTTCAACATTTTGTCTAATCATAAAATTGCACATTTTAGTAAAAATTAACATGTTAACAAAAAACTTTACAATAATTTATCGGCTAAAAAAATTAATATTATTAATGCTATCAAACAAGGCAGTCCTAAAACTTAAGCTAACATTATTATTTAGACGCAAGCTTTTCAACGACGCCCATCATAAAAATATCCTCTCAACCGAAAGTGAGTTATGCGATTTGTCGACTATTTCTCCTCGGTAAAATATTAAATATAGCGACGTAGCACAAAAGAGATGCGCGACCCCAAATGGGGCCACGCATTGTAATATTATATCACGGGTAATTTGTAAGTACGAGTATTGTTACAATTATATCAGTATCTTAAAAGTAGTTTCTACGGCAGTGGACTATCGGCGTATCATTCTTTAGATTGACAATGTATATAGGATATTTTTAACCATATCCGCTCCCAACTTGAAGCACATGGATTCTTCACGTAGTTTATATCAGTATATGTTTTCCTACGAGAACAGCTTGTCACTCAGTTGCTCAACCTCTCTTTTTCGAAGAGACTGGGGATTGAAAATATACGAGGACTAGTGGTTAGCTAATCGCTCTCGCTATGCATCGCTTTTAGGGATCGGAATAGTGAGAGGGGATTTTTAACAATACAAACACCCATTGCCTTCGAACATACCGGGAATCGAACCCGGGCGGTCTGTCACGGAAGCCAACAACGTTGAACACTGCTGTAGGGGCAAGATTGTATATCTTCTTTGGCCGTGTTCGTTACACGGCAGTGTCTCCAAGATTCTTCGTCTTTCAATAATTTCTCTGTTGGTTCATGTTTGTTACTCAGTTGCTCCCTTTTTTCGAAGTGAGTGGGGATAGAAAGAAAAGGCCTAGGACAGAGTTAGCTAATCGCTCTCGCTAAGTGACAGGGAATTTTAGACAACACAGACATCCATCTCTTCGAACAGAAATTAATAATTAAGAATTTCGACTTGACGGAATTTCAATGTTAAATTTTAACCATTTGAATTTTGAGAACTTGAGAAGAACTGTCAATTCAAGTACATCTGTGCACTTGAAATACCTGAAGATGCCGGAAGGCGAAACCCGGGTCATTAGCGAAAAAGCTCATGGAAATGTACAAAATTCAAACGATTCAAATTTAGAAACTAATAAATCGATTAAACATTGAAACTGCCCGGGCCGGGATTCAAATCTGAAATGTCCGTAACCAAAGCTAACGAAATAGTGAATTACTAATTCATAAATCTGTTAAAAACAGCATGAGGTCCGTGGTGCAGTTGTAAACATTGTCGGCTTCCGTGATTGATTTCACACAGTGGTCAACTAACCGAATCTGTTCGAGGGCATCGGTTGTGTCGTCTATGAATTACCTCCCCACCCACCCGATGCTATACGCAGGAGCGTAACAAGAACGAGACCAGCTAACCACTAGTTCTCTCCATTCTATCCATACTTTCATCGAACTAAAGCGAGGCTGAATGACTGAGTAACAGCCTGTTCTCGTAAAAAAAAACATGCCTAGATACTTCCATTAGGAGGCCATATGTTCTATATTGAGAGCGGACATTAAAAAACAAAAAAACTTGTGTACGTAATTGAGTATTAGAATTGTTAGCTGCACAAATTAATTGATTCTAAAAACATTGCAGACATACTAGTAATAATAAATCTGTAATCAGATGAATGGTAAATCGATAATCCACTTATTAAAGTATACAAAAAGATTAATTGCGGAGATTACACGTGGTCGTCCATTTCGTTTCCGTGGTCCATTATTATTAAATTTATCTACAACTACCGCTCGTTTTCAAGATGCCACCATTTACATTTAGCCACCATTTTACACTCAACTAATTTACATACACAGTGTTTTATCATCTTATCTCGGTAAAGCAACGACGGAGACATTTTGTACCATAAATAAATTTCGTATTACTTAGTAGAAGCTGTGAAAATAGTTACACGCCTATCACGGGACAAGCATGCGGGGCGGGGCATGTTATAAATTGTTTCAAGATGGCTGGGTTTAAAGGTTTAAACGTTTTTAACATTTTCAGGGCAGTTTCTGTCAATTCTCATATTTCTTTATTTGCGTCAGTGTA
This sequence comes from Himalopsyche kuldschensis, assembly GCA_028554975.1. Classification (NCBI taxonomy): domain Eukaryota; kingdom Metazoa; phylum Arthropoda; class Insecta; order Trichoptera; family Rhyacophilidae; genus Himalopsyche; species Himalopsyche kuldschensis. The sequence goes on from JAHFWI010000098.1 coordinate 735,873, forward strand.
TCAAAGATCTTCTGCATTAAAAACAGCAGAATTCAGCGGCTTAGAGACAGAGAAACCAAACTCATTTTTCTCTACTTTTCATGAGAGCTAAAAAACAGGTTTCACCAGTAATTGATTTTACCTAATTTTTAACAGATACAAATTGTCTTTTCATTATCTTTAAAGGTGATGCTTTGGTTTTTTGATTTATTTATTAAATATAAATAGTAATTTATTCTAATATGTTCTTTTAAGGTTAAGCGGAGCTATGAACAAGAAATGTGATTTTAATAGATACGTTTTTAACTATCTTCGAATCCAGTTCTCATATTGATATGTCTCTTTGGCACCTAACGTAACATTTCATTTTGTATCTAGTGGCATTCATAACTCAAAACCGGATTCAAACTCCAAAATGAATAGTTTTGCTTGTTAAAATTGCACATGCGTATTAATGTATATGTTACAGTGAAACTGTATTATCAGTGAAAATGTATCAAGTAATAGATTTGTATGACAGCATGATTTCACTGGTCACGATCATTGAAATTATCGGCCCAAGTCGATGATTTGCCGGCCTAAAATTTTGGTTTGCTTCAATGAAACAAAATCAGCAAGTAGTCCCTTTCATAAAAAGAAAAATACAGACAAACATTGGGCTGAAGATAGGGCGGTCAAATTTAATTTTAATGACAGCTTGGAGAAGAGTATAATTTTCACTGAGAATACAGTTTCACTGTAACATATATATAAAATAAAATAGAAAAAAATATATTACAGCCTACGTTACGTAGCATAAATCGGCATGTAGTCCAAAGGAAAAAAGTTTTAGTACAGTTGCTTTCGAGAGTGACCTAATATGAGGACGTCCACTTTTTTTTTACTGTTCTCAAGTTCAGCTTCCTAATCAAAACAAAAAGATCTAATTTTGCCGTTAATTATTTTCTTAACCTTACCTTACATCCAATTTGATTGCTACAAATTGAAAGAAGGGTTTAAAAGAACACACCATATTTAAAGGTTTCTTTTAAAATTTAAAAATTCCTGGCTGCACCATTTTTAGGTGAATACAAGTCAAGGTCAAGTAAGGTGAATACCCGTTAGTGTACAAGTATCTGGCTGTTAGAGTACTTTATGATGAAGTTTATTAAGCTACTTACGACAAAAGGTGTGAGTCAATTTGTTTTTGGTAAAAAATAGGTAACATTGATTACTGGTGAAACCTGTTATTTGTCTCTACTGAAAAGTAGAGAAAAATGTGTTAGGTTTTTTGCTAGAGATTCTTAGCTTCGAATAACTTCTAAAGGTGTCTTCGTTATACCTGTTTAAACTCTTCAAAAAGAAAGATCAAGCAGTTCTCTTAGAAAAGTTTTTATCGATATTAACTCAGAGTAAGAGTCCATATCGATGGCTTAAAGAGTAAATTTGCTATCTTCGTTTTTTGTCAATTGTGCAGGAGAGGGTAAAAATTGGTATTTTCAAACCAATCGGGAAAATTTCAAATAGAACTTTCAAACGATTTATTTGTACCGCCGCTGAAAAGCAACGAATGAATGACAGGTGACAATAGAAAATGGTGGAGCAGAGTAGGTTTTAGAACGACAATCGAGTTATCAAATGTTTTAACGATGCAGTCAAATAAGTTTTGGTATGCGCATTGCATGATACAAGAAGATGGCATTATTAAGTCATTTTCGGCCAAAAGTGGAGATAAAAAAATACTCTTTAAGCCATTGATATGCTACACATATGTAACGGACATGAGAGACATAATAAAAAGACAGTTTTGAATCTGTTAAAAAATATTTTGGTGTTGAAACCTACTTTTTTGGCTCTCCTAAAAAGTAGACGAAAATGAGTTAGGTTTATCTGTCTCTAAGTGGGCGTATTGTAATGGAGAGAGTAAGTTTTCGCACTGCATTCAGAATGTTTCTTCTCGCTCCCACGTCACGGATATTTTCTTCTGATATGACCTTGATATGGTATCCCGCGTCTCCGCCGCCGATCAGGGCCTGTTGGCCAGCTCGTCCATACGACACCTGACGGCCATCTCGGCTACCTCCAGACTATTGTAGTCCAGCTCTTTCACCAGGCAGAGTACGGCCGATAGCAGGTTTGAGTTCTGGAAAAGATTCAATGTACTTTTATGAGTACGACTGGTACTATAGTGCCGACATTGTCAAGTACACAGTTATCAAACAGTCGGATGGCGGTAGCTTACGTGAGATAAATTTCTTCAATATTCCGATGACAGGGAATCCAAAAATTGGAGAAAATTTATATACACGCATTTTAACGATGTCGCATTTAAAAGACTTGTCAGGGAGCAATAACTTATCCGATTGATTGAACATCCTTAACCACTTTCCTGCTGAACCGATTTCAGTGATCAATACACTCATCAGGCCAAATAATGCAAACATATTAGAATGAAAAAAATCTTGTCTGTGATAGTTTTAACCAGGGCTGTGGAGTCGGAGCTTTTTGGTCGGGTCGGAGTCGTCGTGGCGATTTGGCCGGAGTTGTACTCGGAGTGGGAGAAATTTTTTATTTTTGCATTTTATATGTCAAATTTGGCTTTTGATTGCATTAATAGGGTTGATATTTAATTGAATACACATAAATAGGAAAATTAGGGTAAAAAAGTGACGATATTGAACTTTTTTTGGTCAGAGTCGTGTTTTTGGTCAATGTTGGAGTCGTGGTTTTGGTAAATGCTGGAGTCGGAGTTGGACTTTTTTTCACCGACTCCACAGCCCTTGGTTTTAACACTGTTAACTCTATTTATTTTTGAATATCAATTCGCAACACACCAAAATCAGTCGTCTCAACATATGAGACTCTAGCAGTCAACAGGTTAAGAGAGTTTAAACAAGGGTCTCTTATAGGCTTGTGAAGTATTAACAAAATAAAGTGATCCTCACTCTCGTCATCGGCCTTCTGGTGAACCCTTTGTGATCGGCCATGACAGCTGATGCGATTTGACCCGTCGAGCCCAAATTTTCCCTCTCCTTCGCCGAGCTGATGATGCTGTCTCTCTCCCACTGGTCATGCTGGATCGCGTGCTGCCGATTCGTAGGTGGCTGATGCTGGTTCTGCTGCTGGTAGTACTGTTGCTCTGACTGAAGGTTTTGACTGGAGTATCTGAACAAATGAATTAAAGTTACAAAGAGTATGTAACCCCTATAGTGTGTATGGTACTCCCTTCTATAGCGTAGTATTTTTATACAAAGCACTACATTTTCATGTTAAAATCAGAATTAAATACTTCATAGAGTTTCTGTTCAAATAATTTATTCTTGCAAGTCTAGTGAAACAAATACAGTCAACCCCCCTATAGCGTAGATATTGGGACTAAGCTATAGAAATACTACGTTTTTTGGGAGTAGGTACTCATGCACAATTTGATGTAAGGTCCTTTCAATTATATTTTGTGAATTGCCAAAATCAGAAAATCAAACAATTTTACCAATTTTAATTTTCGCCTGTCACAGAATACGTCTAGCGAAGTCAAGGGACAAACAGCTAATGACAAATATTTTTAAATATACATATGTATATACATATATAATATATGAATGCAAATTGTAATTTGACTGTTTAAAAATAAAACTACACTATAGGGGGGCACCATATGTATATGCTATAGGAAACATCTTTATAAGAGTGACGCTATAGGGGGGTGTAATTTTTAGAGTCCAACCAATTGAAATCTTTTATGGCCCCACTATTTCTACACATCGAAAATCACAATTAACCACTTGCCGGTCCAATTGATTTAACATATGCACATATGCACACATTTGAAAATACAAAATACACACAAATTTGTGATAACATATTTTTTTATCTGTTTGTTTGTGTCCAGCCCTTGCTTGGACTAGATCAAATTCGTAATTTTCGTATGAAGTTTGCCCGAGTTATCTCGTGATTTTCAATACACGAGTATACTCGGGCGTGCCCGGGAAGTGGTTAATTGAGACAGCATTATGTCACCAGGATATAATAAAACAGTTTTCAACGAGTCGATTTACCGATCAGGCCGTTCATAATAGCTCTCGCCGTGCTGCGACTGCGGAGACGTCATGTCGATCGAGTGCCTCGCGCTCTGACTCTGCTGCGGGTGATGGTTCCGGGGCGGGCCCGATCTCTCGTCAGCGCCGTTTGACGCGTACTCCTGCTGCAAAGGAACGAAACGAAACACACCGTCAGCGATAATAGTTCCACGGGAAGACGGTGATTTACTTACAGACATGATGTGCCATGCAATTTAAATCATATTGTTTTAAATTTGTTGCATGCGGAAGCAAAATTGAGCGTGCCAAGAAAGCATTATTTGTGATACATAATTGTACAATGTGACAATTACTAAAAAAAAAAAAAAAAAACGAAATCGAAACCGGTCCTGATCTAAACAAATTCAGTGTGGATTAAGTGCTAAAAATATGTTATTATATTTATTGAAAGCTTCTAGATCAGTGGTTCTCACGTAAAATTTGGCTGTGGCCGCACTAGGAACATCAGCTGTCGAACAGAAATGTCTGGTGGCCGCATCAAATTTTTGTGTCGAGTCTCTTTTGTCAAAAAGACCTAAACATGTATGTGTTTGCGTTTTTGTTAACTAACAATTCTTGATGCACAATAAAATGTAAACGAAATAATCAATTTTCAGTGTCATTGTTTACAAATTAACTCGTTAAAACACATTTTTATTAATTATGAAGCTGTTTTGGTGGCCGCAGCAACATCTTCTGGTGGCCTCACATGAGACCCACTGTTCTAGATCATAGGTTCCCAACCTTTTTCGGGTGGCGAGCCTTTTTTCTAAAAGCCAAGTGACCCGCCACCCCCTAGGCAATCGAAAAAGGCATTTTACATAAATTAATTAAAAAAAACATCGGAAATGCATGAAAGTGAATTTATCTTTTAGCTGACTCTATAAGTTGGTGACCCCGTGTTCTAGATCATAGGTTCCCAACCTTTTTAGGGTGGCGACCCCTTTTTATAAAAGCCATTTGACCTCGACCCCCAAGGCAATTGAAAAAACCATTTTTCATAAAGTAATTCAAAAAAAACTTGTTTTAGTTGACTGTATAAGTTGGCGACCCATGGGTTGGGAGCCCGTGTTCTAGATAATTATTTGAAAGTTATTATGAATTATTTCAATAAAAAAAATTTAAATATCTATTTTTAACATAATTAATTAAAAATAGCTCACCACTCAACGGGTTAAATTTCATACAGTGTTGCAAGTGCAAAAAAAACAATTAATAACTTCTGAATTCGTTTGCACGATCAATTATTGTCAATGACCAATTTTCCGTGAACCACAAAAAACAAGTAAAGTGTCCAGCATCTATAAACAAAGCGCTAAATGTACCATGCGTTCTGATAAAGCAATGAAACCTTGATGCTGTGGGCAGACTGACTGTGCTGCAGCAGCCTCCGCTGCACAACGACATCCGCCGGTCCGTCGACGGGTCCCGTGCTCGAGTCCTGCGACTCCGGCTGATGGTTGAGCGGATTCCGCATGGCCATCGAGTGGGAGTTTTGAATGATCATGGTGTGGTTAGATGAGTGATTATTCTGGCTGGCCAAGCATAGCTCGTCGCCCATCGACGAGGACCGCTTGTTAATATTGATAAATTGCATTATTTGTTAGGCCGGTTAGTCGGAATCCATGACGGTACAATGTATTATGTAACACCAAAAAAACAATGTCAATCGCGTTAGTTTCATATTAGATTATCAGATTTTTATGGAGATACACTTGGGCCTCGTATAACACGGTTTTATACTACACAGACGTATAAATTGTGACATATTTTTATACAACAAGTTTTATATAACAACGCATAATGATTTTTTTTTTTATTGAAAATGATAATATAATGGAAAGAAGTTCAAAAATTCAAGAGGGAATTACAAAATATTTTGGAACCTTATAAGGAAATACGTAAAGATTTATCCGATAAAAGCAGAGAATCACTTATTACCAAATTTTGAAGGCTAAAACCACAAGAAATCCAGAGTCTTCCAAAGATGAAAACTCACAACCGATCTCGAAAAAGGGTAAAAAATAAAGAATTCTAAGTGATAGCAATGATGAATGAATGGTTTATTATGTTATTAAAGTTTCTTTCAATGAATATGTAAATGTATATTTGTTTTTCGAACGCAAACCCTAATTTTGTATGAACTTCAAACCTTGTAAATATAACACGGATTTGTATTACACTACGTTTTTGTGGGACCATATAGCCGTGTTATACGAGGCCCAAGTGTGTAACAATATATTCTAGCGAATAGACTCTGCATTGACGCAAAATCATTGCGGTTAATTCTGAGCAAAAACCAAAGCTGTTAGTTCATATTATTTGATAGTATGTAATGAAATATTAACTGCTTGAAATAAAATAATATTTGAAGATTATCATTATCGCACATGTGTATTTTGTGTGTGACACGTGTTTCGTTTATCTCGATATCATCTTTTGACTAAATAATAAATACCTATTAATTTATCCCTGAATTATAAAACATGATCCTTTTGCTGATACACCTACGGAAACCTTGTTACGATTTTTTTTTTCCATGTCCGCTCCCAATGTGGACAAAAATGATTGTAACCCAGTCGCTCAACCTCTCATTTGATGAGAGTAGAGCTAGAAAGGATACGGCTAATCGCTCTTTCTATCCCCCGCTTATAGGATCGGATTGGTGAGGAGGATTTTTAGACAACACTATGCCTTCGAACAGAATCGATAAATCAACTGAAAAATGCTGCCCGTACTGGGTCATGAACCCGAGAGTCCATCACGGAAGGCAACGACTTTAGCCACTGCAACACAGATCAACAAAACGACTTTTATTTCTTCTAAATCAGTGAAGCACAACCTTTTTGGGAGAAGTCCCAGATAATCAATTCTCAGATAGTTCGAGGACCGCATGGGTATAAAAGGGCCGCAGGTTGCGCATCACTGCTCTAAATGATCAAATTCTGTTAAACTTTCCATGGAGTCCCACGAGGAGCTTCCGCGTATTATCTAAATTTTTCCATAATATTGAATGGATTGGAATAGGCAGTACCATATATAGTTCTTCAATACAATGTCAGTTAATGTATTGCAGGGAAGGTTCAAAAGTGAATTAAAGTTAAGTTAAGTTTATCAAAGAGAACTGCTTCATTACTCAGTTGCTCAATCTCTCTATTTCTAAGACAGTGGAGATTGAGTGACGGGGCTAAGACAGGACAATAATCTATATATCGATTGAAAAATCAATTTATGACACTGCCAAGATTGTTATTTTAACTTGCGAGCTCCGCAACAGAAGTTGACAACGTTGCCACTGGACCATGGACCCGGCAAACAGTAAAAGTAAACAAAAACTGGGCCAGAATAAGCCAAATGAAACATGACAAGGGTCCTTGTATTAAGTGTTCTTGAATCCAGATTATAGTAACAATAACTATAGTATTGTTGTGACAGTGTGCGATACTACTACTTTGAAGCTAATCATCAAACAATACAATGTGTTTTAATCACACAGACAGTGTAAATTGTTCTAGTGTGCGATTATAGGTGTTATAATATTAAAATTTTTTAAACATTACCGGTGTTAGTGTTATGTATGTCTTAGTAGTGGCAATTCTTTATCAATATTTATACTAGCCCATTTAAAGCTTTGTAATGGTGCAAATATGCACTGATCCCCCATTTATATTCAAGCATTAAAATAAATATACTAAATTGCTCATTTAAAATTTCTTGCATGTTTCCATACAAATATTAAAGGAAGGTTTGTTTGACACGTGTTTAGCGCCAAAATTATAATACGCCAATCAAAGTCAGCCGATGACGCAAGGGGTGCACATTATGATAATGTCCCAAGTAGAGTTAAAACAGTAGGCATAAAAAACGATGTTTGTACGCACAATTTGTACAAATTTTGTTCGAGCAGTGCATAGATCTCCACGAAAAAGAATGCCGAATGCACGTATCAACTTCTACTGTCCCAAGAGACAGTGAAACTTAACCCATTTTTTTCTACTTTTCAGGAGAGCCAACTGATGAACAAAAAAATTTGACTGTCTCAATTTTCGTAGGGAATGTAATGAATGTAAATAAAGTGAAATTTCATTATGTATTCCTGGCCAAACTACTGACAAACCAAAGGGTTCTAAAAGGGTTAAGCATTGGATCGACAATTATCACCAAGAGCACACAAGTTGATGTGGTTTCACTCAACACTTCACACTTTATTGAAGTCAAACAAAATTTCAGTATAGTCACCTCGAAGTATTGCGATCTTGTAGCGGGATTCTCGTATCTCTGGTCATCGCTGTCGGCCGGTGAATAGCACTGCTGTCTTCCGGGACTCGTCTGGAATAAAACAACACACGATTTCATAAAGATATTCATTTCTTTTACCGTTAAACACAGGCAGGTAAGTTTTGTCTCGCAGTTCATTTGAGTCACCGGTCACAAGGGCAGTGAACTTGGTATTTTGTTTTTGTTTCTTTAATTTCTACATTAAAAAAATAAGTAGCATTGATGAAAAATAGAGACAAATGAGTTAAGTTTCTTTTCACTTCATTTCTAAGGGGCCGATGTAGTTTTTGGAATAACAGACTTAACTAATCATATAAAAATAAAAATACCTGATTTTGTGCTGAAGATCCGTTGACAGTAGGGGGCGACCGCGGTAAAGCTGAAGGTCGACCATAGCCCTATCCCGCAGGGGCGCTATCTTCGTGCTTTCTGTCATAGTCCTGTGAAACAATAATGAGAATAGTGCACAAAGGACGTCGGACAATTGTCTATGGTACGGACAATATTGCAAAATATAATTGAACGAAGGGCGTTGGACAATTGTCTATGTTGCTGACAGTATTGCACAACTTATTTTATGAATTGTTTCAGACAATTGTCTATGGCACTATCAATATCAGACAATCTAATTGAACGAAGGGCATTGGACAATTGTCTGTGTTACTGACAATGTTTCACAATCTAATTGAACGAAAGGCGTTGGAAAATTGTCTATAGTACTGACAATATCACACAATCTAATTGAACAAAGGGCTTTGGACAATTGTCTACGGTACTGATCGTATTGCACAACTTAATGAACGAAGGGCGTCGGACAATTGTCTATGGTACTGACACTAATTTAACAATAACAATTTTGTATATAATGTAGTTTGATACTCAATTCGTAGCATACATAACTATCCATAACTGAATTTCATACGACTTTAGCTTATGTTCAAAACAATAACCTGGTGATTTCTTGATCCATTAGTGGCGGGAGGGGACCGCCTTAAAGCGGAAGGTCTGCCGTAGCCTGATGAAGCCACCGGATGAGATTCATAAGGTTCTTGATTTTTTTCCGTCTCCTGCAATGACAGACAAAAAAATAATAGATGGTGAATGGATTTATTATACATGTAGAGATATCTATCAATTCATTCAACAGATAATTTATTACTTGCTACATGATGCTATTCATGGCGAGTCTGATTAATATGATACTTTTAATTTAATATGTACAGTAGAACCTCGATTATCCGGATTGGTCAAAATAAACAAAAATATTACAAATTTGCTGATATGCACGTGGCGAATTGCGTCCACTGCTTACGTACGTGATGGAATGCAGACTTAATATTTTGATCGTTGCATTTGTTCTAACAATAAGTCCTGTGTAAAATATGGGTTAGTCATTGTCCAAATTCGATGCGCATTGAACGTTTGTTTCTTGAAAAATTGATCACGATTTGTCAACGAAGAGAAAACGTGTCGTAGTATCATTAAAAGACAAATTGGATATAACTGATGCTTTGTAACGGAGTGAATCAGGACGTTTTGTGTCTAATAAATATGGTATCGGAACGTCAATGATCTCGAATATAAAAAAATCTTGAAGATTACTAATTGTTTAATGAGAGTCAAGAAGAGTGCTATTCAAGACAACTCATGTTTCTTAAAAGTATTCGTGATTTGGCAGCATCGAAAAGAAAGGCAAGCTTTAAGCAGAAATCGATAATTGATTTTTTCAATAAAAAATAATGTATTAATCTAAAGAAATAAAAATGATTTATACTGAATATATTTGTCCTTTTCTGTCAATTATGATTTTTTCGATTATCCAGACTATCTTCATCCCCAATTAGTCCGTATAATCGAGGTTCTTTTAAGTGAGAAATTATTAACATTTTTTTATTATATATTTAAGCATGATTCATTTTAAAGTTTTATAAAAAATTTTAATAACCAAATTACTGTTTTTTATGTTGTATCTTATTTTATGTGATATAATAATTACACATTTTTACATTATATGTTTAAAATATTTAACTCTTCCTGTTCCGCCACTTTTTTTGTCATCATTTAATGCTTTCCATTGTCACACGTCTCTTCTTCGGTCATTGGACGCGCTCATTTCAATCATGACGCCGTCCACGCCATGATCTTACATGTGTCGTATTAATTAAGAACTACATATACGTTACAATCGCACCGGTGAGAACAGGAATAAACCAATATGTAAACAATCTAATGTTCCAATTAAATATATAGGTGTACTGATATCATTATTTTAAATCACTCCTACCCATTATTTTTAAATTTTAAATTACAGAGTATGATGAGAAAAGATCAAAAAATCCGTGTCCAAGACATTGCATATATAATAAAAACTGAATATAGCCAGCCCTTGTATGCCAACTGACAAATAATAAAATGATTTTAATGCAGAAGAACACGGATACAATTACACAAAAAAAATCGACCGCAACTTTCCCACACAAATAGACAGAGATGACTGATTTTATCATTGTAATATGCAACAAAGCGCTGGCATTTTAGCGACGCCCCCCAAATGCGTAAAAACATAAGAAACGCTGGTCTTCTGTAAAGTGTGGGATCCAGAAAGAGATCTCCGCGATATCAATGTTTTAAGAAGATGGATGACTTACTCTTTCACCATTTCTATAATCATCACGATCGCCGTTTCTGTCCGAATGTGCGTAAGTGTCCTAAAAAAAATGAATTCAAAAATCAATCAGCCAATAGGAATCTTAAGAGACCTCTCGAGTGAATTCGTGATCAAGGAATACAATTTATTCAGACACCTTTGAAATGAAATAAGTTTACAGCTGAAAATGGTCATGTTATATTTTTACAGATATAATGTCTTCAAAAAGAATTGAACCTTTACTAGTCAAGTAACAGCCACAGTTGGATGAGCCATTGCAATTTATAAAATAAAAGCTAAAATGATTACGTATAGGTCTTTCAATAAGGACGCTCACTCGTGTGAAATGTCCATCGTGGCATATACTGTGCGGCACATCGCACCACATGTTATCGATATTTTATCATCCAGCTTAGGACACAAGAAGTTACTTATCATCGATCTGTAGCGCTCGGCGTTGATAATTATGGCAATGCCAGTTTTGTTTTGGAGGAAGTACGGACCGATGATTCTGCCAGACCAAAATCCGCACCAAACAGTGACTTTCTCGGTATACATTTGGTGCTTGTGTATCTCATATAGATTGGAATCTCCCCAAATCCGACAATTTTGCTTATTCACATATCCATTCATCAAAAAATGGTCTTAGAGTAATCTTTAGCAACAAACGTTTCTTGAAAGGAGCAGTGACTTTGATAATAAAATTTGATGATTTGCACACATTGTTCAACTCTATTAATTTCCATGGAGATTTGCCGTACACTACTAAACAATTTGACATATGCCACTTTAGCAACATGGCTGCTATAACCTGACGAATTTCGAGCGTCCCTATTGAAAGACCTGTATATGTTTCCAAGTATACTGAAATTGTTTACTATCTAATTTTTATCTTCTAAAATAGTCATTATCAATAATGATAATTTAAAGTGGTCTTCTAAAGGTTACTCCATGGCTTGACAAAATATTATTTAGGATGGCATGTTTGAAAAACTATCAACTTGTCCACTATTTTCACACACTTGATTGATGTAGTTTTAGCGTAAATTGTAATTTTGAATTTTGTTTTGATTTCCGAATTTAGATTTCTTATTCTTATTTGAATTCCGTTAAAAACTTCATTCTCAATTCTGATTCAGTTCAAGGTTAAATTTGGATTCCAATTTAGATTTCAGTTTTAATTTTCATCCCATTGACACTGCTTTCTGTCAACTCTTCGGTCGCATTGAACGTTATGTATCGAGTGAAACGGTGTCACTAGGGTTGACACTGAATTATCCCGTGTTCCTTCAATTGACATAATGGGTCAGAGTGAGAAGAGAATAGCTGAACATCAGTCAGTGCGAGTGGATAACACGTATCAGGACATTCTTGAGAGTGTTTCATATTTCTACATGATTCCGTGTCTTGAAATTTTTCACACCAAAAGAAAAAAAACACTCAAATTTTTTACACGGTTTTTTACAACACTTTTTTTTCACTTTTCTATGTAAGCCAATTATAACGTGAGTGTTAAATGATTATCCGGGTAGTTTACATGATACCTTGGCACTCAAAGGGTTAAGCGTCAATCTAATTACCAATTCAGGTTCATAATCATCTTCAGCATCAGAGTCAACAATTGGCATTCCTTTTCTAGCTGCTTCTTCCACCTGGAAATTTAAAATTTCAAACAATACAGTCAATACACGGAACATGTCAACACACTGAACTAAAAATTTTGTAAAATATGATAATAGGTACACGGGACAGAATCCCAATCCTCTCCTGCTTAGCTCCTCCTCTAACTCAGGGAACCACTTTTGCATTTCAGAAAGATAAATTGTCTATGGTGTTGCTTGAAGTCAAATGTCACTGTGAGTTTATATATATAAATAAATAATTCCACGTAGGAACGTAGGAAGGTATTTGAAAGCAGATAACATTATTTTAATTAATGTAAAGCTTACGATTTTTTTTTGAAATGTTTCGTCTTTAATTTTTAAATTTATTATAATAGAAGATCCTAAAGAATACTTCGCAATAAGTATGAAATCGAGTTGTTTTAATTTACAGGAGCAAAAATGCAACCACAAACTACACAAATAATAATATTATACAGATAGAGACAGTCACATAAGTTTATTATTTGTTTAAAATAAAAAGAATAATTTTATTATTGGCTAATATTGAAAAATAAATTCTTCTTTCAGAAGACCACACATCCATAAGTGTACTATATACATACATACATAGGTCCATTTTGCTTACGGTAAAAGTTGGTAAAAGTAAAATTGCATTTTATATCAATTTAGTGCCGAAAGTGGGATAGGCTATTACGATAAAATATACTTAGTTGAGGAACAATTTCTTTTTTCGTACCATTTAAATAAATTTATTAAAAAAACAAACGAATGTAGTTTAGACAGTAGTAATTTTTCAGATGTTTAGTAAAATATCTGACCGGTAAGTGGTTAAATTGGTTTCACAAAGTTCTGCATAGACTTAAATGAATATTTACCTCGTCCGGATTAACAGGGACATTGTCAAGTTTTTCTAAGTCAGGCAAAGCTCTTATAACAGTCAATCGGTATCTGAAAAAGTAAAAGAAATAATTCAAAATTGTGAAAATCAGTCAAAGTTATAATATCCAATTCCAGGCTGTCATTTAATGTTTTTAATGTGAAACATGTAGCTTATTCGCTGCAACTGCTTTCCGAGTCATTAATTGTGGTAGGTTCATCCAACATTTCGACTAACTCTTCTTCGTTCAACTTACGATCCTCCAATATTTCTTGGATGTCATGAATATTCATGTCATAAAAACCTTTTTCACCAATACCAAGACAAACGTTTATTGTATTTTTTTTTTCTTCCTTAAACTGTGTTATATTATACAAAGCGTGTTGTATAAAAATATGTCACAATTTATACACCCGTGTTGTATAAAACCGTGCTATACGAGGCCCAAGTGTATCATATAATTTCTGTAGGACAAAAAAACATTTCTATTTCTTCACCATTTTTAACGGAGTTCTACCAAGTAAACACCAATTCAATTAATTTATAAAGTTAAGATCATTTTTGTTGAATTCAGATTATCACGTTGGCTTCGGTTGTTGGAATTTTTCTTTTTTAATCGATTAATTGAATTCTGTCCTGAGACATTGATGTCGGTGCTGTCCTAAATCCGATCCTAAGCATGTGACACAGCTAAACCGCTAGTACTACCTTTTTTATCCGTACTCTCATCGAAAAAGAGAGACTGAGTAACAAAGCGTTTTTCTTAGAAAAACCTCCATTGAGATAAACTCCAGTCTGAGTCCACGTGCTCAACATTGGACTGCGTTGACTGCAATCCGGCTACCACCCCCGCATTAATATTTGTGCATAACTGATTTCACATTGTCTGCGTCTGCAAGTGCATTTTAAATGACAAGATCCTCAATAAAAGGCAATAGAATAATATGTCAGATTTTAATTTTGGGTTCATTTCAATTATGGTGAATCATGGAATATTTGGCAGATTTCTTATGCCGCTCAGTGAGAATTAGTCCTGGGATGTTGTGCCTATCTCATGATTTGTCCGATGCTCAAAAAAACTTGAGAATTTCCATCAATTTATGTAATTTTATTTTACACTGACCTAATAAGTTATAGTGTCAAAAACAGAAACCTCATAAAAATGATTATTTTGTCATACAAAAAAACGTTTTGTAAAACGCCTACCGAACAAATACCCTAAGCCAGTGATGCACAACCTTTTTGAAAGAAGGGCCAGATAATCTACACTCAGATAACATTATGTAATAAATGAAGGGGAAAAAAACAAATAAAATAATGAAGCTTGAAGTTATAAGCTTACGTTGGTGATTTGCAGCAGGGGTTTTCGTCCATCCATAATATCCTGAGGGCGGGTAGATTTCTGAGGTACCGGACCTCCGAAAGGTTCGATATCGTGTTCTTCCTCAGGTACAGCTCCCGGAGCCGCCTGCAGTACTGGAAGTCTGCCAACGCGCTGATCTTGTTTATACTGAAATCAAAAAAAAAAAAATTCAACAATCAATGAGATGAAATTGATTTCATGAAAGAAACACTGACAGGATCAGTTCAAGTTCATTGGTAAAAATATCCTTTGTCACGTGCTAAATGCTGATTTAGGGTTAAATCTAAAATCCGTTTTTTAACATTTTGTAAAAAACTTTATTGGAAATTAATATATATTTTTTTTATAAATTTGATGGTGTGTTATTTGGGGCTGTAGTAATGTTTTGAAATACGATTTTTTCTTCTGTATGCTTTTATAATAATACACGTATTGCTACCCGGCGTCGCTCGGACTATGCGACCAATAATTATTTAATGTTATATCATTCGACATAATTATATCACAAAATCTAACATCCAAAATAGAGTTAAAATAAAATCACAAACTTTATTTAATTTTATGACAGCCCCATTCTCGCCCATTAAAATGTCCAAATTCAAGGAAAAAATGTAATTTGCTGTCAAATAAATGTCAAATAATACCTTCACGTAAATAATAAACATTATTATTAATAATAAAAGCCGGGAAAAGTTCTGTAGAAGACTAATTTATTACATTTTGACTAAATGTCTTCGCCGATTAAAAATTCAAACATATTTTCTTTCATATTCGTTTTTATGGCAACTTGCAACAACAATGCAAAAGGGAATTGCAGACATACATACATACATACATACTCCGTTTCGGTTTTATATATAAGATAATTATATTTTAATGTTCTTAAATAAAGTAATATGGACTTCTTATTGTTGTGAAGATATACCTAAGTATGCAATGATTATGTCTGTATTTATATATTCTTTTGGAAAAAATATATTTTTCAACTATAAGTAATTAGTATTTTTTGCGCGCAAAGCAATGTGAGGCTTTTAGCATATACCACCCGAAAATGCTTGACGCCAAAAGGGTTAAATGCCTGAAGAAGCCCGGATCGTAAACGACAAAATTAATGGAAAAATATAAAATTGAAGCGCTACAGATTTCACTCCTTGAACTCCGATCTAGAGTTGAGTATAGCTCGACATTGTATAGATCAGTGGTCGCCAAAGCGTCGATCGCGTAGCTATTCCAAGTCACCCGCCTGTCTGGCGTACTGATGTACACATATCAATGATATTAAATGCAATTTATTTTGTGAGTCGACCGCAGCCAAAAATTTCAAAAATGTTCGCCTGTAGTGGTAAAAGTTTGCCCACCCCTGATATAGATAGATAACGCGCAACTTTTATGTCGAGTCCTGCTCGACATTGTACAACTTGGTTGGAAAACTATTTTCTATTAATTTCAAATTATCCTAATTTCAAAAACGGTAGATATTAGATTATGAGTCCTTAAGATAAAGTTTCTGACATTTATTTCATAACTAGCTGTACCCTGCGCGCGTTGCTACGCCAGCAATTGTAGGGGGGATTGGGGCGAGGGTGGGGTGGGGGAGGGGGTGTACGCCAGAAAGTTTCGCGGAATTGTACTCGAGAAATTTGTAAAAATTCGATATCATTTTTTGGGGGGAGGGGGTTGTTTGGCGGGGTGGGGTTTGGGGAGCGTATGGAGGAGGGGTATGTCTGAAACCTTCAAAGGAGTAAACTCGAAAAATTCATAAAGTTTAAAAAAAAAATTGGGGGTGGAGGTTGAGGGGCGGTTGGGGGGAAGGGTTGGTAGGCCAGAAACCATTGCGGAAGTGTACTCAATAAATTTGTAAAGTTTCACATCGATCGGTCGAGCGGTTTAGTGGTCCATAGCGGACATACACACAGACATTCATTTTTATATATATAAATAGATAGATGTGTAATAATAAGTAATAATTTTTTTTTATTTCATTGATTAAGGTAAAAAAACATCGATTCGGAGTCGTCTTTTTGGTCAATGTTGGAGTTGGAGTCAGAGTCGTGGTTTTGGTAAATGCTGGAGTCAGAGTCGAACTTTTTTTTACCGACTCCAGAGCCCTGGTAAAAAATACTATATTGAGGAGTGCAAAAGGTTAAATAAAATGTCTCATACCCCACTGATGCACTGGCTCAGAGTAAGTATTGAAATATGAGCTTTACGACGTCATCAAGCAGTCAACTAAGATCATTGTCCATGGCAATTCTCGCTGATTTTATAAACAACTAGCTGTACCCTGCGCGCGTTGCTACGCCAGCAATTTTAAGGAGGATTGGGGGGGTGCACTCAATAAATTTGTAAAGTTTCACATCGATCGGTCGAGCGGTTTAGTAGTCCATAGCGGACATACATACAGACATTCATTTTTATATATATAGATAGATAGATAGATAGATGATACATCGTTGTTTAGCATTAAAAAAGTTAAGAATAATTGACTGCACTTTAAAGAAAGAGTATTTTGCTATTTATCAGTGCACTTATGAACTTTGACTTTTACAATCTGTTGATTTATCTTTTCTGAGTTGTTGATGCAGTGTTTAAATGCAAAAAAACAAATAAAATTAATAAAACATTTCTAATCGCAAGCGCAAGCAGCAAGCGGCAAGCGTTGCAATTCCACTCAAAGAAAGAAAGTGTTTGTGTTTACTGAAGTGCTTTCGGATACACAATATTTTAGATAAATATTTTTCAATTTAATTTCACTAACATTGATCGGTATCGATGACATTTGCCGTTTGCCATTTGTCTTGATTGTCTATGGTATGACACACGCGCCACCTACTGAAAGTCAATTGTACTATGTTTATAACCTTTGCGCAAGTGCAACAATAAGGTCTCTAAATGAACGATATGGCAGCGCATAGAATATGAAAAAATATTGATTTTTATATAAAAGACCGACTGAAAGCTAATTTTACGATGCCAAAAACCGCCGCGCAAGTGCAAGCAAAAAGTTTGTAAAAGTTTCATTGCGATCGGATGAACGGTATGTCATGGCATAGGGTGCGAACAAACAACAAACAAATATTGATTTTTATATATATATATTTTTAACCATGTCCGCTCCCAACTTGGAGCATATGGAGTTTATCTCACCATATGTTTTTCTGCGCGAACTGCTTGTTACTCAGTTGGCCAGCCGTTGGCAAGAGAGTAGGGATGGAAAGGATACGAGGACTAGTCAACAACACCCGAATTATATATTTATATATTAGATTAGATTTATTACGATCACGACTGGTTTTGCCCATCGGGAGGATTATCAATTCTTCAGCTGATAATGCTCACGATGAGCGAAACCGGTCCTGATTTCAATAAATCTAGTGTGGAATAAGTAAAAATATGTTACTATTCGTACTATAATGCCATTCCACCAAGTATCGACAATGAACACCAGAAAAGGGTAAATAAATACGAAATATTAACGACACTTATTGCGTTAATCCTGTAGCCGAGCGGTCATGAGCGTTATATTCATTTTTGTTTTAATTAATCGATTCATGAATTCTGGTCAGCAAAGAAAAACAGTTCAGAATAAAACTAAAAACTAGGGCTGTGGAGTCGGAGTCGTCGCGGTGTTAAGGACGGGGTCGTAGTCGGAGTCGTGAAAAACTTTTTATTTTTGCATATCAGTATATGTCAGTTCCTGTAGTATAGTGGCAAGACCTAGTGATCAGTTTTGCTCGGGTTCAATACCCGTCATGATCAGATTTTTTCAATTAAAAAAGAGATCAGGGACTGGGTGTATGTAATTTTTTGTTGAGTTGTTCACGACTGATTCCTGATGTATCATTGTGTTTATCTCGTATGACATTCACAATTAAAAATATTTGGCGCGTTGGCATTAGCTGTAATGCCAAATATTTTTTAATTTTTTTAAAATAGTTAAAATTTGTCTATTGGCCGGATTGTTTGGTTGATATTTTACTTAATACATATATGTTAATAGGAAAAGTAGGAAAAAAACGTGATAAAACCTTTTTTAGTCGGAGTCGTATTTTTTTCAGGGCTGTGGAGTCGGTAAAAAAAAGTCCGACTCCGACTCCAGCATTTTTTCCAAAACCACAACTCCGTTTCCGACATTGACCAAAAACACGACTCCGACTCCGACTAAAAAAAGATTAATATCGTCACTTTTTTTCCCGAATTTTCCTATTTATGTGTATTCAATGAAATATCAACCCTATCAATGCGGCCAAAAGCCAAATTTGACATATTAAATGTAAAATCAAAAATTTCAAACTTTTCAAAATTTCCGACTCCGACTCCGGCCAAAAAGCCCTGACTCCACGACTCCGACTCCACAGCCCTGGTTTTTTTTTACCGACGTCCTGCAAAAAGCTTTATGTAACAAATCTCACCCATTGGACTTCACGTGATATTATAAAAACGGCCATTAGTGTAATTTTTTTGTTAATATCTTTTATTATGTAATAAATTTTCTTTGGAGAGAATTTTACGACAAACCGAGCGCGGAAAACCAAATAAATCTAAATTACGACCTAATGTCCATCATTCGTATGTTATTATGTAGTTGACATTTCAATCAATCAAAAGGCCATGTGTAAAAATTGTGTTTACGTAGCTATTTTGGCATACCGTTAATTCGTACACATCGCCACAATGCACAGGGGCGGATTCGTGATATGTTTATATATTTATAAAATAAATAAAAAAACTGAAATAAATTAAAATTAAATTGAATACAGCCAGTTGCCGAAAGGTTGACGTCATTGGGCGAAGACACGGATTCGAATAGCGCACATGTTCCGAAAGTGGGCCTCCAGGCCCCTTAGGGAGGGAGGAAACCCTGGGAAGCAAAAAATGGGCCCATGAAGAAATTTTCCAGGGGGCAGTGTGTAATTTCTGTGTTTTTTTGTGCGGTAGATGCGTTCCGCGGAAAATCGCACAAAAAATAATCGTAAAAAAAGCTATGGCTTAATATGGGAACATAGCATGTACGAGGACGCACGTGTCAAAGTCACATTGTAATAAACAGGTGAAACGCTGTTAGATACGTTATTACATACATATGTACCGAAAAATCCGCATAGCTTTGAAATCGCAAAAAAAAGGTAGGGCTTAATAGCGTTGAATCTGAAGAGGAATTTAGCGAATTCCGTCCCCCATAATATATAATGTTGTAAATTTTTCGAATGCCTCAAATTGGCCTTACTCGAGATCAAGTCATCGTGGCGTATTTGGTCAGTATGAGGACGGACCGCAGCAAGCAGCTCTGCTCGTTCGCCACGTATATGTTACAGTGAAACTGTATTCTCAGTGAAAATATATTCTTCTCCAAGCTGTCATTGAAATTAAAATTGACCGCCCTATCTTCAGCCCAATGTTTGTCTGTGTTTTTCTTTGGTTCTCTTTTTATGAAAAGGACTACTTGCTGATTTTGTTTCATTGAAGCAAACCAAAATTTTAGGCCGGCAAATCATCAACTTGGGCCAATAATTTCAATGATCGAGTCCAGTGAAATCATGTTGTCATACAAATCTATTACTTGATACATTTTCACTGAGAATACAGTTTTACTGTAACATATATACATATAAATATAGAATTAAGAACAGGGCTGTGGAGTCGGTAGAAAAAAGTCCGACTCCGTCTAAAAAAGGTTAATATCGTCATATTTTTTTCCCTAAATTTCTTATGTATGTGTATTCAATTAAATATCAACCTTATCAATGCGGCCAAAAGCCAAATTTGACAAACTAAATGCAAAAACAAAAAGTTCAAACTTTTCTAAATTTCCGACTCCGAGTATTACTCCGGCCAAAACGCCGCGACGATGACGACTCCGGTCACAAAGCCCCGACTCCACGACTCCGACTCCGACTCTGACTCCACAGCCCTGATTTATACCCATGCGGTCCTCGAACTATCTGAGAATTGATTATCTGGCCCTTCTACCAAAAAGGTTGTGCATCACTGATTTTGAGTATAAGTCGTTTTGTTGGTCTCCACGACTCCGGCCAAAAAGCTCCGACTTCACGACTCCGACTCCACAGCCCTGATTAAGACACTGCTACAAGACTATCAGTTAAAGTACATCCGTGCACTTGAAATGCCTGAAGATGCCGAAGGGCGAAACCCGGGTCGTTAGCGACAAAACTCATTGAAAAGTACAAAATTTGTACAATTCAAATTTGTTTTTGAAATTCCATCAAGCACCTCGGTCGAAATCTTTAATTATATAAATACAGCATGCTTATTGAAATATTGCGTATACAAAAGTACTTCAATAAACAGAATTAACACTTTCTTTCTTTGAGTAGCATTGCATCGCAAGCCGGGAACTCGCCAGTACAGTACAATATACATATGTTTACATATGTATGTAAGTCGCACATGCTTTCCATTTTGATTTCCACTATCAGGCAATATTGAAACAATTAATAAAAAAAAACTTTTAATAACTCATCGCTACGTCTGCCACATGTGGCAATCGTTGCCATCTGTTGTCATTAGTCATGTAAAATAAATTAACTGAGAAAAGGATTGAAAAATAGGCCAACATAACATTCTTATTTAATATTATCAATAATATCACACAGCGAAAATAGAAAGATGATGCGTATAATTTCATGAAACCGGATAGATTACGATTTTTGTTGATGACAACAAGGGCTGTGGATTCTTTAAAAAAGTGCGACTCCGACTCCAGCGCTAACCAACAACACGACTCCTGACTAAAAAACGATTAATTTCGTCACGTTATTTTTCATTCCTTTCCTATTTATGTGTATTCAATATTATATTACATATCAGTCAAAAAATCCGGCCAATAGCTAAATTTGACATATTATATGCAAAAATAAAAAGTTTTGACTTTTCAAAATTTTCGCATCCGAGTACGACTCCGGAAAAATGTACTCTGTATTCTGGTAAAAACAGATTCCAGATGTGTAAAATTTCTGTCCAGAGCAGTGATGCACAACCTCTTTGGGAGAAGGGCCAGATAATCAATTCTCAGATAGTTCGATGGCCGCATGAGTTAAAGTGATTAAATTGTCGATATCTTAAGTGTATATAAAATTGAAAATGTTATTATTTTATATTGTTCTTCCATCGCGCGGAAAAAGTTCTAAAGAAAAACAGTGATTGATATTTTTAATTGCGGGCCGCATGATTTCATGCATCAGGTGGGCCGCAGGTTGTGCATCACTGGTCTAGAGGTATAGCAATAAAATCTAATTCGCTAAATGTAAATATTATCTGACGAGATCCAAAGCACTTGGATCTTTGTCGCTTGATTTAAAGTTAATGTAGATATTGATTGAGTAGGCATTTACTTGGTAGAACTCCATTATAATACGGAAAGAAAAATAACAATGTATTTTAATAGTTCTGACGAAGGCGTAAGCCGAAATAGCTATCAACAAATATTTAAAAATAATTTATGTAGAATTAAAATACATTGTTATTTTTCTTTCCGTATTTTAATGTAGATACTTACGTATTTTGCAAAATTGTACACGAGTTTTTTTCGTACTTTCGCTTTCTAATATCTTTTAATATTTTTTCTAAAAGATAAAAACACATCTTTATAAGCAAAAATTCAGTATACAGTGAAACCCCGATTCTACGTTTTTCAAGGGACCGCATAAAACAAACGATGAATGCGGGAAAGTTTAATATATGAACTAAATGCCGGAACTATAGAAAATAAACGCACCACGCGGGAAAACGTATAATGCGAGAACGTAAGATCGACCATACTGTATTTTTGCATATGAATTTCTGTAGTTAGTCTCTGTGGTTCAGAAATTTTCATAGGATAAGATCCTCAAATTCGTCCATTTTTTTGTTTCTTGCATAAATGTTCACATAAATATCTATTAAGGTACAGGATTAGAGACTCCAATTCGAGTATCGAGTACTCGCTACTCGATAAAACTCGTCCATTTTTCAAGTACCTGATACTCGAGTATTTCAAAAATACTCGAGTAGTACTCGTGATTTATTAATGAAGATCTATTTCCAAATTTTATTTACTTATTTAAAAAAATATGTAAATATTTAATGTTTAAACATTGCGTTTAACTGAGTCTTACGCATTTTCCTTTCATTTTTTCTTAGGATTTTACTGTCAGGTAATATGTTTTTTAAATGGTTTTGCCGTTGACTCTCCGATGGGTGAATTTATTTTGTTACTTATGCTTTGGGTCCTGCTCAATTTCGGCTGCTGAAATTCGAGACGTTTAATTCTCCATTAATTTTGAAATCTATTTTTTACAAATTGAAATAAATGTATTAATAAAATTAAATAAGCTATCATATTTTTATAAGCAAATATTTGAATTACTAAGAAAATTTCAGTACATACGATACTATTTGAGTATACTCGAGTACTCGAGTATTTAAAAAAAATTACTCGAGTAGTTGAGGTGTCGAGTAATTGGAGTCTTTAGATACAATGATGATAAAGTGTTAAGAACATTTTTGTACCATCATAAGAGACTGGGGACGGATTAATTGAATTTCAATTATTTTCATGATAATTAAATGAATATAAAGGCCCCACGTGAAATTCTTTTTTCTCAATTCACCAAACATTTGTTATTAAATCACCTCAGAGTTATTCTGTTGTTCAATCAACTTGCCGCGTCGAGATCTCGCTAATCGAAACATTAACCGCTATAATTTGCCCTCGCCTTAGTTTGACAGTGTTCCAATCGAAATGTGCCACTATTCCTAATTTCTAATACAATACATAAACGCCGGCCGACGAGAGGTGCGGTTTTGGCATGCGTCATATACTTATTACATGTAGGTGGGGTCAGGTCAGTTAGGTAAGGCATTTTTGTTCTCGCTGATGGAAAATCGATAAATGGGATGGAGAGCCGTGGAAACAAACTTCACGCCTTGGATCGGGAGACATGTTGCCAAGTAACAACAAGAAAAAACTTAGACCAACCACAAAATCTTGTCTTTCTCGTATTATCGCATGTTAACCCTTCTAGAGCCGCAAAGCGAAAAATAATTGCAAGGTTCTTATTGCGATAGCGACCGCGCGATGATTTTTCGCTCCGCCTGACGTCGCTTCATGTAAACGATACCAGGTTTTCAGGTTGTTGTCGTCATTAAAAAAACTATCCTTACGTCTCAGGAATTATGTAACCAATTTTCTGAGAAAAAATTACAAACAAAATAATTAAGATTTCTAATCAGTGTTAGTTTTTGCAAAACTTATAAAAACCAATAATAACTGCTCGGTTATTTTGGCTAATCTTTTAAAAAAAGAGTTATCATGAAAAGGTTAAATGGAAAGTGATAAATTTGAATCGTATTAATTTGGTACTTTTCCCCGAGTCTTGTCGCCAACATCTTGGATACACATTTCGGCTTCGTCAGGCATTTCAAGAGCACGAATGAACATGATCTGACGTTCAGTCCAGACTGTCAATTCGATGCCGAAAGGCGAAGCCCGTCTCGTTGGCGGCAAAGCTCATGGAAAAGTACAAAATATAAACGATTCAAAATAAATATTGAAATTCCACCACGCACATTCAGTCAAAATCCTCAATTGATAAGTGTAAGTTTGCGCAAAGTATCAAAAGGCGAAAACTTTTACTAAACAAATTAGTCATGTCATTTTGAGGCACATACGGCACGCGGGTCGCAGGCTTTGCATCACTGCACATGAAAAAACACTAAAAATAGAATTTTAGTTCACTGAAAATAATCTAATTTAGCAGATAAGATAGTCGCAAATATGTTTCAATAGTTTTTCTAAGAATTTTAACAATAGCAAATAACATAAATTATGTCGTAATTTCTTATTCTAAATAATATAAATGATTATATTGGGCGTCACTGATGTCATTGCATCAGTCAAATATGACTTTGTATTCCTTTATCTGGACGACCCGAGTTTCGGACGCCCATGTCCATTTCGCGAGCATGGTCAACTGAGTGAGACTATGATCGAAACCGGTCTTGATCTTCAACGGTGTGTTACACTCAAACCTATTTTTGTGTGACTTTTTGGTGTGGTTTCAAAGTACATAACGCGGGTACTTTTTTAATGTAATTAAAATTTTTGGCACTATATTAACGTACATATTATGTCATATATATATATAGGGAACGGGATACGGGATAGAAAGTAGATTGAACACTACCTCTTTTTTGTGCGATTTCAAAGTTATGCGGTTTTTAATAATGCAATTTTTTAGTTCACATACTGTACGTTCAAAATCCAGTGTTTCACCTGTTTATAACAAAGTGACCTTGACACGTGCGTCCTTGGACATGTTTGTTCCAATATAAAGTCATAGTATTTTTTGTGCAATTTTCTTCGGAACGCATCTACCGCACAAAAAAAGGTTTAGTTGTTTATTTGTTAGACCTAAACCTCAATAATGCCATACCAGCAAAAAGTTACAGTTGACACCTAAAAAGTAACTATGTATCATATAATTTTTGTTGAACTAAAATGCATCGATTAAAAGCTAAATTGTTTTAAAAAGCATATTCAAATTCAAAATATTTTAATTGGACATTTAACATTTGTTACCAGAGAGACATTATTGGACAAAAGTGTGTCATAAATAATTTGCGACAACCTTTATTGTGGTATCTGTAAGTCAATTTACATAGGAATAACTTCGTTCAAAACCGGAAACATCTAAATCCACAAGCCATGTAAGTGAACCCAACACTTTGCTTTTGTGTATATAAAAATGTTAACAGGATGTAGCAGGACATTTTGTCGGGTCCGTGGTGCAGTGGTCAACGTCGTCGGCTACCGCGACTGACTCAACGGGTTCGAGTTCCAGTACGAGTAGAATTTTTCAGTCGTTAAATCGATTGTGAGGCAATGGGTGTTTGAGCTATTAAAAATCCCTTTTCTATCCCAAAGAACGACGCATAGTGACAGCTATTAGCTTACTACAAGTCCTGCTCTAGTCCTCGTATCCTTTCCATCACTGCTCTCTTCGGAAAAGAGAGGTTGAGCAACTGAGTAACAATCAGTTTCCGTAGAAAAAAACACGGGACATGAGCGGACATGGTAGACAAAAAAAAAAAGACATTTTGTCGGGTCTGTGGTGCAGTGTACAAAACTACTCGGTTGGAAAAATATTTAATTTGAATTTTTGAATTTTGTATTTTTCCATGAGTTTTGTCGCTAACGACCCGGGTTTCGCCTTTCGGCATCTTCAGGCATTCCAAGTGCACGGATGTACTTGAACTGACGCGTAGTAAACAGTTTGTATCGTTTATATACAAAAATATAAGTAGATCACTAAGTTAAAAGGTTATTAAAATGTAAATTAGCGAAATTTGAATGAATACAAGTTTCAATGATTTAAGTGGGTTTGTTATAATTACGGGGATTTTTGAAAATATTAATGACCAGATGATAAAATAAGAATATTTAAAATAAATCTAGGGTCCTATCCGACCACTCGTTAATGAGTTGATTGATTTCAAGCCTTTATTATTATATTACATTAATGATAGTAAGTGAATTGATATTTAATAATAGCAAGTGCTTGAATTGTAAATAAATGACAATTATTAATAAATGACAATAAATTAAAAATAACAATTATTTAAAAGGGTACAACAATGGCGAACTAGGCAAATAAAGTTGCTCGTTCAAAATTGGCAGACCGTTGAGCTGAGCTCGATTAATCTCTAAGATTTCTTGATAAAATAGTTTAAACTCACCCCTGTTAGTATTGTTAGTATAATATTTGTTATTCATTTTAAATTATCCTTCTTTCAAAAACCATAAATATTGAATCGTGTGTCTTAGTTAAAGTTTGTAACACGTCGCAGTGTGATTCATTTTTCGGTTTTACCATACAAATAAATACGCAAACCCTGTGATATCAATCAATTCCTCGAATCTTTTGAGTAATCGCTTTGAAGGAAAAAGCCAATACAATATGTTGACGAGTGCAAAGCGTTAATTCGACTCGGCCAGATCTGCATTGGGTGTTCTCTGCTCAACAAAGCCACGAGTCGTAGGTCGATCAGTTCTCATCGGGGAGCTCTCTGTTTCAAGATCGTGCCACGGGGCCCGGCTTCCGCCCACCACCACCTCGAGTTGGCACGTGGGCAGGCACGCTGCTGCCGCCTACAGAGCGTCCCGCAAAAATAGACACTATTATTAGTGCACTGCAGTTCGTCATGCAGCTATTTCTCTTACGTACTGTACATAATATATCATATTAGGTAACAGTAAAAAAAAAATCGCTTTCGTCGATGTATTCACTGATGAATAATCTATAATTAAATTGTGGGGGTGCTGCGTTTGATTAAAAATAAAAATAAATGTTTATTAGTATTATATGTACTTTACAATTGTCATTAAAATTAGTCGGTCCTTGTGGTCTAGTGGCAAGAGCTTTGTCCTAGCGATCAGGGGACCCGAGTTCAATTCTCGGCAAGGTTAGATTTTTTCAATTGAAAAAAGAGATCTTGGGCTGGGTGTATGTTATTTATCGTTGATTTTGTGCACAACTGATTTATTATTTATCATCGAGTTAATCTCGTATGACTTTCACAATCAAAAATATTTGGCGCATTGGCGTAAAGCTGTAATGCCAAATATTTTTTTATAAAAAAATTATAAAAATATAATACATTATTATTTTTTTACCATGTCCGCTCCCAACTTAGAGCATATGGACTCGTATCGGAGTTTATCTCAACATATGTTTTAATTCGAGAACTGCTTATTACTCAGTTGCTCAAACTCTGTTTTTCGAAGATAGTAGGGATCGAAAGGATATGAGGACTGGGACAGGAATAGTAATAGCTGATCGCTCTCGGGAGGGTGTGAAGGATTTATTAAACAACACGAATACCCATTCCTTCGATCAGAATCGATAAATCGACTGAAAAGATCTGGTCGTACAGGGAATCCAACCCGCGAGTTCCGTCACGGAAGCCAACGACGTTGACCACTGAACCGAGGACCGGGCACGATGAAATTTAAATATCAAATTTGAAGTTTCCGGCATTTAAAACGCACTAATGAGCTTGATTTTGACTTCCAATCAAGTTCATTCGTGCACTTGAAGAACCTGAAGATGCCGAAAGGCGAAACTCATCGGCGACAAAGCTCATGAAAATTTACAACATTCAAACGATTCAGATTTGACGATAAATAAATTCAATCTATACCAGTTAGCATAAAATTAACATATAAGGTACAGTGTTCAAATTTTTATTTCCTACATTCGTAAATTGAAAAACCTCTCGCGTGCCATTGGTTGCCGACCGCTGAACTGAGCCACCTTATACCGGTTTGGTTACTCTAAATTCGGCGCGGCTAGTTTCGATGCAGAAATTTCCGAGAAGCATCCATTAAAATTGATCACTGCACTCGTTGGCAATGGAGTGACATTGAGGAAATTGCGCTCAAAAAGAAGAAAAAAACAAAACATTCATAATATTATGCAACACCAGGAGTGTTTTTATAGCACAGTGCGATTCCATAAACACAGTTGTGCACAACCTTTTTTTCAGAATGGCCAGCTTATCGATTTTCGGATTGTTTGATAAAATTGATTAAAAATAACGAGATCACTTTTTCCAAAAAACATGTTTTTATAACACGGTGCCATTCTAGTCATTCAGTGATCCACAACCTTTTTGGCAGAAGGGGGGAGCGCAAACTTATAGAATTTTGGACTGTTCGAGGATAAAATTGATTAAAAATACCGATTTCAAATATATAAAAATTTTAATACTCGGTGGAAAGAGATTATATAAAAAAAAATAATCAAACATTTATTGTACTTATTCTTTGACTAACCCAGTGATGCACAACCTGCGGCCCTCGATGGCATTTCATGATAAATATCAATCACTTTTTTTCTTCGGAACATTTTACGGACGATGCAACAGCAATATAAAACAATAATACTTTCTATACACCAAATTTTATCAGCTGTACCCATGCAGCATACGACTCGCCACCCCTGCTTTTTTGACATATCGAATATATAACTTTTATATATTGAATTAAACAATACTTGTCCGTCAATCACTCTTGAAAATTTCTTCAGAAAAATAAGCTACGAATTATTTGTTTTATGGGCCGCACGAAACGTCAACTCGGACCGCAGGTTGCGCACCACTGCATTAATACGTGCATATAATTCAAAGTCCCGACCCTCACATATTTCCGAGCCACTGTTTACATCAATATCGCTATTTCCTCCATATTTCACTTTGTATGTAAAATAAATTATTGATAAAAACCGGTTTTATATTTCCGATCGACACTGGCTGCCTTTATTAGTATGAACGTAAAAAAAAAATATTCGCCTCATATATGAACACACTAATTACAATAAATGCTAAAACCACCATGCCTATAATTTCATTCAATTAACTGTGTAGATATTTTATAATGAATAATTATACTGTTTTGTTTTTACTCTTTAGCAGTCATACCAACAAAAAAATCTCAATTGTCAGTAACCGGATATGCTCACGTTTGTTTTGTCATAAAAAAAATCGTTTCGAGTTACGTACATGGTACAGTAGAAATATGAGTAAATTATGGATATATGGTCACGGAACAGAATCCTTCTCCTCTCGAGCTAAGCTCAAAATATTTATACATACTGGCTTATAATTATATGTTTTGACTTTACTCTTTGAGTTCTTGTGAATTATTATAAAATTTGGAAACAAAATGATTAAATATGAAGAATATTACTGATAATTGTATGAGTTCTGAAAGAAGAATTTGTTTTTTAATATTAGCCTATAGTAAAATTATTCTTTTTATTTAAAAAAAATAATAAACTAATGTGACTGTCTCTATTTGTATAATATTATTATTTGTGTAGTGTGTGGTTGCATTTTTGCTCCTGTAAATTAAAACAACTCGATTTCATACTTATTGCGAAGTATTCTTTAAGATCTTCCATTATAATAAATTTAAAAATTAAAGACGAAACATTTCAAATAAAATCGTAAGCCTTACATTCATTTCATTTAATGTGCTTATTTTTCATAAATCTTTACAAAATTTCTGTCCCGTGACCATATATCCATAATTTACCGAAATATATACACCTAAATCTTTTCCTGAGCGGAAGATGCGTTCCGCGGAAAATCGCACAAAAAAGCTTTACATGGAAACAAGATAACTTTATATTGAAACAGCATGCACGTGTCAAGGTCACATTGTAATAAACAGGTGAGACACTTTATTTTGCACGTACCGTGTTTGTGGACAACGCGCTGTTAATTACGTTACGTAAGGTACACCTTTATACAGTCTAAAAAAGTTTGAAATCGCACAAAAAGAGGTTTGAGTGTATATACTAGCATAGTCCCCGACATGCCGGAATGCCAATCAAAGAAAGAAAGTGTACTGGTGCGTATAAGGAATAAATCAGAAGATTGTCTAACGCTTGAGCAACGCGTGAGCAGACGGTTTTTTTAATGCAATTGTCTTACTTGTTTAAATATATTTTTGAGACTATATACATGTACATATGTTATAACCAGGGCTGTGGAGTCGGAGCTTTTTGGCCGGAGTCGGAGTCGGTGCGGCATTGTGGCCGGAGTCGTACTCAGAGTCGGAAATTTTGAAAAGTTTAAACCTTTTATTTTTGCATTTAATACGTCAAATTTGGCTTTTGGCCGCATTGATAGGGTTGATATTTAATTGAATACACATATATAGGAAAATTAGGGGAAAAAGTGACGATATTAACCTTTTTAAGTCGCAGTCGGAGTCGTAGTTTTGGTAAATGCTGGAGTCGGAGTCGGACTTTTTTTTACCGACTCCACAGCCCTGGTTATAACGTAATTAACAGCGCGTTGTTCACATAATATACGTGCAAAATACAGTGTTTCACCTGTTTATTACAATATGACCTTGGCCCGAGCGTCCTTGTACATGTTATCTTCCCATATTAGGTCATGGCTTTTTTTATGCGATTTTCCGCTTGAACGCATTTACCGCACGAAAAAAAAGGTTTAGGTGCATCATAATTTCAGTGTTTACGCTTTCCAAGATCACAAAGTTGCCGTCGAACCATCGCAACTACGACGTTCGGGATTTACGAGTTTTACAATTGTAATTATCACGCGTGGCGATTTATTATTACGCGGTGTTATTGCCGCCGTTCTCCGCGCAAAAACGACTAAAAATACAATAACGACATGACACCGGTCTAGCGATGATGTCACTCGATATTTTCCGTGTCCGCCATTCGGAAATCGCTCCCATTTTTGGAGATACGTCATTTTGGCGTTTCTCCGATATACATAGATAATTAATTGGCAGTAAAAAAGTGAAAATATTATTATACACGCTCGTTAGAATAATCTCAAAGTCACGACGCCGCCCATGTGGACACGGGTGACATTCTTTTAACCGCTTCAGTGCCTAGTTCGTAAATATTTTACTTTGACCACAGACCGGCTAACTGTAACCTTTATACTTTATAGGGCAAATTAAATATTATGCAAATCGAATTTAGATGATATTTTAAAATATTTGGTAACCATATAAAACTCGCTGATAAAGACATGGAATACAATAAAACAGTGGTTTTTGGAAAGTATGAAAACAATGCAAACTTTCCGCCATTTCCACCAAGTATTGATAAATTTAATGACAATCATTTTAAGAACACCTTAAAAGTGAACATTGATTTTTGGGAAGCAACGCAAACTATTATTGCCGATGCACTGAGATACTAATGTTGACTTTATTATGGGTGGTATTGGATATTTTGACCTTAATGCGAGTGGTCAATATATTAACCAATTTGGGCCTTTGCCCTATAAGCAACAAAAAATGGAATAAACCTCATCACAAACACACATTTACTGTTTCGTCTCACCCAACGATTTGTTCAAGTCAATCAACAAAATCGACTAAATCTTTATTTCAATCATCAGGCCTAGAGACTCCAATTCGAGTATCGAGTACTCGATACTCGAGTATTTTGAAAAATACTCGAGTAATACTCGTAATTTATAAATGAAGACATATTTCCAAATTTTATTTACTTATTTAAATATTAAATTTATACATATATTTTTTACCGTTGCTTCTAACTGAGTATTACGCGTGGTTTTATTGTCAGGTAATATTTATTTTGAATGGTTTTGATGTTGACAAAACTTTGCGAAAATTTCTTTTGTTACTTTGGCTTTGGGTCCTGCTGACTTATCTTATCAACGACTATGATGACAAGAGACAGAATAATATATTGAAAAATAGTCCTGATTTACCGACTATGCTGCCGTGGCATAATCAATTAAATGCGGTTATTTATTTATTAATCATTCATTTAAATAAACAAATTTAAAATTAACAAGAAAAAATTGGTACGTCTGAAACTACTCGAGTATACTCGAGTACTCGAGTATTTTATAATTTTACTACTCGATACTCGAGTAGTTGAGATGTCGAGTAATTGGAGTCTCTAATCAGGCCTGTCAACACATAAAGAATTATTTTTGTTGAATATTGAGTTTGGAACTAACATTAAACATATTTTTTTTAACCTTTTTCTGCTTACACGTCAATTCTTAACGCGCTAAATTTAAATTTATAAAGATATTTTTTTTTGTAAAATGATATCCCTATGATATTATTGTCAAAACTCAACACTCATTTTTCTACTTCATCGTAATATAATTCAGGGATAGTTTAATTTATTCCAGTGAAGCATAGGTGAGACTAAACTTTCGAAAAACAATGTTAGCTGGAAAAACAACAAAAAAAGCCACCTTTTGGAACGCGAGAAGAAAAGACACCAGACAAAAAAAAATGCATCCAATCTAAAATGATAAATTGAAATCCAAACTGATTCTTCGGTATCTTTTGGAAAATTCATTGTTTTTATTAATTGGGGGACGCAGTCGGATTTTGATCTAAAGAAAAGCTGCAGTACTGCAGTGGAAGAAAATAGCGGAAATTGTAATTTTTCAATAAGTACCAAAATGCATGTAGGATTTACCGTGACAACAAGCCTTGAGAGAATAAAGAAAATAAAAATATCTGGCGCCTTAGCTGTATTGCACGCATAGTGACAGCAATTAGCTAATCACTAGTCCTCGTATCCTTTCCATCTCTACTCTCTTCGAAAAAAGATAGAGGTTGAGCAACTGAGTAACAAGCAGTTCTCGTAGAAAAACATATGTTGAGATAAACTACGTGAGGAGTCCATATGCTGGGAGCAAGTTGGGAGCGGACATAGTTAAAAAAAACTTAATAGGGGTGGATATTGCAGTCTCATTTGGCCATTACATAACATTCTTTGAAATGCCGGTAATGAATACGAAATCCCGGTATTCCAATCCCTGACACCATCTTACTTTCGGTGGGCCACGTGTTTGGCAAATGCCTCCTGTACCTAAACACTAATCCTTGCCAAAGGACGCGAAATCGCCGCCCACGACAGAGCGGGATGACGCGCTGCGAACGCCCATGCGCCGCCCGATATGGCCCCTCGCCACACATCGCCTTTTAGGGGAGGCCTTCAGCTGTAGCGAGTCATTTCGTACAAAAGAATCGGAATGTTTCCGCAACAACAAGACATATATCACGAGGCTTTTATAAGGAGACATTTTTAGAAAAAAATACGCAAACGTAATAATATTTAAAAAGAGCTATCTATAGGATCAAAAAATATGTAAATTAGGCGGAAAATAGATTTGGACAATATCTGACTAAAATTGTTTTCATCGGCCAATTTATACTGGTCAATGTGAATTCACTGCCAAGCTCCTCACACAAAAATAAAAAATAGGTCACTGTTTATCTCGTAAACATGTTTGAGAATGAACCTTTCCTCTCGTGTAAACCAGTGCTTTCTAAACTGGGAGCCATACATAACATGTTTTTTGTTTAGGGGAGTCCCGGACTATTTTTTTCATATTTAAAGGAATTGAACCCGGGCCCACCTGATCGCTAGGGCAAAGCTCTTGCCACTAGACCAGTGGTGCTCACGGGAAATTTCACTCTGGCCGCATCGTAAACATAAGCGGTCCTACGGAAATGTCTGGTGGCTGCACCAAATTTTTGTTTCGAGTCTGGTGTGTTTGACGTAGGTCAAATGGACCTTAACATGTTTGTCAATGTACCAATACCATTCAACAATTAATTGCATTCGAAATATTTGATTTTTAGATTCTTTATTGAGAAATGAACTTGTAAACCTCCATTTTTTTTTTAAATTTCAATATGTATAAATCTCTATGAAGCAGTTGGTGGCCGCATCCAAATCCTTCGGTAGCCGCACATGAGAACCACTGCACTGAGGACCACTGCATCGATATGTGGTGGCCAACCTTAATTTCGAAAATGTACCCTCAAGGAAATAAATTTAATAAAGTTCGTCACAAATTTCGTGAAAGATTTTTGAAACATATTTTACCAACAACAAAATGTATCATAAGCTGTAAACCGCAAAAAGGCCTCACAACACCTTCAATATAGGGCAACATATGTCCCGCGGGCCAAGGATTGGGCAAGCCTGATTTAAATATTGTTAAAAAAAAAACAAAACTCACCTTAACGCCAGGACTTCAACGCCGGACATCCGCCTCAAAATGCTCACATCCGATAGATCTGCGCCCCTGTAAGAAAGTAATGATTTATTTTATAATTATTAATTTAAAAATTCCATAAGAAATAGAAGCTTTCGATTCAAGGATCATCTCCAATGCTATTGGGGGATCGAATGGGACCATGGCCCCTCCCTTAGAAGAGAATTTATTCCATTAAAAATATTACAACATTAATTTTCAAATGATTTTTTTTATTTAAGCTTTAGTTTAGTTCTTTTTGCGGTTTAGTTTGACAGCTTCATATATGACATGTGAGGTTTTCATAATTATATCTATTAATTTTGAGGTTTTCAGCACGAATTTTGCTGACGGAATTTTTCCACATTACGACGCATGAAAACCTGGAAAAGGAATCGTATGAGTTCGGAAAGACTATAGTCTGGCTCTGTACAATATCCACTGGAAAAAGGATATTTAACCTGAATTTTTAATGTAAATGTATTTTTTTATACAGTTAACACCTTAAAAGCAATGCTTAATGATTGAAGTTCCACAAAATATATTTTAAACTGTTTTTCTAAGCTTACTTCGAAGACACTCTACAAAAACTGAAACGCAAAACCTTTATCATTAACCCTTTGGACCCCTCAATATATAATATGTTTCCTTCCATAAACTCCTCAATATATTTGATAAATTGATTGATATCACAGGGCTTGCGTATTTATTAGCATGGTAAAACGAAATACCGAAATTTATACCACATCGTGACATATCACAAACTTTAACTAAGGCACACACATCCAATAAACACAGTTTTTGGAATAAGCATACTTAAAAATTGATCGACATTTGAGTTGCGCTTTACCTATACGAGGCGAGCTGTACTCGAGATAGGAGTCCTAGAAATTAAAATCAATTTTTTTTTGATATCTTTCTCAACCATTTCCGCTCCCAACGTGGATCATATGCTCGCGGAGTTTATTTTACTGTATGTTTTTTTCTACGAGAACTGCTTGTTACTCAACCTCTGTTTTTGTAGAGAATAGAGATTGAAAGGATACGAGGACTAAGACAGGACTTGTGGTTAAATACTCACACCACCCTTCCGTTATGTGTGTGCAGCCGTTTTTCACAGCCGCCTTCCATAACGCTAAACGATCAAGAAAAGAAATGAATTTACTCCTCACTTACTTGCCCCGAGACAGAGCTGCATGGGAATGATCTTTTAACTATGCACTAATGTGCTTAAAGAGAACAAAAAGTAAAAAAAAAAAATAACGGTTTTTGAAATAAGCATAATTCAAATTTGACAAAAAATTATTTTACAATTCGAGCAGAAATCGACATTGGAGTTGCGCGTTACTTATACAATGTCGAGTTAGACTCGAAATAGGAGTTGTAGGATTTAAAGCATTCTCTGTTTGGTAAAATATGAACGGTCGGGGCTTTTTGGCTGAAGTCGGAGTCCTCGCAGCGTTTTGGCCGGAGTCGCACTTGGAGTCGGAAATTTTGAAAGTTTGAACTTTTTATTTTTGCATTAAATATGTCAAATTTGGCTTTTGGCCGCATTGATAGGGTTGATATTTAATTGAATACACATAATTTGAAATTTAGGGATAAAAAATATGACGATATTAAACTTTTTTTAGTCGGACTCGAAAACGAACTTTTTCTAAACGACTCCACAGTCCCTGATATGAACTGTGCCGGTTTGGTTGCGGTAGTACAAAAATATGCACCGCGAATAAAGACAAATATTGTGTGAGAACAAAAAAGTAACGGAACGACAGAACAACAATGAGAACGCGAGTAACGGGCTCGAATCTTCTCACGTCAAAACATATTGTTATTATTTATTGCATGCTGTAAACGCGCAAGCCGGGAAACAAAGAACATGCATTTATTGTTAATACATAAGTATATCAGAACTGGCGCAGAAACTAAACAAACGTTTCTGTTTTTTAACACATTCGTTACGGGCATTTTGCGAAATAGTGCAAAAAATTAGGTACTTTCGAAAAAAAAAAATATTTTTAAAACTGTGAGACATTTAAAAAATAATTTGGACACCAGCTGTACAACACCTTGTTGCATAATACTGTATATATCAGGGGTGGCCAAAGAATCGATCGAGCTAGACAAATCGTGTGACAAGGATAGCACGCTAAAATTATTACGCCGATTATCGACGAAAACCTCTATTTAAAACCCGGGTCAAACAAGGGTTGGCAATTGGATTAATATAGGCTTTAAATTAGTACTTTTAATGTTGGTCGATCGCCGCCAATAATTTCAAACGAAAGTCGATCGCGGGAAAAAAAGTCTGGCCACCCCTGGTATATATTTATTTTCCTTTTATTAGTGATATTCAACCTATTGTATTTTTTAAGATAGAAAATCGGATATTTGACATACTTTTGTACAATTCATCGAAAACGTAATAAATAACAATCTAAATATATATGAATTTAGTGAATATAATCGAGCGTGAAATGAGTCCCTCAACAATAAAAATCAATCAAACAAAAAATTAAAAAAGTTATATTTTAACTGAATGCTGATTTTTTTTAATGTCTAGGAAAATCACCGAATATTTCTTTTTTGTGAACATTTTTTTCTATTCTATTTTTTTAATGATTCATCAAACATTTGTTATGCCATTTCTGTAGAGAATCTAAAACATTTGTCACATTGGATGTTTATATTTCGACGCCTCAGTTAGACAGGCGAAAAGACTCGCCGGCGAGTCATCCGTAAACAATGAGTTTTAAATAGAAAAAACCGCGGCGCTTTTTAATAAAAAAGGTCAAAGGTTTGGAAATTTCAAAATTGATTGCGTTTTCATGATTGCGTTAAGATATTAAAGTTG
Source organism: Himalopsyche kuldschensis (assembly GCA_028554975.1). Lineage (NCBI taxonomy): Eukaryota > Metazoa > Arthropoda > Insecta > Trichoptera > Rhyacophilidae > Himalopsyche > Himalopsyche kuldschensis. The sequence continues at coordinate 773,138 of JAHFWI010000098.1, forward strand.
AACTCTTTTCCATTGTTAAAAAGCATGCTTATGATGCTTGAGTTCGAATCCCAGCACAAGCAGATTCATAAATTGATTTATTCGTTTTTTTTCGAAGGCATGAATATCTGTAATATCTAAAAATTCACTCCCATACCCGTCTGACCCAAAAAATGGGGCCCAACAGTTTTAAAAGACCGATAGTCTGAGTTAAAGATCTGCACGGGCTCGGGCTTGGGTACGACACAACAACGTTACATTCGCATTAGAGGTCTGCACGGGCTCGGATAAGCCCGCGGGTCTGGAGCCCGGTCCGGGTAACAAAGGTTTGGATACAAAACAATAAAATATTAATCCAATTATGCCGGATGTATACGCCATTATTGTATATCTATTTTAAATTATTTTGATTAAAATTTTGTTGAAAAGTTGAAAAAACCGTCGGGCACAGGTCGGGTTCGGGTAAGTTGTTCGGGAATGGACCTCGGGCTCAGGCCCGATATGATTTTAAAATTTCGGCCCGTGCAGACCTCGAACACACATATTATAAATATTCATTCAAATTTATGAATAAAAATAAATTTCGGAATTAGTAGGGTATATTTTCGACTCGGGCCGGGTAAAACTTTTAAATTTCGGCCCGTGCAGACTTCTAGTCTGAGTCAATGCTTCTCAAACTCTCATGCAACGGCACCGTGAATCTGAAGAAGATATTCTCAGGGGACACTTTCTTACACCGCATCAGTAACATATTGTTTCATGTGTTGGGTTACGTCCTTCTGCCTTTCTAAAGTCGACATATAGACCAGTTGCATTCCTGGTGTGACAGCAGCGATCGTGACGCGATAATGCCGCTCGGGTGGAATAGTGCACCAGAAGTTTAGCCATCTCTCTGGCCAGCGAACCACGACTACCGGCGAAACGGTCGGGTGGTTGCGCGAGCGCTCCTACTTAATCGACTTGCCCGGGTTCGAAGTCCGACAGTTAACGGACAGGTACACACCAGCAGTAGCGTGCTGCTAAAAAAACAACCTGCATGTCCTGCCTCCATAGCGGTGGTTCTCACGGCAAATTGCACCGTGGCCGCATCGTAAACATAAGGGGTCCTATAAAAATGTCTGGTGGTACTTTCGATGGTGTCGGCGGAAACTTTGTGGAAGTTCATTTTAAAATAAAATTTAAAATAAATTTGATTATTCCACGTATTGTGCTACTTGCTGTGACACGCGTTTCACCTCTTTCAGATGCAACTTCGGACTTACTATCGCAAAGTTTGCTTAAGTAATGCAGCGAGATTGATTAAAAATTGAAATAAAAAAATTCCGACTCCGACTCCGACTCCAGCATTTACCAAAACCACGACTCCGACTCCGACTAATAAAGGTTAATATCGTCACTTTTTTCCTCTAATTTTCCTATTTATGTGTATTCAATTAAATATCAACCCTATCAATGCGGCCAAAAGCCAAATTTGACAAATTAAATGCACAAATAAAAAGTTCAAACTTTTCAAAATTTCCGACTCCGAGTACGACTCCGGCCACAGCGCCGCGCCGACTCCGACTCCACAGCCTTGGAATTTTGTCTTTTCAATTACAAAATATGATCAATCAAAAGATCCAACGCTTATATCTCAAAATAAGTTTAAAAGCAGTTAGAACCATTTCAAATGAAGGAATCAAAATGCTCAGGAGTTATGTATAAATATCAGTTCATGTGACCGAGAATTGTAAATCTAGGGAATGACCGTATAATACGTATTAATAACCCTTCAACGACCACGGAGCTAAAAATTTGCATCGTTTTTATCGCGCTTTGAATTCCGCGAACGCTACTGCATGAAAACCCAAGCGAACTACGAAAACCGGTTAAATGTCAATCCAATCAGCCATCTCCGACATTAAATAAAAAAATAAATAAGTTTGGCAATCGGAAAAGTGACCGGCAAGACTGCGGAAGTCAATTATTCCTGTTCACAGTGCGTGGAGCCTCGACGATGATTAGAGACATTCTTCGATTTCTAAAATCGATATGTTACGAGCGTGCATGGGCGATGACAGGGATCCAACGAACGTGTACGTCGAGTGGCATCAGGGATTCCAACTATTGGTCAAAATCAACTATTCGGATTTCCGAATAGTTTTGACATGGCTAAAATGTTGTACAATAGTATTAAAATTACGATTTAAAAAACATATTTTAATAAACAATATATTGCCAGTTGTTTTTGCAAGCCGACAGTGGTCTTGAAGTTTTTAATAAATAATCGTATAACTCGCACGCAAATAGAGATGTTGCACGATCAATGTTTCCTTGCTCACTTATATATAATAATTTAAGACTAAATCTTTTTCCACTTTTGTAAAATCTTAGATATAGACAAAACATATAAATACACATTTCAATACCGTTACATTGTATTACAATATTTAAAATTTGCAGCTGCATAATAAATGAAATTGCGACAATAAAGTTTTTCCTAGCCGCTTCGTTGAAATAAAGTATTATGATAAGATATTGATAGCACTACCTGGGATATTCATAATTATTCTTTAAATGTGTAAAAAATGTGATGTGATCTTTCCTCGAATACGAATACATTCCGGATATTTTCCGAAATATCCGAATATCGAATAGTTTAAAAGGGGCCGAATATATCCGGATATCGAATATCCCAATTGGAATCCATAAGTGACATTCAACACACAAACAATTTAATTGAATACTTTCGATGGTTTCGGCGGTAACTTTGTGGAAGTAAATAAAACTCTCGACAAAAAAGAAGTATTATTAAATAATATTCTTAATAGAACAGTTTGCTCGCCACTGCTTACATTATTACTTTTAAGGTGTTCACTGTCAATACTTGGTGGAAAGGCATTATAATAAAAATTATAATACATTATTAGTACTTTTTCCACATAAAATTTATTTGATCAGGACCGGTTTCGCTCATGGCGAGCATTGTCAACTGATTAGATTACATTATTTCCAATTAATAAGTACTCACTAACCTATCTGATTAATTGCAGCTCATTAGTTTAATAGTTTGTAATGTTTAACGTCAATAGTAGTTTGATTATTTGTTTCGATTTTATAAAAGGGAAAAATCCCAAACTCCATTTTTTTTGTAATTTCATCATTTTAAAATGTTAAGAGTCAATCTTGCTTCATTACTTAAGCAAACTTTGCGATAGTAAGACCGAAGATGCCTGTGAAAGAGGCGATACACGTGTCACAGTTAGTAGCACAATACGTGGAATAATCAAAATTATTTTTAATTTTATATTAATCTAATTGAACTTCAGTTATAAAAAGATTTGACGTTTTCAAGACTCCAGTATGAATTTTAATTGATGGAAAATGGTACAGTGACGGTTTTGGAAAATGTCTATAAAACGACCACAAAGAGACAGAGAAACCTTACTCAATTTTCTCTAGTCTAAGGGAGAGCCAAAAGACAGTCGGAATGGCATCCGAGCCCGCGACCGAAGACGATCGGCCACGGGTCCGACCAATCTATTTGTCATATCACACATGTCAAGTGTTTCCCGTACTTGTAAAACGGGATTGTTCCGTTGAAGATTATTTACGATCTGACAAAACCGCAAATAATGGTCCAATTCTAGTTAATAGTCCAATAGCAGTTAATATCTTCGTAATGTTTTATTACCATGTATTAGAGGTCTGCACGGGCCGAAATTTAAAAATTCTAAACGGCCCGACCCGAGCTTTTCAACTTCTCAACAAAATTTTAATCAAATATCAACTCATCAAATTATAGTATGTATGTAATTTAGATATACAATAATGGCGTGTACATCCGGAATAATCGGATTTATGTTTTATTTTTTGTATACCCAGTATCTAAACCTTCGTTACCCGGGTCGGGCTCTGGCCCTCGGGCTTACTCGAGCTCGTGCAGAACTCTACCATGTATATTGTCAAATGAATCATACGTTATATTTTTCTCCTATTTTAGCGCTCGCGGCTCAGTTATGTGTGATCGATTCAATCACGAGTCGATCCGACACGACAGTGATGTCAACGCACGGAATAAAAGATACACTACGACGAAATAATCAATGCATATTAAAAATGAATGTTTGTTTGTCCCGTATGCGTTCCACATTTTCGTGATACCTTTTTTTTGACGATCTTATAAAATTGGCAACACTAAAAATGAATGCCCGATTGCGACATCCAGGCACATATCCTAGTACATATTTTATCAGCAACAACAAAATGAAAAATGTATAGAAAACTGAAAACCTCGAAAGGGCCACACAAAACCTTCAATTTGGCCAACATGTGGCACGCGAGCCAAGGCTTGGGCATGGCTGATCAAGGCCAACAGATTCCAGCACTGGCGAAGATCTTTTTTGCACGTTTTAATTCAAAGATACAATCGGGTATGCTGAGTCGTTAAAAAAAATTACGACTCCGATTCGAGCATTTCCCAAAAGCACGACTACGACTCCAACATAGACAAAAAACACGACTCCGACTAAAAAAGGCTTAATTTCGCCACGTTTTTTTCCTACCTTTCCTATTTATGTGTATTCAATTATATAAGCGCCAAGCTAATGCTACTAAAGCGAAATTGTACTTTATGCTTAATGCTAGGAGCAAACTATCCATAAAGAGTAAACTTCTCATATATACAGCAATAACTCGTCCAATTATGGTGTACGCCAGCCACACCAGTGTGGGCTTTTGCTCACCAAAAGCATCCGAAGACTCTCCAGGTTGTTCAGAATAAGTCATTGAGGCAAATATGTGATGCTCCATGGTTCGTGCGTGGTTCGCTGTTACACAGAGATTTAAGTGTGCCCACTATTCGCGAATTCGTTCGTGAAACCTCTAAAAAGTTTCATAAGGCTGTGGGCCTTCACGATAACCCAACAATCTCTTGCTTGCGGAATTATGACGAGAAGGCCTCAGAGAATCGATATAGGCCGAGAGCTATTCTTCTCGATGACCCTCTCTAGGTAAAGACGCAATATTAAACTGACTTCTCAACTGTAGCGATCGCGCCCTCCTGTCGGAAGCGATGGGAAGGGAATGTCAACAAATAAAATTCAAGAGTTAAAACCTTTAGAGACGACGAGACTGGAAGAACTTTGGCGCTAACACGCCTTTGTTGCTCCGTCAAGCTGATATCAAAAAAAAAAAAATATACTAACCAACCAATCCAGCCAATAGCCAAATTTGACATACATAATTAAACATGCAAAAATAAAAAGTTCAAGACTCCACAGCCCGTACATTTCGGAATAAAATCAGCTTCTTTATGATACCGATACTGAGTTTGTTGTTAATTATTATTCTGTGGTATCGCTCGACAGCCAGCGGTTCGACGATGTCTTCGGCGACGGCGGGGAACGGCCGCTATTAAGGTAGCGGATTAAGCGCGTTAACGATTTAGAAAACGAAAACCTGACACGGCCCCTTACCTTTCCGCCACCGCGGGGAACCACCGAACAAAACGAAACGATAGATCTGCGATAATAATACACGGACCGTTATCTATTCGACACCTGACTTTGAAAAGGTTCTAACTGCTCTTAAAACTGTTTTTGAGATATGAGCGTTTGAAGTTTCGTTTGATTAAAATAATCTTGTAACAATGTTATAATATCAAGTCCGCTCCCAACTTGGAGCATATGGAATCCTCACGGAGTTTATCTTAACATATATTTTTTTTTCTACGAGAACTGCTTATTACTCAGTTGCTCAACCTCACTTTTTCGAAAAGAGTAGGGGGATGGAAAGAATACGAGGACTCGGACAGGACTAGTGGTTAGCTAATCGCTCTCATTATGCGTCGCTCTTTGGGATAGGAAAGGTGGGAAGGGATTTTCAACCACACAAACACCCATGCATTTGAACAGATTTATCGACTGAAAAAATCCGCTCGTACCGAGAATCGATCCCGGGCGGTCAGGCACGCAAGCCAACAACGTTGACACAGCACCACGTACCGGACACTGTAACAATGTAGCAATGAGCAAGTAAAAATGTTTCAAATTACTTATTTTTAAGCATATTTTTTCACAACTCTTGCTGAGAAATAATGATCTTAAACATCTTATTATGGAATTAATGATAAATTGAGTAAAACATCTATACAGATGCAGAGGAACTCTGGAATTCTGCTAACTCCGTTATTCAACCATAGATAATTCTGAAATTTATATATGTACTTACATATATATCAGGGCTGTGGAGTCAGTAAATGAAAGACCGACTCCGACATTGACCAAAAACACGACTCCGGCTCCGACTAAAAAGAGGTTAATATCGTCACTTTTTTTCCCTAATTTTCTTAATGCGGCCAAAAGCCAAATTTGACATATTAAATGCAAAAATAAAAAGTTCAAACTTTTTAAAATTTCCGACTCCGAATACGACTCCGACTCCACAGCCCTGATATATATATGATAGAATGCGGATAAATACAAGCTTTTGCCGACCAAAAGTTCATTTTATGCAAAAATTCAATTAGAACCTTTTCAAAGTAAGGTAACGTATTGTAAAACAGAAACTATTATACAGTTTTACGACCTGTGTATATATCTACTATCAGAATTCGAAACTTAATAAAGTTTTCTTAGAATAAATAACATAACGTTTCTTATAAAAGTATCTTTTAATAAGTCAATTAAAGGTTGTACCACTCGCATTTCTTTACGCATGTTTTAACCTTTTACGCGCCACTGTTTTCAACCATAGATTTTTCCATGAAAGTTAACATCAAATGTGGAGCATATGGTCTCTTAATGGAGGTATTTCAGCATATTTTTTCTGCAACAACTGCTACTATTATTCATGTGCCCAAGCTCTCTTTGGTTTGATGAGAGAAGAAGTAGAAAGGATAAGGCTAGGACACGGGATCACGCCCTTCTTTCAGCAATGACAAGAGGCTCTTGCTACGACCCGCTTATAGGATCGAATGTGTGGGAAGGAATTTTAAGACAGCACAAACACCCATGCCTTCGAACAGAATTTATTAAACGACTGAAAAAAAATACTGCTCGAACTCGGGTGAGAACCCGTTAAGCCAACGGACCCGAACATCTTACCAATATAAATAAAATATTTAGGGCGGCATATTGAAGCTTACTTCATTGCCTAGTGGCTCGTTCACACACATAAAATGATTAAGTAATTAACTACTAATTAACATAATTTTAAGTTGTGTAAATACCAGGGCTGTGGAGTCGGAGTCGGAGTCGTACTCGGAATCGGAAATTTTGAAAAGTTTGAACTTTTTGTTTTTGGATTTAATATGTCAATTTTGGCTTTTGGCCGCATTGATAGGGTTGATATTTAATTGAATACACATAAATAGGAAATTTAGGGAAAAAAAGTGACGATATTAACCTTTTTTTAGTCGGAGTCGGAGTCGTGGTTTTGGTAAATGCTGGAGTCGGAGTTGGAGTCGGACTTTTTTTTACCGACTCTACAGCCCTGGTAAATACTGTCATAAGCAGCAAGTCGTAAATTGAGGAAAAAAAAATTTACTCGCCGGTGAAATAGAAATCGTTCTATTATTTAAATTTAAACGATTAAGTAGAGTGCGCGCGCATTCTGCAGTGGGCGTGGTTATGTCATTTCTGATGTTTATTTTATTCATTTTCTCTCCAATACTGCTTTCGATTAATTCATTATGTTTATTGGATATTTATTTCATCATTCAAACATTGCTCATTTCACACATAAAACAACAGTAGTGAATTATACTACGAGAACTGCTTGTTAATCAATTGCCCGAAGTGAGGAGGGATTGAATGTATAGGAGAACAAGTGATAAGCCAATTTCACTCACTACGCCCCGCTCAAAGAATCGGATTGGTGGGAAGGAATTTTTAAAAAACACATGTACCGACACAGATGTCGGTAATCATTACCAGGGCTGTGGAGTCAGAGTCGGAGTTTCTTAGGCGGAGTCGTACTCGAAGTCACTAATTTTGAAAAGTTTAACCCAGGGCTGTGGAGTCGGAGTCGGCGCGGCGTTTTGGCCGGAGTCGTACTCGGAGTCGGAAATTTTGAAAAGTTTGAACTTTTTATTTTTGCATTTCATATGTCAAATTTGGCTTTTGGCCGCATTGATAGGGTTGATATTTAATTGAATACACATAAATAGGAAAATTAGGGGAAAAAAGTGACGATATTAACATTTTTTTAGTCGGAGTCGGAGTCGTGGTTTTGGTAAATGCTGGTGTCGGAGTCGGAGTCGGATCGGACTTTTTTTCACCGACTCCACAGCCCTGGCTTAAACTTTTTATTTTTGCTTATAATATGTCAAAATTTGGCTATTGGCCGGTTTGGTTGGTAGATATTTAATTTAATACATATAAATAGGAAAATTTTGATAAAAAAGTGTCGTAACTTTTTTTAGTCGGAGTCGTGTTTTTGGTAAATGCTGGAGTCGGAGTCGTATTTTTTTTAACGACTCCATAACGCATTTTTTTAAAATATCTATAATCTGTCATCATGCGTATGAATATAAATGCTGGGTTTATACGCTGCACATTCAATAAACCTGACAAGACTACATAAATTGTACCAAACATAAAAATCTACTCCTTGTCCTGGGCGCCTGAAAACCTCGCTACGCCCCTGCATCCCCGACATAAACGAATGTAAACGAGCCATTAGTACGCCGCTGTTTGTACATATTTATATAATAATATATTTATGCCCACGCATGCGGCAACACTGTTCGCGAAAACGGAACAACAAATCGAAAAGCAAAGCAACTGTGAAAAGACAGCGTAAATGAGCAAATAAAAAAAAAATCTCCACTCGCGGATCGGCGCTCATTAAGATGCAGATAACATTGAACGTGCGTAATTCATGGGGCCGTAAATTTGAAATTTAATTATATGATTACACGCCTCGAACCAGCGGTGCGTGCGCGTGGACGGTTCCTCTCTGTGCACTGAGCTACCACAGACAAATATGTTAAGAGCCACATGTTGGTTAAATCTAGCAAAGAACCATAGACAACGCACGCAGTTTGCAAAATGATTGAAAACGATGCGCAAAGAGCATTCGTTTGAGATCTTCACCTACAACAACTATAACCAGTAAACTACACTTGGGACTCGTATAACACGGTTTTATATAACACGGATGAATTAATTGTGACATATTTTTATACAACACGCTTTATATTACACGGTTCAAGGGAAACAAATGATGAATACCAAACGACAGAGTGGAAAAAATGGAAAGAAGTTCGAAATTCAAGAGGGAATTAGAAAATATGTACCCTTATAAGGAAATAGGTTAAGATGTATACAGTGGAACCCCGATCTTACGTTCTCGCATTATACGGTTTCCCGCGTGGTGCGTTCATTTTCTATAGTCCCGGCATTTAGTTCATAAATAAAACTTTCCCGCATTTAACGTTTGTTTTATACGGTCCCTTGAAAAACGTAGAATTGGGGTTTCGCTGTAACGCTTAAAGCAGACGATCGCTTGTTACCGAATTGTTGAACCACAAAAAATCCAGAGTCCTCCGATGATGAAAACTCACAACCGATCTCGAAAAAGAGTAAAACATTTACTAAGCGATGATGAATGGATGTATATTATGTTATTAAAGTTTCTTTCAGTAAATATGTAAATGTATGTTTGTGTTTATTTAAAAAAATAAAGTAAAATAAAAAAAAAATTGAAACGCAAACCCATATTTTGTATGAACTTCAAGCCTTGTATAACTCGGATTTGTATTACACGACCGTTTTATGGAACCATATAACCGTGTTATACGAGGCTGAAGTGTACATCACAATACAAACGATCCTCTTTTTGCACGGGAGATACGTTCCAAAGACAACAGTGCCAAAAAACGCGTAAAAAGAGATATAGAGCCCATAAAGGGAGAGAAGAGAGCCCATAAAAATGGCAGATATGTGAACTTGCAATACGAATATATTATATTATACAAGTAATAAATTCATAGTGAAAAATCACAAAATCACTAAGCTGGGAATATGTCATGGAGAGTCATTTTCGGAAGTATCACATAATAATATTTACACTGGTTGTCAATATGAACTTAGTAACCATTCGTTGTGATTATTTTTTTTTTTAATTCCTTTTAATGCTTTTCGATAACGTGCCATTATCATTTTTTTGGTAAAAATGTTCAGACATACGTATTTTTATTTTTTTTCGCAAAAAGAGAACTAATTTATAGAGCGGTATTGATAAGAGCTAAAAAGAGAAATTTTGCGTCGGAAAAATATCCATAAAAGCGTTGAAAATATTTATACAGTTGAATCCCGATCCATCGTTCTCGCGTTTATCGTTTTACCTCATTCATTGTCTTCAATAGTCACTTAAGACGATGAATCGGGAATTCCATTTTTGAATTTTTGAATTCGAATCTATAAAAAAAAATACGCACGAATGGGCGCAGGGCAGTCTTGAATGGAAACATTACACCGGTCACAGCGTTTCGGTATTTATATAAGAAGAATAATATATTAAAATATGCGCCAGAAAGTGAAACTGGTTTCATTCCTGAGATACGGGGAGACCCCGCTGAATTAATTTGTGACCGGTTGCCGCTCCGTATCTACTATTTACTATGCACACCTTTAGTTTAGAGCAGCGGTTCTCAGACGCGGTTTCGCGGCGAAAGATTCAACGTAATTTTATCCCGGGTTTTGAATGCTATTTTTTGTATCACTCAAAATTAAAATTTGTTGTTATTATTTTATTAATTGTTGTGAAGTTTAATCACACTTTATATTTTAAGAACAAACAAAGCGAATGTAGATTTATAAATAACTTTTCATTTTTGATAGATACTACATCGTCAGTATGTATAAATTAAGTCAGGAGGTTTTTGGTGTTGTTTGTCAATTTGTCTTCTATTATATAATATGTTTGCTTGAAAATGCCTGCAAAAAAGCACCAATGTGCCATTTTACGTTGAACAAAACCTCCCATGTGCTGAAAATAATAACAATTATGAATTAGCTCGATTTTTGCCTGTTTTGAGTTATGAATGCCACTACTTACAACATGTTACGTTACAGTATGTTACGTTATGTGTCAAAGAGAAATATAAAATGAAGAAATAGATACGAAGATAAATCAGAAAGTCAAAGCGTCGCCTTTAAAGATATTGAAAAGATAATTGGTATCTGTTAAATAATAGACCACATTCATTACTGGTGAAACCTGTTTTTTGGCTCTCCTAAACAGTAGAAAGAAATGAGTTAGGTTTATCTGTACCTAAAGGGCCACATTCTTACATCTTAAACTTAAAAAAAAAGAATTTTTTGATGTTTTAAAAAAAAATCCGTATGCAACTAATTAGTATATTATAACGCGAGCGGGTTGAGACAATTAACAAAACTTTGAGAGCCCCTGACTTGGATCACACTTTTCGAAGCACGAAAAAGCGATAGTACATGGACCGAAGAATTTTGTCGATTTTACATTGTGACCAATAACCAGTTCTCCGTATAGGCATTCTCCATTTGAATTCTTACATAATTTGTAAACAAACTTCTAAGCTCGCGTAATCGATGACCCATTTATGTTAACCCGTGCCACCGTGCTAAGCCGGATTATTATTTTAGCAAAGTGTGAAAAATCGACCAAAACATGAATGGGCGTATATTCAATTATGCTGGTTTCGTCCGGAGTGTCAACACACAGTGTAGGAAACGACGTAGCGGGCTGAGAATAGTTGCATTCGTCCAGATTTTTGTTGAAGACTTCAGCGAAAGGTGCTTGATGAAAATCCAATATCAAATTATGAATCATTACACATTTTATATATATGTAGATAAAAAAAGAACAGAAAAAATATCTCTGGTCAGCGATCAGATATTTTATCCGGTAAGTCTACGACTTACGCGATTTCGGACTTAAGCAAAATAAAAAATTAGCATACACTAAGTAGATCCATTATACTTTTACTTATCCTTTCAAACTAACACATGTTATTTTTTAAAAAATGCTTGCTTTTAAGTTTTTATTGACTTACACGAAAACCTTTTGAACCAATTGATCGCTTAAGTCAAGGGTCACCAGACTTTTTGAGAATTTTTTTAAAAACTTGGCGGGTCAGATGACAAATAAAGTCGTGTTGGAATCCAATTAGAACATTAATTTATGTGTGCCCTTTTTTCCAGAATTTCAATAAATGAGAATAACGAAGAAATTCTCGAATAAAGGTAGCCTCCAACAATACATTTTACACATAATTTCTTTCACTTTGAGTTAACCACGTGATCTCACCTCATTTTGAGATGAATTGAAACACAGTTGTCTTGAATTCAAAACGAAATCATGAAATTTCATCAAATTAATATATCCCATATGAATAATTAATATCCAAAAATCTTGGTGTTTGGCCGGATGAAAATCTTTGCCGGTCCTTGATTTGGTGATCGCTGGGTTAAGTCGACGACTGATTTAAGATTAGCATTAGAATTCACAGTGCATAATTGATACAGATCACCCTGTATCAGATATTTCAGTGAATTTTAAATCGATTTTTACCGTCGCAGCGTTTCCATACCGCCTGATAACAATTAACAATGGCTGGCAGAAAAATGCCCCCTGCCGGTTAAGAACAATGCTTGAAAATCGCGCGCAAACACGAAATCCGTGCCAGGAACGGACTTCCCCTCCGGAAAGCCGAATAATGGATGTTCGAAAGATCGGAGGCTAGGCCGTAAAAAGAGCTGCCGATAAATAGCCCGCCTAATCACCTCTAGCCCCTTACAATCGCGCGGTTAAAGTTTTGATTGTGCTGTAAAAAAGTTAAATTGAATTGAATAGGCTAAGCTACTCCGCGTCAGGGTTGCCAGGCGTCCCGATTTTGAGCGGGAGTATCCCGAAATTAGCCTGATACCAGCTAGAAGAATTCCCATGTTAATCACCATACCGCATGGCTTTTAAAGCGTATTTACGTATCTCCGATAAGGGTTGTCACACACAGTTTATAATATTATGTCAATTTTGCAGCCCGATTGGCTATCATAAAATGATTTTTTGTTGAATTTTTCTAGTGATGTTATTTATGATTTGTATTTATTCTATTAGTTTGAAACATATATGTACATGCAAAATAATATTTACGTTAATATTGTAAATATTTAATCAAAAGTTTTGACAGCCCTGATAATTTCTATACACTCTTTGTTGAATATCTTTTAAGAAAACTATTAAAACGAAAAGTTTATATTCATTTTGTGAGCCTTAATAGTTGTCGGATACATTTCGATGTGATAATTTGAGAAATATAATTTTTTGACACCTTAAACATAGTTGCCCACCGGTGGGTTCTTAGCTGTCAGAGCTTTTTCTTATGCGACACACCGGTGTGTCGTAAGCTTTAGAACGGTTAACAGACAAATTCAGACATCATCTTTCAAAATCGATTGAAATATACAAATACTTATTTAATGTATTAAACAAATCACAAAATTAATTCATACCATATTTGAGGATTTCGACTGAAGGTGCTTGGCGGTATTTCAATATCAAATTTGAATCGTTTGAATTTTGTACTTTTTATGAGATTTTCCGTTAACTACCCGGTTTCACCTTACGGCATCATCGGGCATTTCAAGTGCACGAATTTACTTGAACTGGTGCGTAGTAAATACCATACCATATTGACTTATAGTCACTTCTTGGTGGGGAGGCGTACAAGCAGTGACGGCTGGTGACGGGGTGCTAGGGGGTGCAAAAGGAAGATTCAACTATTTTTCCGTACTACGGAAGAGAAACAGTTGGTATTGCGAACGTCTGAATTGAAAGTCCATGCTATAATAAGTGTTTTAAAATCCAATGAATAGGAAAGAACTCTTGCAAAAATGGTTGAATCTTCCATTGCACCCCCCAACACCCCGTCACCAGCCGTCACTGCGTACAAGTAAATATAGTTACATAAATAAATTGCTTTATGATCAGTGCCGGTTTCGCTCATCATTTTTTTAACTGTCACTTCTAGCTAAAATAAAGCAATATACATATTTTCAATTTTTGCTATTTTTTTTTTTTGAACAAGTCAAACAATTTTACCACTTAAAAATATCTCCGATGCATAGTTTATTTCTTGCGGCACGAAACGTTAACGATCGGCCCAAGCATGTCATTACCGATTTCTATCACTCGCTTTAAATCTAGATGCGGCAACTGTATTGACCGCGGTGAATGGACACTATTACATTTCTATTTCGAAGAGAATGGAGACATTATTATTTGTCCGCCATACATGTTCATTTATGAATGTTTTACGCCACAAATTTCACCACAGCTGTTTTTCACTCATACCTCTCTTTCGTCACTTCTAACATATCGTTACCTTACTTTGAAAAGATTCTAATTGACATTTTTGCCTAAAATTACATTTTGGTCGGAACAGTTTGTGTTTACCACATTCTATCATACATATGAATTTCATAATTGTCTATGGTTGAATAACGGAGTTAGCAGAATTCCAGAGATGCACTGCATCTGCACACTTTTTTACTAAATTTATTTGACAATGTTCTAAGATTGTCATCATTATTTCCATCATTAGATCTTTAAGATCATTATTTCTCAGCAAGAGTTGTGAAAAAATATGCTCAAAATAAGTAATTTGAAACATTTTTACTTGTTCATTGTTACAAGTGAAATTTAATCAATCGAAACTTCAAGCGCTCATATCTCAAAATAGTGTCAAGAGCAGTTAGAGCCGTTTCAACGTAAGGTGTCGATATTATAAACGTAAGATAACAAAAACAATTTAAGAATCTCTTACAACTAATGTGAGTTCAAAACAAATCCAATTGCGAAATATACTATAATAGTATTCGGTACTTCGTTGTTTTATGACAGGCAGCTAAACACGAAAAAATATCACTAAACCTAAGGGTTGCCTTAACCTTCGCCATCCATATGAAATGACACATAAATCATCAAATTAATTGCCGAATACTTGTATGTGTGTATACGTGTATTTTTTAATGTATTCCAGATTATTAAATCTTATGCCTCGCCCCCGGCAGCCAGCGCTTCTCAATCATCTAGATTTTGACGCTCGATAAACTGCCAAAATTCAGCAATATCTTTGATAACACTAAATGCATCCCGGAAGACCAACCTCGTCTTCCACATAAATTCATATAAATACGTTTGTAGCAAATGTCTGTGTCCCTTTACGCTTCTTATTGCCCCACTTGGCTGATCCCCACTTTCTCTCTACTTGCTGGGTGTTTGCAAGTGTATTGGGGTTTATAAAATTATAGTAAGTCTAAAATATGAGCACTGATCTCCGAGTATGCACTCCAGGAACCGCTACCTACTCAGCAACCATCACGAAAAAACACTCTTGGCAAACCCAGCGTGTCCTGACTCCAAATGAAAGCGTCATTAAATGTCCATTACTGCACATAATCTCCCGCGGAATAATATTACTTGATTGTAGAAATGTCACTGCAATTTCCTTGTCGCGCACTTCCAAAGTTATACATGCTTTGGCTCTTCTTTCGCAACTGATGGCGAGGGATGAATTCTTTGTTTTTATTTCAAAAATCGTCAAGTGACGCCCCCCGCCCCATGTGTGCATTGAGGTTGCAGCGACATTCATTTCAAGTTTTGCTGCCTGGCATAAAACAACGAAGTACCTAGTATTCTTATAATTTCAGCTAAGATATACTTAATCAAAATTCTACGATGTTTTTAAATAATTTTTTTGTGATTATGTAGGTAAAATAATGACAATCTAATACAACTCATCTGAAAATAATCATATCATTAAATGGCTAACTATAATTTTGGATGCGTTTTATCAAACTTCCTACAAACATTTCCGCCATTTGAAAATATAAAATTGAAACACCACACCGAATAAGCAATAATTTAAATGTAAAAGTGTCAAGACAAAAAAAAATTTGAAAAAGGAAACATTTATTTCTGCATTTAAATAATTATTATCATGTATGCAACACTTTTAATGTACTAACTGTCAATTCTTGATGGGAAGTCATTCCATTTATTTAAATAAATAAAATGCATTTTTCGCACTACTGCCATATACAGTAACCTCCCGGTTAAGTACGCATATTGAATCAAAGGGTATTGTGCGTACTTAACCGGGAGGTGCGTACTTACGTATTTTAAGGCCCGCCCCCTTTCTTTTCTGCACCTCTCCCACTTACATTGAAACTCGTGGAAAAAAGAAAACAAAAGATAGAATTACTTTGACGGTATGTGCTAATGCAACAGGCATACACAAAATCCCTTGCACAATTATTGGGAAACCAAAACGTCCAGCATGCATCAAAAATCGAGAATGCCCGGTTAAATATTTTAATCAATCAAGAGCTTGGATTGATGTGGCAACCTGTTGGAAGTGGTTTAGTGAAGTTTTTTTATCCCGAAATCAAAAAGAGAACAGGATGGCCAGTTATTTTGCTTACGGACAATGCATATTTGTATCTCAAAGAAGTCCTTAACTATTATGAAATGGATGATGGTTTAAAAAGCATCAAAGCAGTTCAAGGAAAACAGCTTTCAAGGGGTGCAGCTGGTGTTGCATATGGAAATGCAGCACATTTATTAGATGCTGTCAATTTTGTTAAGGAGGCATGGGACGCCATCTCAGCAGAGACAATCGCAAACTCTTTTGCCAAAACCGAGATAATGACCCTTACACCCGTTCCTGTTGAGAATTCTGAGAACGAATGGATCAATGAAATCATTTCAATGTTTGCAAAAGTAAGCATTGAAATTGACGTCAACGATGCTATAAACTTCGAAACAATTGACGAGGAAAACACTGAAGAATATTTTCAGGAAATTCTCAAAGATGTGGACGATGTTTTGGAAGATGTGAAAGAAGTACCGGATGAAAGCCACTTATCTGATGATTCCGATCTGGAAAACAACGAATGTCTAGCAAGACTTTGACAACTTGTGTGAAATGGCAATAAATATAGAAAATCAGCTTTCATGCCCAGTTGTTAAAAGTGCAGCAGGAGCTGATTACAACGATCGTCTATGCTCTTTTGAAAACTTTCAAAAAAAAATAATAAAAATAGCATCAATTTCAAAAAAATCAAACAATAAAAACAATGTGCAGTTGACACTTTACGATATGTTAGTACCTAAATAAAAATGTAAATTTGTTTTTTTCTCTTTGTATAATAGTAAATTGTTATCTTAACTGTTTTCCATTTTATAAAATAATTGTGTTCAGTTTTCTTTAATTTTTTGAATAATAAATATTGATCCAAGTTTTTTGCCATTTTTCATGCGTACTTAACCGGGATGCGTACCACATTTTTTGCGTACTTAACCGGGAGCTTACTGTATATTATGCAAAGATCGGGACCAGTTCGGCTCATTGCGGAGATTTTCCTTATAAAAGTGAACGTAGTTTAAAAAAATGTGTTTTAATAATTCGTAAGAAAGTTATCTTAACTATTTTATTTAATGTATTCCAGTTGTCAACGGAATGTTGTTATTGAAATAACATAAAAATAGTAAAATAAATTAATAATTTCAGTTTCTCTAAGCCAGTTTTTAGTTTTAGTTGCAGATAGTAAAAAAATATGAATTTATAAATATCTCAGCTGTCATTATTTCAAATACAATATTACTATTTTTTTTTTTTGAAAATCGAATGTTCTTATGACAAAATTCGGAAAAAGTATGAGCAATATTTAATATTAAAACATTATCTTTGTACCTAGTTGGAATCTAGTGAGAAAATAACAACATTGTGATAATATTATCTATAATTATTTTATTTTAATTATCTGTATAATATATTCTGATGATCTAGCAAATTATTGTGATATAACGGTTTCCAAAACAAACAAATCATGAGTAAGTAAGTACTTACTCGGTGACGAGGTAATGACAAAACAGGACTCGTTTTTTATTATGTATCATGACTAAATTTAAATTATTAATAATTCTGATATATTTTGTAGTTACGAATAAATTAGACATTTCAATTAGAATAATTCCGTTCACATTTTTTGTTTGTAAAATATCAACCAGGGACTGCATATACTAAAAATATCATTTAAGACTTATTAATAGTCTCAGAAGCATATTTTATTTAGAGGAAGTTGTGCGTGGAATTAATGCTGCAACACATGAATCACTGACATATTAAGGCGTCGATTATATCAAGGATATTGAATAAAGACAATGTTAAGTTATAATATTTTGACCATGAATAAAGACATACCAGCAGTTTAATTTCTTGACTAATGATAAATCCGACTGCCTGGCGCGAGCCACGACCATTTCTTCCGTGAGACGCGTCATAATTTAATAATTAATCACTTATAATTTCGTCTATAAATCCAAAAAAACAAACAAACAATTCTTTTCACATTTTGTTTACGCGACACACTGCTGTCACTTAATGGTATTTGGAAAAAACTGAGCGTGAAAATGGAATGGAACTTTGCTAGAAAACGTCAAACATTGTCAGTGTTGCAATATGCTTTATTATTAGTGTTTAATTTTTTGTTCAATTTATATTGTGTTATTTAAATCAATTAATAATAACTGAGTTTAAAAACAAATCATTTTAATATATTTCACTGAGCAATATATAGTTCTGCGTAAAATAAATAATATTTATCATTGTAACTGGTACGAACACGCTGTTTAGATGTTATATGAACACGTATGGATACTGTAGTGACAGGCGCTGTCACTGCTGTCAGATTTAACCTACTATTTGTAATTTGTATTGACAGTTAGCATAATATTACAATTATAAATATGACTCGGAATTGAATCAAGCTTAAAGATGGATACAACAGAAATACTAGATGCATCGAGCAAAGATGCTCAGATTAAATTTCCTGAATCTGTATTAAATGTTATTGAACAAGTGTTACCGAACACCGACCAACTCGACAATGCAGATTTCAATACAATTAACTATATAAATTCTCTCTTCCCCACGGAACAATCGCTTTCGAATATCGACAGCGTAGTTTCAAAAATGGAATACAAAATAAGCACCATAGACGACGAAATTCAAACTTTGGTTCGCGGCCAGAATGTTTCGCGACACGACGGCCAAAAAGCTTTAGAAGACGCTCATAAAGTAATAAAAGAGTTGGCAATTCAGGTTATAGACATTAACAAAAAGGCGGAAAAGAGTGAGGAGATGGTGAAAGAAATTACCAGTGAAATAAAACAGTTAGATTGTGCAAAATGCAACCTTACTGCAGCCATCACCACTTTGAATCACCTTCATATGCTTGTTGGCGGGATTGAATCCTTAAAAGCGTTAACTCAAAAGCGTCTATATAAAGAAATATTGTTGCCTCTTCAAGCCATAATGGAAGTAATAAAACATTTCGAAAATTACACAGATATTAAGCAAATCAAAGATCTAAACGACCAAGTATTACAGATTAAAAATGATTTGGGCACCCAAATAATGGCAGATTTTAAGGACTCATTCACAGGTATTATAAATAGCTTTTTTTAACTTCTTATGTCTGTTCCTAATGTGTAGCATATTGACTCTTAACCACTGCATACGGGTGTCGCCAATATGTCACAAATATTGAAAAATATATAAATAATCTTCCAGTAGGAATTCTAAGTATATTTTTCTTTGCCTAGCTAGTGACATCTATACACTGTCTCTAGAAAGAAAAATGGTCCTTCTGTCATCAGTCAATCTTATTGAAAAACGGATTTTTTAGGAGCTAAGTGATAGAGGTCATTAGGGCTACCACTTTGCTCGGAACTCAAGTGGTTAAAATGGAGCCATATTGTTGTTGCCATGGAGTTGTTCTCCGAATTCTGCTTCTTATTAATTTTCTCATCGTTTTGTTGAAAAGATTTAAAGTTAAATGATGGGGCTAAAAGGGGACTAGTAATTAGTCAATCACTCTCGCTATGTCCTGTTAGGATGGGATAGATGAAAGGTAATTTCAGATATCACGCTTTCAAACACAAATCCATCAATCAATTATTAAATGGAAATTTTAGTACCGCTATTCAAACCTGTGGAATCTACAACCGATGAAAAAGCTACTTACCACTAGACTACTGGCCCTTAAAATAATAATAATTTTACAACATGCTTTTCATAGACATGGACCTTAATTTTTAGCTGAAACATTCCCCGTGTACACTATTTTGTTATTTACTCATTCATTGAGAATTTCGGCTAAAAGTCGTTGATAGAATTTCAATTTCAAAATTAAAATTTTACATCACAACACGGGTGATCATAAATAATTTTACTAAAAATATTTACAGGATATACTAGAAATAAACAGGGCACAACTGAAGAGTTTGCCAATTAAAATGAGCAACTTAATCTTCCCAGCTCACTCTTGTTATTTCCTTTTAAATCAACATCTTAAATTATACTATTTTCAAAAGATAAATATGCTTTCCTTTCTGTTTTCCAGCTCCCTCTTCAAAGAATTATGTCCCCAATAAAACATTAGCTGAAGCATGTCTTGTGGTGTCAACCCTAGATCCCAAAGTTAAGCTGGATCTTTTAAAATGGTTCATAGGTATTCAATTACAGGTAAGAAAGTAATCATCACTGAAGCATTGCGTAAGTCAAAATAGCTATCAACCATATATCTTATAATTTTTGTAGAACATTGCTATTTTTTTTTACGGTTTTGGAATTGCTATTTTCTTCATCATGTAATAATGGAGTTTTACCAAGTAAATGCCAATTCAATCAATATACATTCCATCTCTTAGAAATTGGTGTAAAAATATTGTTTATACATTTTCAACTGAACAAATTTATACTTTTGATGGATTCAACGGTAACTTTATGGAAGTCCATTTTAATATAAAATAACTTTGATTATTCCACGTATTGTGCTACTAACTGTGACACGTGTTTCGCCTCTTTCAGAGGCATCTTCGGACTTACTATCGCAAAGTTTGCTTAAGAAATGAAGCAAGATTGATTCTAATATTTTAAAATGATAAAATTACAAAATGGAGTTAGGGATTTTTCCTTTTTACGGGAAGCAAGGAGGGGGCTATAGAATCAAAATAAATTAAACAAAGAGGCAAAACACGTGTCACAGTTAGTAGTACAATTCTTGGAATAATCAAAGTTATATTAAATTTTATATGAACAAATTTATATTCCAAATCATTAGATTGTTTCAAAAATCAATTTGTTCTGAAACTGTTTCAGGAGTACGTCCACCTCTTCTCCACCGATCAAGACACAGCGTGGCTTGATAAAGTAGACAAGAGGTACGCGTGGGTGAAGAGACATCTCATTAAATTTGAAGAATCATTAGGACCAGTGTTTCCCGCCGATTGGGAAGTATCGGAGATGATCGTCGTTGATTTTTGCAGGGTAAGACATGCTTGTATTGAAATAATGAAATCAGGATTGAAAGTCGACAAAAACAGTGTATATATTATACACGAGCAGAAATTTGTATTTGCTGTTATTATCACATCGACAGACGATATAGTGACATCTGTTGTTGTGTTAATCTGTATAGTGAATTAACAATCAGCGACAAAGAAGACGCGCATACGAGTCCCCCAGACCGCTTTGTTTGTCCAGCAAGAACATGCATACGAGTTCTCCGGACTGCAACGTGTTTAATCAATTTGAACCAGGAAGTGGTCAATGCATTGAAAAAATAATGGAAATGTTTTGAGATTCCAAATTAAAATATTCAACAGATCATGTCGTCCATTCCAATAATGCGTCATTCAAACTTCCTCAGATTGTGGCTTATATATGATATTATTAATTTCAGATGACAAAAGCGGAACTCACAAAAGTAATGGCCGCTAGAAAACAGGAAATAGATGTAAAACTTTTACTCTACGCAATACAGAAAACATTCCATTTTGAGAGTCTCCTGGATAAACGGTTTACAGGTATAAACGTTGTCTGGTTGTTTTTCTCTCACCTATGGAGGGCTATGGAAGTTAACCCTTTTAGCCTCATCCGTTTTTGCGGGTACTTGCGAAAAAGCTTAGAGCTATTTTTATGAAAACAATTCAGGACACTTTAATAGATGAAGGAGAACATTTTTAGAAAGAGAAATCAATAATTCTTTATATTGACATACATAAAAAAAGATATAGTATATAGTATTCGTCAACGAAGGCAACTTGCTATTTATCAATATTGGAATTTTGCAAACAAAAAATTTGGGTACCTGCATACAAGCCCATATATCAAAACATATTTTTATTGGTAAATGGTCTGTCTTAGGTTTATCAAAGGTCACGCTGATGGATAATGATCATCGGAGCGAAATACATGCGTGGAACTCAAAATATAACTGTTAAAAAAACCTGAATATTAAAAAATAATATTTCGTAAATTATTTTATTTTAATGATAAAACATTTCTCCAATGGCCTTTTTTGTTTCACTATGTTTGCTTTCTCTATATCTCGTATATGACGGCGCTCTGAGGCTAAGAGGGTTAAAGTAGCTTTCTTCTAAAAAAGTTTCTTCGGAAAAAAATCCCAAAAATTAATTTATTGTAGTTAACCCTTATACAACCGCAAAGCGAAAAATCGTTGCGCAGTGCTTGTGCTTTGTCTGATAACGTTTCATGTAATCAACCCAAGTTCTCAGGTTGTTTTAGTTATTTAAAAAATAAAAAAATGACTGTTATTCGTAAGATTAACAAATAAGATCTCTAACCTGTATTCGTTTTTGCAAAACCTATAAACTACCGGTAAACACTGCTTGGTTATTTTCGATGATCCTTTCAAAAAAGTCTGGTCATCATAGGGTTAAGTTAAGTCAACGCATAATTTTGTTTTTTTCCCCAAGTAGCAATAGGGTTAAAACATTATCTGTATTATAAAAACCAGTCATTTTGATTCTTAGATGCTTTTTATAAAACCAATCATTACACTTTTTAAGATATTTAAATTATTAACCCTTTGAGTGGTGAGTTATTTTGGATTAAATTAGGTTTTTTTTCCTATAAATTTAATAAAACATAAATAGCAGACAAAAAGAAATGTAAAAATTTTTTTTTTTATTACTACTACTTATTGAAGGAATTGATATTTCTTCCGCAATTTTAAAACGCAAATTCTAAAAAAAAGCTTTTACATCCAATTTGGGTCTGGATCTTTGTTGCATTCATCTGTCAACATGCGATTCTCTATTGACGGTGATTCTGGGAAGCGTATCGAATTGAAATGGATTTTTACACTTACAAATAATATATGGCCACAGATTTCTTACCAAATATTAACCTTTTTATTAAACTCTTTTGCTTATTTCAAACATATAATAAAAATAATGTGACTAACTAAAATCACTGATGAAAAAATAATAACATTTCAAAAACAATAAAAAATGGCAATATAGAATAGATGACAACATACTACCGCCTTACCGGTATGGCGATACTCCTCAAAGGGTTAATATCGTTAATGCTGCATTTTTACCACGTGCACAATATTTCAAGGTTTGCTTCTATATGCTTCAAATATCCTTTAATATGTACATTAATATAATAGATCAAGAAACCATTGCTAAAATTGTTTGATCATCTATCATAGGAATGTTATTTATTTCCGGTCTTATAAAACAGGTATAACTCTTCGTGACGGTACTGAACCCGTCAAAAGAACTAACGCATCTTCGCAAAAATCCAATGAAGTCAGACAGCAACCCACGGGACAGGCCAAGCCTCAAACAACGAATCCGTTTGAAAATGCTGACGATGATGAAAGGGTAAATATTTCTTTTTTTTTTTTTTTCCCATATCCGCTCCCTATACGGAGCATATGGCCGCCACACGGTGCCTCCAAGATTCTCTGTCTCCCGCCAACCTCCTCGCATCTTCCCAGGTCATCCCGGCGTCCCTTAGCTCCCCTGAGTACATCCTATGGATGGTCATCAGAGGCCTTCCGCGGCGTCGGGATCCATCAGGTTGATAGAAGAGGCAGGCAGGATTCAGGCTCCCCTGGGGCATCCGCAGCACATGTCCAAGCCAGGTCCATCGTCGCCTTTTAATTTTGGACGTAATAAGGGGCTGGTTTGTCCGCTCTCTTACCTCCGTATTCCTGACAAAGTCAAACCACTGTACTCCTAGTATTCGCCGCAGGCATCTGTTTTCAAAGCACAGTATACGGTTACCCTGTGCTTTTGTGATGTGCCATGACTCGCAACCGTAAAGCAGCACAGTCAGTATGCATGCGTTGAACAAGTGGCACTTGGTTCTGACCGAGTACAGCCGTGAGTCCCAGACTTTCCGCATTGAATTAAATGTTGCTCCAGCTATCCCTAATCGGATCGCGAGCTCATTACGTGGGTTGCCATCTCCCGTGATGTGTACTCCCAAGTACCTAAAACCATCGACTCTCTCGATTTCTTGCCCCGCACTCAACCATTTCATTTCAGTCATTATAGTTCAGAATATTTCTTATGAAAACGTAATATTTCCACCTGTTCTTTGATATAGTGTAAAGTTCCCTTTTAAATATTTAGTCATTTTAGCATTCATTTATACTTACATTTGACATTTTAATTTGAAGCTCAAACACAAAGCAATAAATATTAATCATTAAATTAAATTAAGTTGAGCCCTATGTGTCCATTTTAAATAAACAACTTAATCTTTCAAACTCACCATTGTTAAACCCCTTTAAATAAATATCATCAAAATAATATAAAATTTAAAATAACTTTGATTATTTCTCGGATTGTGCTACTAACTGTGACAAGTGTTTTGCCTCTTTCAGAGGCATCTTCAGACTTACTTATGACGTCTTCATGACTTACTCTATGACATCTTATTACATTACTCTATGACATCTTTAGACTTACTTACTTATGAAGATGCCTCTGAAAGAGGCGAAACACAATCAATTATAAACTCAACCACTTGAAATCAATCAATTCAATAAAAACAAGTCGGATAAAGCCCACGAAATATTTATCTATATTTCTATGTTAATGTAATGTAATGTATCCGTAATGAGTATTTAAAATACTCATTACAGATAGTTATAATTTACCCACATAATTCACTGTAACTCATTTACATAAAATTTTCGCTAATTCATATAGATTTCGTTAAAAACAATTAAGTGATCTACTTTTATTTTTGTGTATAAACGATACCAACTGTTAACTACGCGTTATATCAAGTACATTTGTGAGCTTGAAATGCCTGAAGATGCTGAAAGGCGAAACCCTGGTAGTTAGCGACAAACTCGTGGAAAAGTAAAAAATTCTAATGATCCGTACCTTCAGTCGAAATTCTTAATTACAAAGCATTATATCGCTGCGCAGCAACCAAAGTGCTAAAGACAATCAAAGTGTGAAGAATTTCAATCGTTTCTCGTGAACAGTTGTACCACAATGGTGTTTTAAAACTTTCTAGGACTCTCCTGAACGTTCTGACGAAGTATCAGCCATGCAGATACCTGGAAACGGATCGAATGACCCTGCTTCTCTGGCTGAGAAATCACCTTTCATTGGTCTGGTCGGCAGCTGTTTCGAGCCTTACCTTTATCTCTACATCGAAAGTTTGGACACCAATTTAGCGGAGCTGATGGACAGGTTCATTCAGGTATAATAAATTACCGGTTTCTTTTATTTAATTTATTATCGCCATTGAAAATAGATCATAAACTGTTCATCTCACTCGCACTTATAACCATGCCAAAAAGAAGAAGAGAGAGAGGTACTAAATATTGCATCAAATCGGACAAAGCAACTTAAGCCAAACAATTTTTTATCAGAACTTGTTTTGTGCGTAGGTCATTTGAGTTGCCTGTCACAAGGGCCGTTCAGTTGATCAATGCACTGCCTATTGAAATGGACATTTTCAGCTGTAAACTAGTTGCTTTGTTTTTAAATTTCTTTTTACTATGTTTACTATGTTTTTTTACGTAATTAATAAGTTGTGTTTTTTTACGTTTGAAAGATTCAGTCTGCCAAGGGTTATAGAAATAAAATTCTGTTTCAAATTCCTCTGGTTTGTTTCAGGATGCGAAGCAGTCACCCCCGGGTACGACCAATGAGAGCGGCCAAAGCACTGTTTTGCCAAGCTGTGCTGATCTCTTTCTGTTCTACAAGAAATGTATGGTGCAGTGCTCGCAACTCACCACTGGACAACCTATGCTCGGTAATATATTTATAATCTCATTAATTAACCATCAAAGACCAACGTTTGTAATTTGTCTGATTGGCCGGAAAAAAAAAATCTTACGATTCAAATACATTTATTAAAAAAAAAACAACCAATGTAGTTTACGTACAACACAACAGAATAATTTGGAATTCATTGATATATACTTCTGTAGAATTGTAATTATATAGTGAAACCGGGTAGAACCACTAGTATAACAACAATAGTGCAACCGACTGTCAAATGCACGTGTCGTTTTTCAAAACAATTGACAATCGTATATCTGTAAAATTCAAAAAATAACAAACTTCAAAGAAACAAATGACAATTGATTATAAATATGTCAAATACAAAAAAACAAAAAATGTTTAACACACGTGTTAACTGTCACTGCGGAATAATTTAGGTATAAATTGACGTTGTTTCGAAGTGCACAAAAATTCCAACCAAGGTGGTGGACTTTTTTTTTTGAAGAAGGCTGAAGACACGAGGAATCGATGCTCGACTATTAAATGAAACATAGATTGTAATAGATGAGATAACACGACTAGTGTGATATATTCAAACTGTGACAAGTTAAGTGCACCGCAGTGAACGAGTAAATAAAACATATACCAGAAGAATACATTGAAAATATTACATTTTTTAAATCATCATTTCTTCTTCTAGGCTTGACTGGAATCTTCCAAAAGTACCTGCGGAGTTATGCGGGTAACATTCTGCAAGGAGGCCTTCCGAAACAAGGCGGTGGAAGCTCTTCGCTCAGTAGTACAGCCAGTCAAGTCTCCGCCATCACCAGAGACCTTTCTACGGCCGGATTCTTCCATAATTTACTCAAAGAAGGAGACTGCATCAGGTATAACTCAGTACATATTAAACTATGCACGGAATCAATTTAGCCTTTTCTAATAGAGAGGAAACTATACCCAAACTAAATATTATATGTATATAAATAACGGTATGCCAATACAGAGTACTAGGTAGGTACTCAGTGTTGACCTAGTACCGAAAAGTCTGTTGATAAAGGATCAAAACATTGAACCATTAGAACGTTAAATTGGCATGCCATATGAAAAAAATATTTGTGGTGCAGTAATTTAACTGGGAATTATTCAAAATGACATGATTGAATGAAAATTAAATTTGTATTAACCATTTGGATCCCAGACCGTTTTGGAAAGCGCCCATGAAAAAACCCAAGGCATATTTTCGCTAAAAACGGTTGCCTTTATTTTATTATTTTTCTTAACTAATATTAACTTAGCTTACTATTATCATAGTTCCGACGATGGCGATCAACTTATCAACTTAGTGTATAGTTAAGTTTCAACTCTGTTTGGGACATTACAAATAACGCATCTACACACGTCATTATTGTTACTATAATTTTGGTGCCGCCAACTGCAATATTTGTATCAGAACACGCAAGGAATTTTAATATACATATGTATATTTTGATATTGATTATTGCTGAATGGAGAATCAGTGCACCTTTGCACTTCTACACAATGTGTCTTATTATTTCAAGCATAACATATATTTTTCTTTTCTAGATTCACAAAACAAGAACTATCCCGGATTACGTGTATAATAACGACAGCGGAATATTGCCTGGAAACCACCGTACACTTAGAACTTAAACTGAGAGAAAAGGTCACCCAAGGACTTGCAGCAAAAGTCGACCTGTCACAAGAACAAGATCTTTTCCACAAAATCATATCCGCGTCCATCCAACTTCTGGTGCAGGATTTGGAAACGGCTTGCGAACCCTCGCTGTTGGCCATGACGAAGATATCGTGGCAGAACGTCGACTCGGTCGGAGACCAAAGCCCGTACGTGACGCAGATCGTATCGCACCTTAAAACAACAGTTCCGATCGTGCGTGATAATCTATCATCTTCACGTAAATACTTTACGCAATTTTGTATCAAATTCGCAAACAGTTTTATACCCAAGTTTATTCAGAATATTTACAAATGTAAACCGATTTCGACGGTGGGTTCTGAACAATTGTTACTCGATACTCATATGCTGAAGACTGTCTTGATGGACTTACCGTCGCTGGCTTCCCACGTCAAGAGACAGCCGCCTGCGACATATACCAAAGTCGTCGTGAGGAGTATGACGAAGGCTGAGATGGTTTTGAAGCTTGTCATGGCACCGTTATCCGTGACAGGAGCTGATGGATTCGCGGAGCAGTTTGTTAGGTTACTGCCGGAGTGTTCTTTGGCCGAGTTCCACAAGGTCTTAGAAATGAAGGGCGTTAAGTTGAATAGAACTCAGGCTGTGAGTTGGGATGCCGCGTTTAGGCAGAGATCTAAACAAGGAATCACTCAGAAATAGTTTATGATTAGATTAAGGCGTTAAATATCTGATCGCAGACTTCTTTGAATTTCGTCTGCGATTCCACTGAAAATAATTTATTCATTGATTTGGCATTTACTTGGTAGAACTCCATTATAACACGGTGAAAAAAATTACAATGTCGTTTAGTTCTACAGAAAATATTTTATATATTTGTTGATGGCTATTTCGGCGAAGTCCCTAATTTTGTATGAGATTCAAGCCCCCTTTTACACTACTTCTTATACCACGGTCCCGACTATAGTGTTAGCGGGGGTTTAACTGTATTATGACTTGTGGTAACATAATGGTACAGTTTTTGAAGTCTATTTCACCCTTTTGCAAATGAAATTAAACCTTCTGCAAATGAAATTCATCTTTTTTAAAAATCGTTACTTGCAAAAACTGTATCCAATTCATAACGTTTAGTCACTGGTAATATGATAACCCTCAAACTCCCCTCGAGTAGTCAATTTCAAAGCTGCCTGCAATCAGACATTTAACTATAAGCATAGTATAGTTTCTTTGGTGAGTCTTCATTGGTTTACAGATATAATATACCTAGATATTCATTAGATGGACAGACTTTTTTTTATGTTCCCCATCTCTCTGGATGTAAAATTGGCTTTTTAAACATAAATACATACAAGATACTTGTACGTACTAAATACATTCCATTATTGTAAAATTATTGCCAGTATCCCGCTCATAAATGTCAGTATTCAAATATTGAGTAAAAATTGTTATGTTAAATTAAAACAGGGCTGTTTTACATTTCTGAAATGATTTCTTCACAAAATTGAAAGACTTGATCCACTGAGAACATTGAAAATCGTGCACTTGAAATGCCTGAAGATGCCAAAAGGCGAAAACCGGGTTGTTACTTACAAAACACATGGAAAAGTACAAAACTCAAACTCTCAATTGATTGGGTGCAAAAACAGCAATCTTGAAAAAATTTATGATCAATAAATTACAACAGAGTGGATTCCTGATCTTTCATTTAAATGTATATATATCACGGGTTCCCAACCCATGGGACGCCTACTTATACAGTCAACTAAAAAAATATTCACTATAATGCATTTTCATTGTTTTTTTGAATAACCGTATTAATAATGTCTTTTTGAATTGCATGGAGGTCGCAGGTCACATGGTTTTTATAAAATGGGGTCACCACCCGAACAAGGTTGGGAGCAGTGACGGCTGGTGACGGGGTGTTCGGGGGTGCAATGGAAGATTCAACCATTTTTGCAAGAGTTCTTTCCTATTCATTGGATTTTAAAACACTTCTATAGCATGGACTTTCAATTCAGATGTTCGCAATACCAACTGTTTCTCTTCTGTAGTACGGAAAAATAGTTGAATCTTCCTTTTGCACCCCGTCACCAGCCGTCACTGGTTGGGAAGCTATGATATATACGATATTTGACGCATATAGAAGCAAATCTTGAAAAATTGGCAAAGTAACCTATGAATGCATAAATATAGAACAGCTAATTGTCCACATGGTAAAACAGTACTACAGGGGTGCAAAATTTGCATTCTTTGGTGCAAAAATCGCACGCACAAAATTTTTTAGCAGCCCTGAATAATAGAAACAATGTGAGATTATATCACATAATATTTATATTTATTACAGATGAGTAAATGAAACAAACCATTCTTTTTTTTTTTTTTTAATTCTTTTTAGGTTGATATATGCCAAGCTTGTTATTAATATTTATTCATATGCATACAAATAAAAAGATTTTCACTCAGTATTTTAATATATGTTTTTATTTATTCCTTCTTACATGCAGTTTATTTCTAAACAGAATACAAATATATATGTTTAAAAAAAATACAATCATTGCAGTCAAGGAAACTGAAAACACGAGGTTTTTTAAGAATAATATAAAATTTGAATTCATGTAAAATACATTTAGCTCACTTGACCTCATAACATATTTCAAAACCAGGTTTATCTCTGCAAGAGTATTGATACGAGTTTGATACATCAAAAACACTGTTAACCTTCGAAAAACGGCGGCCAAAAAAAAATGCTGAAGGGGGGTCTAAAAAATACCCCAGTGATATGGCTTTATTGGTATAGATTGCAATAAAAAAATGAATTATTACACCATTTAATGTAAAAAAGCATCTATTTGATTTGAGACACACGGTCTGGACTGAGTCGTGTTAGAGATAACGTTATCTTATCGCTTATGGGCAGTGAAGTTTGAATCCTGGCAATTTGTAGCGACGCTATAAAGGGTTTTCGGCCAACAGTAATCTGACTTATTTCCTATGCAGCTAGTCAGTAAAATTAACTTTTTTTCTGAAAAAGGGTGTGAAAAACCATGATTTGAGAATACTAAAAGTTTACACATTGTATCACTGATATTCACATAGATATGTAAGTTAAATTGACAGTAGGGGTTGTCTTAACCCTGTTGGGAATCAAGTGTTAACTAATTTTCCTTGAACATGCAATATTAAATATTAACAATAAAAAAAATGGTAAATAGTATTTCTTAAGATCTAGGACGGTTTTCATAAGTAATGGTTACTGACAGATTCAATATATAGAAGAAGAAAACATACTGACATGTCTTTCAGCTTTTTTGTGGTTTATAACTTAACTTATCTTCAATTATAATAAGGCACGGAAATTTAAAAAAACTTTAATTTATTTTCTTAAATTTTAAGTAGCATATTCTTTCAAATAGGACGGAATTTTAAATCAGTTAAATATCCAAAAACATTAATCGAATACATTGTTCTCACAACAAAAGGCTGCATATTTTCATACATTTCATAGTTTGAGTTAAAATTAATATGTATCATTATTTATTTACATCTATATAGTATAATACATTATATACCAGTGGTTGGCAACTCAGGGTTACTTGTCGTAAACATAAGTTTTTTTTTAGATAAAAAATAGGCACAGAAACATGTAATAAAGTAAATATCTATAAGTAAAATAATTGTTTAAACATGTAATATAAAATATAAATGCACTTTTTGATTAGACGTCAGATTGACTTATGACTTATTAAAACTGTAAATACAAAAATAGACTCTTTTGAAATGATATGGTCTCATATTATATTTTTACAAAATGTCAACAACCCAACGTTCTCATGTCACTGGCCACAATCGGAAAATTTGACTGACCTTGGTACTGTGTGAGTGACACGTGTTTAGAGCAAGAGGGATGGGAATATATAGCAAAACTCTCATCCCTCTACCAATGACCAATGAAAAAAAAAAATAAACATAGTTTGCCTAAGTATAATCAATTAACAATTAAAGTATATTTTATCTTCATTAAAATACATTTTAATAATAGTATTTTGTGGACAATACTACAATATTACCCTTTTTTACATGATTTTCTCATGAGTTGCTCTTTTTCCAAATAACATAGTTTTTTAATTTAGGGAGAGTTTTTTGTGGAACTTGTCTGTCTACCGGATCTACGACAAAACGTCCCCAGACAAAATGGAAATTTTCTTGTTATGGCAACCGTATTTATATTTGGTGAATTGTTTATATGTATATGCATATTATTAATTAATATTCATTTTTGTATTGGAATCAAACATTTTGTCCGTAAACATTTTGTCTGTAGACCATTTGTCGCGTCAACATTTTGTCCGGGGACATTTTGTCTACTCTGTAAAAAAAGAGTTAATTTTATAAATGCAAACAATAAGCCAGGAAAAGTACTTCATTCGGTGATTTAAGTTGAATGTACTGAAAAAAATCAGATTTTGTGAAAGTGACATCTATCAATGAGAATGTTTATGAAATCCTTAGTCAATCATAAATTAATATGAATAAATCAAATTTCTCATTCGGCGATGTGATATTACTAAAAACTTTTAAAAGCTATCACCGTGTGGCGGTAGCTTATCATTAAAATAAACCTATATTTAATTAAGTAGCTCATTCTACATATTTTAGTAGGGGAAAAGTGACTTGATTTAAACTAATTCTTGTATGGGGATAATTTTTAAAATAGCAACAAGTTTATTATTTTTTTTATATATAATACATATTAATTTGCATTTAAATTTACTATGACCAAATTCAGCATCCACAAGGCATTGTGTAATCAATAAAAACTGTAAAATTAATTACACGGCGACTTGGCAAACCAATATTAATGCAAATATCGATGGCAGTGCAACTTATGAAGATGGCAAAGAACCAAAGATGTAACAAAGAATCTTAACCCTTTTAATCCCACAGTGTTGCAAATATATGCAAAGAATACCAGAGACCCGAGTTTTTTTACACGTTTTAAAGGCATTTTTTATTTTTCATTTCTTTTATATGCTTTTACAACCTAAATAAAACTATTTACTTTTTCCAATATAAAATGACATAAAAAAAAGCATAAATAATAGAATAAAGACTCACTCATTGGGTGTTCACTGTCAATACTATGTGGAATTACATTATATTAAAAAATAACACATTTTTGAATTTATTAGGATCAGGACCGGTTTTACTCATTGAGAGCATCAGCTCGCAATGAGCGAAACCGGTCCTGATCCCAAGAAATTTTGTCGAATATAAAAAATGAGTTATTATTTTTTAATAGAATAAAGACTCGACCTTGGGATTTTTGGCATCCAAAGGGTTAAGGCCACGGAGACGTAACCACATACTCAACCTAACAAACCAATACGGCAAACGAAACAAAAATTCGTTGCATAAAATTTTAATTGACAACATTGCTATTCTACTGGAGTTGTGAAACAAAGAAATTAATTTTATTTTTATATTAAGTTACCACCGTATTCATAAAAAATACAAAAATCTTCATTCATGAGAAATACAAAACAAAGACTCATGTGTTTTCATTTCTCTCATCGATTTTGATTGGCTGTAATTGAACATTCTTTTTTCAAATCGAAAACAAGCTAAGTTTAACTTACATCATGACAGAATAATTTGAAATTCGTTTTGGATTGTTTTTCCATTGAACTGTGATTATATTAAAAAATATAACAAATACTAAGCGAAACCCGGCGGAATTACTTACAGCTCTATATCAAAAAGTCCCCAAACAAAATTCATTCTGACTACATCAACAAGTATAAGATAATATCATCGTTTTGGTTAAAAGTAATACATTGTGGAAAGATGCGCTAGCTGACTCTGTCGTTCTCGAATCCTCGGTAAGCTGGTACTCGGAACTGCCCCGGGAATCCTTTGCGGGGTTTGGCCAAAACCCCGAAGCTTGAGTTGAATGGTTTTGGGTCTGGCGGGAGCGGCAGTACGCCATCTTCAGGCATCAGACCGTTCTCGTCTCGGTAGCGGCCAAAGTCATCGGCGTCTAGTTCTGAAAAGGAAATATTATAAGTTATCACTTGTTACTTTTCTTTGGCAACACTAAAGCAACATTGCAGCTACACTGTAGCAACATTGCAGCCACACTGCGGCAACATGGCAGCAACACTGAAAGGCTGCATTGTATATTTTTGACAGTGTTCATGTATAATTACCAGGGCTATAGAGCCGGAGTCTTACTCGGAGTCGAAAATTTTGAAAAGTTTGATCTTTTTATTTTTGCAAATAATATGTAAAATTTGGCTATTGGCCGAATTAATAGGGTTGATATTTAATTGAATACATACACATAAATAGGAAAAATATGAAAAAAGTGATGATATTAAACTTGTTTAGTCGGAGTCGTGTTTTTGGCCAATGTTGGCATCGGAGTCGTGGTTTTGGTAAATGCTGGAGTCGGAGTCGAACTTTTTTTTACCGACTCCACAGCCCTGATAATTACAACCGATCCTCTTTTCGCACGGGGGTATTTTCCAAAGACCACCGTGTAAACGAAGATAAGGTTCCCATACAAACATGACGGATAGGTTCAACTCAAAATACGAAATTCTTGAACTCAAAAATAAATCGAATTTATATATTATTTATACATACAAGTAATAAATTTACATTGCTTGCGAATTAAATTAAATTAACACGAGTTTTGTCGCTAACGACCCGGGTTTCGCCTTTCGGCATCCTCAGGCATTTCGAGTGCATGGATGTACTTGAAAGGACCAGGTCGTTAGCGACAAAACTCATGGAAAAGTGCAAAATTCTAATTTGATATTGAAATTCCATCAAGCACCCTCAGTCGAAATCCTATATTAAATTTAGCACAGTGAAATATTTTATAATGAAAATCACTCTCATCGAGGGACATCTTCAGGAGTATCTTGAATAGTACTAACATCTTTTGTTTTTTTTTGTCATTGGTTTTGAATATGAATTTGATTCTTGATTCATGTGATTAGTATGATTCTTGATAATGTGACTTAATCACTTTTATCCATACGGCCCTCGAACAATCTGAAAATCGATAAGCTGTCCCTTCTACCAAAAAGGTTGTGCATCACTGTTTTAAACCGTGTTAAAGCAAAAAAAAATAATTTCGAAACCGTGCTACAAAAAAATGAGGATCAGATGTATTCCTCTGTGTTCTTAAAATACAAACAATATCCTCATTGATTATCAGTATTAAATTTACATTTCTGTGCCTTGGTCTGTGTCTAAAGACACAACGCCCATTTTCAAAGTGCCGTAACTGTCAACATAAACCCACACTTATTGTTTCTACTCACCCATACATTGCCTCGAGTAGATTTTAAGATTGATTCCATTATAAATATTGACGTTTAGATTTTAATTTTTTTGACTTGTCACCTGGAACATTAGTATTTATACATTGCGCAAAATTTTTCCTGCTCTTTTTTTTAAGCACAGTAATATTATTTATGAATACATTATATTTAGATCGATTTTTGAGGAACATTTCGGACCCTCACAAATTTCCTTTTCGTTATCTTTAAAGGGATGCTTTGGCTTTTTGATTTATTTGTTAAATATAATATAATTTTTCATTCTAATGTGTTATTTTAAGGTTTAGTGAAGCTATAAACAAAGTGATTTTAATACGTATTAAATTCTTGATATCCACTTCTACATAACTTAACATATTATTTTGTATCTAGTGGCATTCAAAACTCCTTACTGAGTATATCTCAACATGATTTTTTGATGAGAACTGCTGGTTACTCAATTGCGCTAATTTCTTTTTTCGAAGAGTAGGGATTGAAAGGATACAAGGAATAGAACAGGACTAGTGATTAGCTAATCGATCTTGCTACGCGCCGCTTTGTGGTATCGGAAAAGATTTTTAACAACACAAACACGCATTGCTTTCATTTACTGAGAAAATCTGCTCGAACCGGGCCGGTCCGTCACGGAAGCCAACGACGTTGACCACTGCACCACGGATCATCATTGTTTGTGTTAAATACACTCATGGAATCAATTGCCCCTTCCAAGATAAAAGGGTTTTTTTAGTCGGAGTTGTGTTTTTGGGAAATGATTGAGTCGGAGTTTTTTTTAACGACTCCACAGCCCTGCAAAAGAGATATAACTAAGCAATGGCTAGAATACTTACGGAAATTGGACGGTTGGTCTCCAAATTTATTTCTAGCGGTGAATTCCACACGCCACCGTTGATACTTTGAAGTACTATCACAGTCTGTCGTCACAATGTCGTCTCCGCTATTCAAACCCGACACGTCTAAGCACGTTCCTGTCTGGGCGTGGCGAATCTGATTGGTGCTCATCAGGATCCATTCCTAGATTTAAAAATGTGGTTACTTTTGATGGATTTGGATCTACAACAAATGGTCTACAGACAAAATGTTTACAGACAAAATATTTACGGACAAAATATTTACGGGACAAAATGTTTATTATACAAAATTTCTGATACAGTTCCAATACAAAAATTAATATGAATTTATAAATTGCTTTCACAGTTATTGTTTTAATCATTTCGCATCCTAACCTAACCTCAGAAAATCGGTATCGGAAAATTTTTATAGTTACTTGTCTCTATATCGCTCCTTCAAAGCCTAAACGGTGTTAGTAGCAAATCGCTACTTTTCAGGAGAGCACAAAGAGTGAGAAAACATTTGGTCTTTTTTACCACTTGTTTCAATGTATTGGAGGTTTTTTTTGAAGAACATCTTCTTAAAGTTTTTTTTGTGAACCTTACCTCATATTAAACTCAGAATCACCAAAATGTTACTTACACCCTTTTGGTTTGGTAGGGACGATGTGTTAACGGGAAGTATGTATATATTAAAGATTTTGACATCCCAGGCTTCAGTCATTTTAGCATACGGGTAAATTCGGCCCTGGTCTCATATATTAGTCTTTAAATATCGAAAAGGACAAATGTCCTAACTGGGAGGACAACAGAACTCAAAAAAGGAGGACGGTTGGTCACGTCAAAAATGATATCCTTAAAATTATATTCACCTGATCTTTCTTCTTTCCGTGGCACTCTGACATGAGAACAGACCGATAATGAGTGTCTTCCCTGTGAAAAAAATGAGAATTAACAACTATTCTAAAAGGAAAAACAAGTTTTGATTACTTTTATCAGTGATATTGTCGGGAATTATGTTGATTTTTGAATAATTAAAACTAATTCACCTCTTGTACTGAACCATTGCACATTTCTCCTCAGTTCTTAGCTCTCCGCTCTTGGCGAGGCTGAGGTACTGCGGATACAGGAGCCGATCGTGGCAAGAATAAACCCCTAAGGCACCCAATTGGGTTTCTTCTCTGCCGAGTATGTCTATGCACAGTCTCGTGTGAGGGATTCTTGAATCTGGGGACAAAAAAGCAATTAACACTCAAGCACCCGGCATTTTCGTGGAAAAGTTACGGATAAACCCGCACATCATTTTTTTTAAACTCTTAACCTGGCATAACGAAATATTTCGTCATACATACCAAAAAAAGCAACCGTGGCAAGTATGACGAAATATTACGAATTATGAAACATTTCTTCAAATGTTTACTATGGGCGTGACGAAATAATCCGTAATCCTATAGATTTAATCACCCGTTGCACACACACTTTTTAAGATACGAAAAACTTAAATAATCTGGTCAAGAGATTAAGGAGTCCATATGCTCCATGTTGGGAGCGGAGATGGTAGAAAAATATTTCATGACCTCAATTTCTGAAATTTAGCTTTAGAAGATTTACTCTAAAATTCTAGGAACTGCAGTATATTACACAGCTTTCTCAGTAGCAGGCAGAGATAATTAATGACTCGCAGGCAATCCAATTAAAATAAAGCAGCAAGCCATCTTTTATCTCACTCTTGCACAGCCTTTTCATAAGCATGAAAGAAAGAGAAAACAGATGACTCGCAGGGAATCCAATAACATTCAATGTTTCCTTAAGCAATGATATGACAAGTGAGCAATCGACAGATTAAATTGTTAATTGTTATATATTATGTACCATCATTATTATATTTGTCGAATACATGGAGCACTGGCGTCAGCTATAATGTCATTTAGTACATTTTGTTCCAATTAAACAATGTGCATTATATAACCCACCGGTCGCGGTTTAGACCCAAATGTCTTAAGCTGTGAACCGTTTTTTTAAATAACAGAAGAAAAATGTTAACTAACCTGCCGTAGCCGATAACGTTTCTTCCCGGAACAAACTTTTCAGGGTAAACGTTATTCAAATACCATTCAAAGGATTTGCAATGGAGTTTTTCCTTCAGGATTTTCCGATGGGTCACATCACCGATGTCAGCTCTGTTCTAAAATCAAATCACGTATAAAATTAACAAAATCACATGACAATATGACGAACACTCAACCTTTGTTATACTGTACACAGCTGTGCGACAAAACCAGGGCTGTGGAGTCGGAGCTTTTTTGCCAGAGTCTGAGTCATCGCGGCGTTTTGGCCGGAGTCATACTTGGAGTCGGAAATTTTGAAAAATTCAACATTTTATTTTTCCATATAATATGTCAAATTTGGTCATTGGCCGGATTGGTAGGGTTGATATTTAATTGAATACACTTAAATAGGAAAATTAGGAAAAAAAAGTGACGGTATTAAACTTTTTTTAGTCGGAAGTATGACGAAATATTACGAATTATGAAACATTTCTTCAAATGTTTACTATGGGCGTGGAATGGCAAATAGCATGTTCCGTGCAATGAATCTTATCTTGGAGCATATGGACTCCTTTCAGAGTTTATCTCAACATATTTTTTTTTCTTCGAGTACTGCTCGTTATTCAGTCGCTTAACCCCACTTTTTTGAAGAGAGTAGAGATTGAAAGGATACAACGACTAGGAAAGGACTACTGGTTAGCTAATCGCTATCGCTTCGTGCACTGCATTTTTGGGATTGGAAAGGTGGGAATGGATTTTTAACAACACAAACACTTATTGCCCTTAAACAGAATCGGTTTCTCGACTGTCCGACCGTGAGTGGTGCAGTGGTCAACGCTGTTGGCTTCCCTGATAGACCGTCCTGGTTCGATTCCCGGTACGACCAGATTTTTTTGAAAGGACTAACCAAAATAACCGCTCAGTTTTTATATGAGAACATAATCTTAATTGTTTTATTTGTCATTGTGCTCATTTTGAAATAACGAGAACAACCGGACAACCTGGGGTCAATTACATAAAGCAAATTTCACACTCCGCGGTCGTATAGGGATTAACTTTATGATTATATTAACCTCTTAGACGCCAAAGCGCGCACATATTTTACTACCAATTACCATTGACAACTTATTCCACTTAATTTGGGGACAGTTTTTACAATATGACATGCGCATTAGTTAACAAACTTAATACAAGGACATTTAATGTTTAAAAATGTTTAATTTGATGATTTCAGATATTCACAAAATACACTTAATATACATGGGTGCCTATGGTCACTTTTAATGTATAGTTTCTATACCATAGTCCCAATCTCTATGCCACTGGTCTCCAATCTCAATGAGGATGTGAGCTACTTTCAGAAATTCAAATTGTCTGATGAGCTACTTATAAAATATTATATATGACGGCTTTGGAAGCAAAGTTAGCTTTCTACCAAATAAGCAAATTTTCATGCCGTCAAGTTCAATGCAGAATTTTCTTTTCACCTATTAATGGTCAGGAATCATCACACATCACATTGTGATTTTTTTACCTACATATGTAGAAATAGAGTTAAAAACTTAATATGTACTATAAATGTATCCAGTCATTTTCCCACATTTTTTTAAATGTTTAAATTGATTTTTAAATAGAAATTTATCATAATATCCACCTACTAAAAAAATACCGTTTTTCACTGCTCTATGCTATAGGGGGGTCAACTGTATAATAGATATCATAACTCACCTCCAAATCTTTACGGTGGTCAAAGAAATATTTTGAATACTCGTCCATCCAAACAAGAGCTAGCCGAGCTGTGTTTATTCCTAGAAAAGTTAATACAGTTTTAATACATATCGACGTGCATTGGTATTAGTTACACGATATGAAAAATATTTTTGTTCCGTCAGGTTGCGAAGATTGATACGTACCGTGCGTGTCGCGG
The DNA here is from genome assembly GCA_028554975.1 of Himalopsyche kuldschensis. Lineage (NCBI taxonomy): Eukaryota > Metazoa > Arthropoda > Insecta > Trichoptera > Rhyacophilidae > Himalopsyche > Himalopsyche kuldschensis. The sequence goes on from JAHFWI010000098.1 coordinate 813,043, forward strand.
TTGTCAGGGAAGGTGTAGGGATGAAAATCCCTGAATACATGGCCGACGCGCGAGCATGGAATCGTCTCCAAGATGCCACCACCTGCGTCAAAAAAATAAAAAATACACGTTACAACTCTACGCAATTGTTGAAAAACAGTTCAAGCCGACTTGAGGGTGGTTTGATTGTTTTGGCCCCGAGAGGTGCGAAATATGCCTATATGGTAGAGCACGGGTTCCCAACCCATTGGTAAGGCGGGTTTTCTGTGAGGTTACCAACTTATGCAGTCAAACAAAAGAAATATCAACTATAATGCATTTTTGATGTTTTTTTTAATTAAATTATAAAAAAGGCTTAGGAAAAGTCTATGTGGTAGAGCATAGATTCCTAACATTTTTCGGTTGGCGTCCCCTTTTATAAAAATCCATTTGACCCGCGACCCCCAAAGCAATATTTAGAAGTTTAAAAAAAAAACAACGAAAATGTATTAAAGCGAATATGTTTTTAGTTGAATGTATAAGTAGGCGACCCCACAGAAAACCCGTAGCGACCGACCCATGGGTTGGGAACCCGTGTGGTAAAGTATTCAGAAGTATTTTTTAATAATTCTCTATTTGAGGACATATGGATACTACCCATGGGTTTATCTAACCGATTTTCTCTCAGGCATACTCACGTTCACTAGTTTGAATGCTCGAAGACAAATGTTATTGATTAAATATTTCTTTCGGCTTATCCAACGTCAAAATGAGAATTCCACCGCATTTAGAATGCTTGATTGAAAATTTTTCCGAGGAGTAGAACCAGAGTGCCAATGGGTAAGCCTCTAGGGAGAGCTTTAACGATTTTAAGTGGCATTGCTCGGGTGTCGACATATTCCACGTGGACATGAGTGAGTTCAAACAAGGTGTGAAAAAGAATTTATAGGGTAAGAAATGATCTAAAAATTTGGGTGTAATATTTTTTTTTATTATTCCATGTCGGCTCTTATTTGGAGCATATGCCCTCCTAATCGAGGTGTCTAAACATACTTTTTTCTACAAGAACTGCGTGTCACTCAGTTGCTCAACCTAACTTTGGTTTGATTAGAGTAGGGATAGAAAGAATAAGGCTAGGACGGACTAGTGGTTATCTAGTCGCTTTCGCTATACCTAGCTTATAAAGAATTTTTTACCATGCCTTCGAACAGAGTCGAAAAACGACTGAAAAAAATGCTGCTCGTACTGGGACTGGAACCCGTGACGTTGACCACTGCACTACAGATTGGGCATATACTCTTTAGAATTTATACTTGCAAAAAAATATTTTTGAAACATTTGGTCCGAGGATGCTTCTCAACTAAACGAAACACATTCACGATTCATTATTACAGGTATTGATTAAAGGTATCAATTCGTGGGTGTAGAAACATACAGGCGTAACTACAAAAATAGCTGTTTTGAGTTAAATATGGCATTGTCATGCTCAAATGCAGTTCTATAAGACATAAAAATATGAAACTTGTACGATGAGCGGTTTACCTCGGTATTGCTCGGTTTTTCTGCAAATCCGTAAGCACACAGTTCAAAATTGGAAACTGTTTTGCCATTTATCTCAGTTCGTTGTTTTTGTAGTTTCGCCCGTATGTTCCTACACCCACGAATTTGTGTATATTACAAAGCTTCATAAAAATAGCACACAAACACTAAAAGTATAAAAATTCTATTTCGCCAACATAAATAATTGACCAAAACAATGTCTATTTTTGAAAGGCCAATTAACAATTAATAGCTAGAATACAACCTAATTGGATGACAATTAATTTGGAGCACAGCAAATTCATACATACAATAGACCAGCACTATTACATTGCCCTATATATAATTGGTAGCAGTTTAAACAAAAGATGGCGGACAATGCACAGCTGTTTAGATTACACAATTTGATAGCATAGACTAATTTTATTCAATGAGGTATTCAGACAAAAGACTACATTATGGCAACATTTAGAAATTGAGATGTTTAGGTGGGAAATTTACAAGGCATATTTAATTGGTACTCATGGTAAATAAAGGGTCTTTTTATAAGGACGCTTAGTTTTAAAATGTAAATAAAACAAGTTGTTTGTGAGATTTCGACTAAATTTTAATTTCATTTGTAAGTATATTTTACGGCATTAAATATGGAATATAGCATCAAATGTCTGCCAATATCCATTCATTATAAAATGGGCCATGTCGCTAAAGTTGACTTTTTTGACAAATTTGGGTAAACTTCCAACTGCTCCAGATGGACCCAATCAGGCGTTGTCTGCGGTCGTTTACCTGAAGTCCCTCGGTTAGTTGGATTTTATACGGGTGCAGACATAAGGCCCGATTCAAAATTCGCCAAGTTGAAGTCGCAGAAAAGCCAAGTTCTTGTGAACAACGAGAAATAAGCCGCCTTGGGTTTTCCTGTACACTTTCACACACAGCAACAATGTTTTCACCAGATATTGTATTTTGATGACGTACAGGTAGGTGTTGGCCGATTATTTACCAAACTGGTTGACTCAAATTTGGCCACTAAACAATGAATAATCTACTCAGCAGGACAAAGTAACATATTTTGAGCGTCCCTATTGAAATACCCTTTATAAGCAGATGTCAAAGTATACGATAATAAAAATTAAACTTCGTGACTTACTTTTCATTCTTATATCCTCTTCGGGCCCCAGGTATATAAAATATCAGGCCGGTTGTAGAATTGAGCGTACCAAAACCAAAAGTATAATACAAATAATGAAGGAAACGGTCTTACGAACTGAATATATCCAAAAAAATTCATGTCAGTGTAGAAGTCACTTTTGTTGAAAGAAGTTGGTCTTTTTTAGCATTTAAAATGCTTTGACACTTTCAATACAAATAAAACAATATTTTTCTCTACATCATACATTATTATTTAATTTATTGCTTCAATAAGAATTTCTTACATATATTATTTATAATACTGCATGAAAAAAATCGGTTTGGTACGTTCATTTCAACAGCAAGGCTGATATTTAATAACAACCATGAGTATCGTAGTTGATACCCGGGGCCCGAAGCGATACAAACTAATTAATATAGGTCAGTTTAAGTTCATTTGCGCAGTTAAAATACCTGAAGATGCCGAAAGGCGAAAACCGCAACGTTAATTACTGTTGAGGATATTATTAATTTCCAAGAACTCAAAACTGTATATTTTTTATTAATTAATCGATATGGTATTTCTGCAATCATATTGTTATCGTTTTCGATTAAAAGGTTGGCAAACTCTGAAAAACTGTCTTAACACATTGGCTACGGATTGATTATAAATAAAGAGAAACAACGCGTATTCTGTGTTCACCGTAGCCAATGTGTTAACACAATGCTTACGAGTGCACAAATGGGTCATCAAATGTGAAATAACATGTTAATTACCAGAGTAATTAAAAGGTTCCGTAAACGTAAGTATTAATATCATATATTATGTTCTTTGATTCTAACATTAAAATTTCTACATGTCTACCCAATATAAAAACCTTGGCAGTCTTCACACAAGAGAGAGTTATCGTTTTACAAGATCTTACCAAAATTAGTAATTGTTTAAAATACAGCTATAACTTACATTGCCAGACCCTGAAGCTCATTTCCAAGTTCTCTCCGCCCCATCCGTCCATTTGTTCGTCGTATGATCCTATTTCCCAGAAATAATTACGTTCAATTGCGAATAGACCTCCAGCCATGGTCGGCGACCTATAATAAAAATTATTATTATAGATATATTAGAAATAATTATATTTGCTAGCCATTTCTGTAGAGAGCTAATATATAAAGATTTCTCACTAGTCGAGGGTAATTATTAATAAAACAAGTAATTACCTTGTCGGAGAGATGTCGCTCTCTCGACGTACCAACTCTGTATCGCTTATCGGAATCCACATAAAATGGCCGGAGAATATGAAGCCTCCAACCTAAAAAAAAAAATACAAATTGTAAACACTGTCCCCATATTATTGAATGAGTATTCAAAATATTTCTTAGACCATGGTAAAGTTTGGAGGTAAGCTATAAAATATTTATATATAAATAGGGGTTGACGCCCTATCGACTTTCGTTTGAAATTTTGGTCATTCAGTCAAAGCACCCATGCAAAATCTGAGGTTAAGTTCGTTCAGTTCAACAATAAAATATATCTTTATAATATCTAGTGGTACCCGCGAACCCTTGTTTGAACCGGGTTGTATCTCAAAGCAATTTTCGTCCATCTATGTCTAACTTATGGGATTTTAGCTTGCTGTCCCTGAGATGGACGTGTTTTTATAGTAAGTCCATAGCTTTTGACAGTCGAAGTAGAATCCAATACTAAAACAGATATACATATACGGATTTGCTACCAATACATTTATATGCACCCCTTCCACACATATGCAAAGCACACACAGATACCAGTCAGTTCAAACTGATGGGTCGTTTGCAGCCGGCCGTTCCTCGTATCTCAAATGTTGCTTGTATTTCAAAGAGAACTTCGCTCGCTCGACGGCACTTATCTCAAGGTACCACTGTATTTGTGAAAATTCTAATTTGACTTTAAAAATTCCGTTTCCCCAAAATATGGCTATTGGGGGACACTTGAATAGCGCTATCTATGTCTTAATTATATATAAATATTTCATAGCTTACATCCAAGTTTTTTTATAGTAGGTCCACTGCAGTTTGACAATGTAATAAAGTAACAAAATTAAAACAGATGAACAATGATTATCAATCAGTCTTTTATGTCAGGGGTTTTCAAGCCGGGAGACGGTAACAATTAAAAAAAAAGATACCTTGTCTGCTCCCAACTTGGAGCATATGGACTCCTCATGGAGTTTATTTCAACATATATTTTTCTACGAGAACTGCTTGTTACTCAGTTGCTCAACCTCTGTTTTCAAAGAGAATAAGGGATGGAAGGATGCGAGAACTCGGACAGGACTAGTGGTTAGCTAATCGCTCTCGCTATGCATTGCTCTTTAGGATAGGAAAGATGGGAAGGGATATTCAACAACACAAACACCCAAACAGATTTATCGACTGAAAAAATCCGCTCATACCGGGAATCAAACCCGAGCGGTCCAGCACGCAAGCCAACAACGTTGAGACTGCGCCACGGACCGGACAAAAAATTTACAACCAAAAAATACGAACCACTACATAAGACGAAATAAAAAAAATCATCAAAATCTAAAGAATATAGAATATTTTTATGTAATGCAAAACATTGAGGGAAGATGATGCAATTCTGCCAACTTCTGTCGGTGCGTCAATTTTACTCGTCAAATCATTGGTAAATAATAAAAGGACATCACCTGGAATCCATATCCTGAAGTGCTATAGTAGAAAGTGTCTCCGTCGATGACATCAATGATCGGCACCAGCACAGCCCTCCTCTCGTGCTTGATCCGATGCAGGAGTGGCCTCAGCCAGTCTTTTACACCTTCACAGTGAGCGTCGAGGAAGACCAGAACATCAGCTTTGGCCAATCGGGCACCGGCTAATCGCGCCCGGATAAGTCCGGACCTGGACAAAAAAAAAAGCATTTGATTGATGCATTTTAACCTTTCAGATGCCACAGCTAGTTTATTTATGAATAAGTATTTTCTAAGTTTGACTGTTTAAAATAATCGAATATTTTAAATACAGTGACATCTTTTGGAATCATGGTGAAATATTAAGATATGACATATTCTCAAGAATTATCGTCATGATATTGATTTAAAAAAGTTTGTGAATTTTCAATGATAAGTGATATTGTTTTTTCGGTGTTCAATCCAATACTTGGTAGAATGGCATTATAATAAAAATAATATAGCATTTTTATTACTTATTCCAAATTGGTTTTATTAAGATCAGGACCGGTTTCGCTCGTCGCGAACAAATGTACAAAACCGGTCCTGATCTCAATAAATCTGATGTGGAATATGTATTAAAAATGTGATATTAGTTTTATGATAAGTGAAGTGCCAACCCAGACATTTAGTAAGAATTTGAATGTTGTTTTTTTTTTGAATAAATGACATAAACCAGTGCTTCCTAAACTTTATCATGCAACGGTACACTAAAACTGAAAACCATTATCTGCGGCCCCCAGTTTGGGAAGCACCGTGTATTTATTAGATTAGTCTTTGTCGTGTACTCTTAGCATAAATTAAAAAAAATGTCTTTATTTGGTTTTGATTTTTCAAAGAAATTGCCAGTTATTTGGCTCCTGCAATATGAAAACCTTCCGGCATTCAAAAGGTTAACATTTGTAGAGAACAAATATACAAACCTGATATCGAGTCTCAATATCTTCACTTTCCCCTCTTTCATTCTGGTGGCCACGTACCAGTCCAGTTTCCCCTTCAGCTCTTCGCTCGTGGAGCCATCATCAACAAGGATAACCTCTTTGACGTGTTTCCCGCCCGTTAGAATGGCGCTCCACGCAGTTCGGACGACTACCGAATACGGCTCATTGTGGAACACGATCACGACCGATGCAGAAGGAAGATCTTTATCGTATTCCACAGAGGCACACTTTGGGTTGCGATAATCTATAACAAACATAAAACATATTGAATGAGCAATATTTCAGATAAGCAAAATTTCAGATGTGCAATATTTCAGATGAGCACTACAGCCTTTAAAATAAGAAGGCAGAAAGTGACATTTTATTTTATTTTATGATGTTTTTAGTAACTATTAGCAGATGTCCATTTTTTCACTAAGAATTTTAAGTTATTATACCGCTATAAAGATGGGCGCCATATACATATGTATATGTAGCTTCCATAAATTTTTATCAAATGGCATTCATAACTCGTGTCCGGTTCGTGGTGCAGTGGTTAACGTCGACGGCTTCCGTGTCGAGCCGCCCGGGTTCGATTCCCTGTACGAGCAGATTCTCTAAGTCGATAAATCGATTCTGTTCGAAAGAAGTGATTGGGTGTGGGGTGTTGTTAAAAATCCCTTCCCACGTTTCCGATCCCAAGAGCGAGTCACGTAGCGAGAGCGATTAGCTAACCACTAGTCCTCTCCTTGTCTATCTCTTCAATCCCTACTCTCTTCGAAAAAGAGAGGTTGATCAAATGAGTAACAAGCAGTTCTCAAAGAAAAAACATGTTGACATAAACTCGGAGAAGAGTCCATATGCTCCATGTTGGGAGCGGACATGGCAAAAAAAAATATATCTTTGCGAGTTACTGCCTTCTCGGCTTTTTCGATTGCAGGTAGAGCGAGATAACAAATAACTCTAAAGGAATTCAATTTCAATAAAGCTGCAAGTCATTATTTGTCTCACTCTTACACAGCTTTTAAATGAGCCGACAGAAAGAGAAAAAAGATGACTCGCAGGGAATCCAATGACATTTAATGTTTTTTTAAGCAATAATATGCAACTTGTATAGTATTCGATTCCAACCTAAGTGACTCATGGTAAGTTTGAACGCAATCATTAATGCATCTAGCATAATTTTCAAATGCAGCTATATTAGTCATTAGAACAGAAACTCCATTTTTTGGTAAATTCATTCATTTATTCAATAAAATTTAAATTATTAACTATGAATCATTTAAAAAAAAGCTTTTGCTTTCAGGGACAAAAAAAACATCATAACTCAATAAAAAATATTTAAAAAAACAAGACTTATTTGCTTTTTTTACACATTAAAACATAATAGTAAAAATGCCTTTGAGCGATTTGTAGAAAAAAATAATTATTTTACAATCTCTTATTAAAATAATAATGTTTTATTTATGTAAAAAATGTTGAAGATGTATAATCTAGCGAAGATTTTAAACCAGTTGTACTCAACTGGCAGCGCATGGAAATCTAGAGAAAGTATTTAATTGGAGACAGTCAACTATTATTTTTTGGTCACATATGTATTGTCAGGTCCATGGTTGAGTGACAATGTTGTTGGCTTTAGTTGCGGAGTGCACAGGTTCAAATCCCAGTCCGGGTTGTTTTATTTTTTCATGTTTGTGCATTCCAAAATTCATTAAATTACCTAACCACTATTCCTACACTTTATATCCTTTATCTCTTCGAAAAAGAAAGGTTGGCCAACAAGTTATATAAAATTAAAACTAACTTTGATTCTCCCAAATATTGTTTTACTAATTGTGACACGTGTTTCGCCACTTCCAGAGGCAGCTTCGGACTAACTATCTTCTTCTATAACCCCCTCCTTGCTTCCCGTAAAAAGTAAAAATTACAAACTCGTTTTTGTAATTTTATCATTTTAAAATATTAGAATCAACTTTATTACATAATTAAGCAAACTTTGCGATAACACGAAGATCACTGAAATAGTAACACAATACGTGGAATAATCAAAGTTATTTTAAATTTTATATTAACATGAACTTTCGAAGCAATCGAAAGTATTAAGATGAACTCGAATCGTAGTATGTATGCTCCATACGTGTTTTTTATCGACTCATCATCCCTTATTACATTAGCTTCTGCAATCTGCAAGTCGGAGTCGTCGCAGTGTTTTAGCCGGAGTCGGAGTCGTGAAAAACTTTACAGAAGTTTGAATTTTTCATTTATTCATATAGCATGTAAAATTTGGCTATCGGTCGGATTGGTTGGTTGATCTTTAATTTAATACACATAATAGAAAATTTTGGGGAAAAAACCTGACAAAATTAACCTATCACTATCATAACTTGACCGCCGCCAAATTTCGGAACTAAAATTGTCCCCCTAGAGTGTATATCTTCAATAGCCATTTAGGTTATATTGTTTTGGTAGAAATATATAATCATGAAGATTTTTTTTCATTTTTATTTTAGATAAAAAAAATGTGTCAGTAAATAAACGATTTTGGTTGAGTTTTGCAACACCACTCACGCGACGGTGGCGCCCTCACTAACGGTCAAGTTATAATAGTACATCTATATTTTTTTGAGGAATCGTAAACATGAGTTGTTTGCAGGGCTGTAGAGTCGGAGTCGCGGAGTCGGGGCTTTTTGCCCGGAGTCGGAGTCGGTGCGGCGATTTGGCCGGAGTCGTAAATTTTGAAAATTTTGAACTTTTTATTTTTGCATATAATATGTCAAATTTGACCATTGGTCGGATTGGTAGGGTTTATATTTAATTGAATACACATAAATAGGAAAATTAGGCAAAAAAAAAGTGACGATATTCAACTTTTTTAGTCGGAGTCGTGTTTTTGGACAATGTTGGAGTCGGAGTCGTGGTTTTGGTAAATGCTGGAGTCGGAGTCGGACTTTTTTATACCGACTCCACAGCCCTGGTTGTTTGTTCTTCCAAGGGGTAGAACCAGTCTGCCAATGGGGATGCCACTATAGTGATTTTTAACGATTTGCTTCGGATATCGGCATGTTTCATATGGACGTGAGTGAGTTCAGACGAGTACTGTTTTTTATGTATTATAGTTGATTTTGTCGGTTCACTCACTCGGTTGACTGCTTTGAAATTTCTTAATGTGCTTTTATTAATTTTTCCGCTCGTTTTTTATGACTACAATGTTTTTATCTTGTTTTTAATTAATTTGTGATTTTTATTATGTATTTACATGTCCGGTCCGTGGCGCAGTGTCAACGGCGTTGGCTTGCGTGCCGGATCGCCCGGGTTCGATTTCTCTGTAAATCTGTTCAAAGGCATGAGTGTTTGTGTTGTTGAAAATCCCTTCCCACCGTTCTCCCAAAGGGCGACGCATAGTGACTGCGATTGACTAATCACTACTCCTGTCCTAGTCCTCCTATCCTTTCCATCCCTACTCTCTTCGTAAAATGAGAGGTTGAGTAACAAGCAGTTCTCGTAGAAAAATATATGTTGAGATAAAGTCCGCGAGGAGTCCATATTCTCCAAGATGGGAGCGGACATGGTTAAAAAAAAATTACATGTATGTATTTATATTTGTCAAATGCATGGCGCATTGGCGTCAGCTGTAATGCCATGATTTGTATTTTCTTAAATAAATAAATACTATATATTCGACTCGGGGAAAACTGGTTGTTTATCACTTCAGCACGTTCGTGTGGCAGTGAAAAGTCAACCGGTATATGAATAATTGCGAAATGGTTAGCCAAAGAATTATTATTAAATGTCAACCAACAATCAAGATTCTTCCAAGACATACATATTGAATAACAAAATCCTCTACCGTGAATTTGTATTCCACTGACCCACAAAATTACTACATCGAAAAATACTCTATGGTAATTCATTTTAATTGGGAATTAATACTGAATAAAACTATATTTATTTTCAGTTTTCCACGGTCAAACCGTTGCGTCCATCTATTTATTGGTTGCGTAAGTATATTTTTAATAAATTTGTATAATGCCAATCAAAGAAATATAGTGTTTTAATCCTGTTAATTGAACTGCTTTTGAATACACATTATTTTTTTGTTTTTCTGTCTGGTGGGTATACGAATAAATCAGAAGGTTTTCGAAACGCGTAAGTAGACCACAAACAGCTGGCTATGTGAGAAGCGTGGATTTTCCAAATTTATTCCACACACTTGTAGCGGTTGTCCATATGACCAGGGAAGTCGGAGTCGGAGTACTCCTACTCGGAGTCGGAAATTTCGAAAAGTTTGAACTTTTTATTTTTGCATATTATATGTCAAATTTGGCTACTGGCCGGATTATTAGGGTTGATATTTAATTGAATGCACCTAATTATGAAAATTGGGCAAAAAAAGTAACGATATTACTTTTTTAGTCGGAGTCGTGTTTTTGGTCAATTTTGGAGTCGGAGTCGTGGTTTTTGGTAAATGCTGGAGACGGAGTCGGAGTCGAACTTTTTTTCACCGACTCCACAGCCCTGCATATGACTCTTTGATGGTCATTGCAAATGCAATTCGCACCAGAAACTGCAAAAGTTTTAATTCTAATGGCATATCTGTCGGAATCATTGGGATGCGTGGCAACAGTACATCTTCCCATTTAAAATTGTAGCTTCTCATTATTTATTATCTTTATCATTGAAAGCCTGATACCGTTGCAAAGTCGTGGTCGATTTATATTTTGGAGATGAATGGTAGGTTCGATTATTTGAAATGTTAAAACTCGCGAAGCCATATCTGGCAAATCATTTTTTTTAAGAAGAACCTTAACGAGCGTCCGCACAAAAACTCACCAAAGTTTTATCGCAATCGGATGAACGGTATAGGCAAGGCATGCGGGAAAAACATTATTTAAAATATATGTTACAGTGAAACTGTATTCTCAGTGAAAATATATTCTTCTCCAAGCTGTCATTGAAATTAAATTTGACCGTCCTATCTTCAGCCCAATGTTTGTCTGTGTTTTTCTTTGGTTCTCTTTTTATGAAAGGGACTACTTGCTGATTTTGTTTCATTGAAGCAAACCAAATTTTAGGCCGGCAAATCATCGACTTGAGCCAATAATACAGTTTCACTGTAACGTATATAAGTATCGTGCTATACACGTGGAAAGGCAAGAGCTGCGAAGACCGGTCCGACCATCTATTAGACCGATCGGCAGCCCCAGCTTGATTTATCAACAAGTCGAAATAAAACTTTTTTAAGAACTATAACAACGAAAATCGACAATTTTAAAAAAAGATAAAAAGACAAAAAAACAGATGAAGGACCACTGGTATCATGCATAATCCACGGACAACTGCTGTTTCAACATAGTGTGCCTGAAGTTGTGGACGACATAAAAATATATATGCAAACTTATTTTCAGTGGCGGCTCGTCCATATGCACTGCGAAATTGCGGCACCCAGTACATGCAGTACCGTTTGCGACAGAATATATTCGAGTAGGCGGGGAGGGGAGTTTGCAAATACGAACTTGCTTTGGTACTGTATTTCTCGCAGTGTTGCGTCCGTAGAAATGGCTATATACGGCTGCGAACATTATTTCTTGTAATTTTTTTCTCATAAGAAAGTGTTTTACTCAATCAAAGAAATGAATAGTTTTAATGATTTATGAAATGCATGTCGTATTTAATGATGAAATGATGTTTTTTTTTTAACTATGTCCGCATACAACATGGAGCATATGGACTTCTCACTGAGTTTATCTCAACAAATTGTTTTCTACATGAACTGCTTGTTCCTCAGTTGCTTAAACTCTCTTCTACAAAGAGAGTAGGCATGTAAAGGATATAAGGACTAGGGCAGGACTAGTGGTTAGTTAATTGCTGTATCTATGGGTCGCTCTTTGGGATAGGAAACACCCATTGCCTCTGAGCAGAATCATTTTATCGTCTGAAAAAAATTGCTCGTACCGGGGATCGAACTCGGGCAGTCCGACACGGTAGCCAACGACATTGACAACTGCACCACGGACCGGGTTTAAAAATAAAAATATGTGAAATAAAAAAATGTTTCTTTTTATTTTTAATCAACCGCAGCACCCCCAGCTTTCTTATCCACGAGCCGCCACTGCTTATTTCACACTTGTTTTAAGAAAAGATAACGTAGCTATGTAAAATAGTATTTTTCTTGAATCTAAATATAGCTTTGAATTGACAAGCTGAGCAAATAAGAGGGAAAAAAAGCCAAAAACAAACAAGCCATTCCTGATGTATTAAATTTGAATCAAATAACATTATCACGAGTATTACTCGAGTATTTTTCAAAATACTCGAGTAATACTCGTAATTTATAAATGAAGATTTATTTCCCAATTTTATTTACTCATTAAAAAAAAAATATATTTAATGTTTAATCATTGCGTTTAACTGCGTCTTACGCATGGATGTCAGGTAATATTTTTTTTAAATATGCCGTTGACTTTCTGATGGGTGAATTTCTTTTGTTACTTTTGCTTTGGGTCCTGTTGACTTTTGACCAGGGTTGTGGAGTCAGAGTCGGAAATTTTAAAAAGTTTGAACATTTTATTTTTGCATTTAACATGTCAAATTTGGCTATTGGCCGAATTGGTAGGGTTTATATGTAATTGAATATGCATAAATAGGAAAATTAGGGGAAAAAAGTGACGATATTGAACTTTTTTTAGTCGGAGTCGGGGTCGTGTTTTTGGTCAATGTTGGAGTCGGAGTCGGACTTTTTTTCACCGAATCCACAGCCCTGCATTTTGACTACTGAAATTTGAGACGTTTATTTCTCTATTATTTTTGAAATATATTTTTTACAACTTGAAATAAATGTATTAATAAAATTAAATAAGCTTATATATGTATTTACTTATGTACATCTGAAACTACTCGATACTCGAGTAGTTGAGATTTAGAGTAATTGGAGTCTCTACTCACAAATGACTAGGGTTTCCAATCCTGGGATTCCGAAGAGGTTCAATACCTGATGAGCCCGAGATTAGAGAACAAAATACACTAAAACCTTTTTTTTTGTGCGGTATATGCGTTCCCCGGAAAATCGCACAAAACATAATCCTTTTATTAGTATTATTTCGTATGCCAAATTTTTTGATGATAGGTAACTTTTTGAATTTGGAAGACAATGAAGTTCTTGTAATTCTTGCCACATATCAAAAAGAACTTTTCCCGATCGCCAGCGAAATATTTTGAAATAATCTTGCATAAATTTAATGTTAAAACTTTCTTCTCGCCTCTTTGAATGAGTACTCGATTATTACGAAAATTTTCGTTGCAAAAAGATCATTTTTTATTTGTCTTCAAGACGTCGTCGTTGACGGACAAGATTTATTGTAAGATAATTGACCCTTTTTATGCGGTATGCGATCCACGAAATATCGCACAAAAAAAGCTATGACTTAATATAGGAACATAACATGTACAAGAACGCACGTGTCAAGGTCATTTTGTAATAAACAGGTGAAACACTGGATTTTGCACGTACAGTATGTGAACAATGCGCTGTTAGTAACGTTTTTGCGTTTATATAGACCAGTGATGCACAGCGTTTTTGAAATAATGGCCAGATAATCAATTCTCAGATAGTTTGAGGGCCACATGGGTAAAACTGAAAAGAAATGCATTGTTTTAACCTTCGCTGCACGGTGATATGTATTTACTACAACTCGACTCTAATAATGAGAATATTTCTATTAAATATAATAGATACTGATCTGAGAATTTTTGTATTCCTCAGTAATGTTATTACGTATTAAATAAAATTACAGTTATGTATGGTTATTCATTTGCAGCGATGGAAATAAATAATTAGTGGAAGAATCGGGCAAAGAATCACCCATACACACAAACGTATTCCAATTTATGCGCGTGTGTAAGCGCGAGTGCGAGCGTACTTTTGCACGTGTTCAGCTCCGGCGCGAAAGCGCATGCGTAGAAGTGATCGACTTCGAACTAGCCATTCATTTCGTCATTACGAATTCGACTGCCGACGGGTGAAGATGTCGGAGCGGCAGCTAATTGCGATGTTTTTTTCTTCTTTTCAGACACTTAGATTACAAAAATTGTTATATTTCAACTTCAACCATAGTCAATCAAAGCAATGTCTAGAAATATTCACATTTTTCCGGTTTTTAAATAACTTTTTCATATGGTGTAGTAAATACATATCACCGGAGCTCGCGGAAGTTTTTAGCACAGTATGGGGAGGGTTAATGATTCATTGAATACATATAATATTGAATATTAATAATTTCGATGTGAAGAGTAAAATATAATTATTTTTACCGCACCCCCAGATATCTTGTCGCCGCCACCGGTAAGCTCCAAGGGGTGGTCCGAGAGTTACAAAACGTTTCGGTTTTTTGCCGTCGGTAATGGCTCGAATAATCGGAGATGATTGAGATTCTGTTTTTAATAAGGCACGTAAAATGCGGTCAAATAAATTCACGATGTTGTGTGGTTTGTCGCATACGAGGTATTACAAACGATGCATAAACCGGTTTTATAAAACACAACATGAATCCGATCCGATGGCTGTGATTCTAAAGTGGAGGGCGGGAAACGCGATGTTTTTAAGCGGGTCACGACTAGAATTAGAACGATACGATTCGCATTTGAGTCACCAGATACAAGGGATGTTCGGCTGATCAATGCACTGCCAATTGAGGTGGTCATTTTCAGCAGAGAACTTGGTTTTGGTTTCGTTTCTTTAATTTCTACATTGTCTCTTTTATATTGAAAATTAATCAGACGTTTTTTGTGCTTATTCGACGTTGAATTTATTTGGACCAGGACCGGTTGCGCCCATCGCGAGCATTTTCAACTGATTTAGTTGAAAATGATCGCGATTTCATATTATTTTTTAATATAATGCCATTCCACCAAGTATTGACAGTGAACACATTCAAAGTGAATGTGTCGTGTTCTTATATTAGGTGCTATCTTTATTATCAGGGCTGTGGAGTCGGAGTCGGAGTCGTCGCGGCGATTTGGCCGGAGTCGTACTCGGAGTCGGAAATTTTGAAAAGTTTGAACTTTTTATTTTTGCATTTTATATGTCAAATTTGGCTTTTGGTCGCATTGGTAGATTTGATATTTAATTGAATACACATAAATAGGAAAATCAGGGGAAAAAAGTGACGACATTGTACTTTTTTTGGTCGGAGTTGTGTTTTTGGTTAATGTTGGAGTCGGAGTTGTGGTTTTGGAAAATGCTGGAGTCGGAGTCGGACTTTTTTTCACCGACTCCACAGCCCTGTTTATTATATTTATAGTTTACATGGCGCATTAACGTCAGCTGTAATGCCATGTATTTATCTTTTCCCCAATAAGCAATAGAATTAAGAGGTAACAGCGAAATAGTCGAAGATAACATTTCTGATTTAGGATATCGACTGAAGGTGCTTGATGGAATTTGAAAAAAATGAGAATTCTCTATTTCAGGACATATAGATATTACCAATGGCTTCATCCAACCGATTGTCTCTGATGCATTCTCACGTTCACCAGTCTGAATGCCAGATGATAAATATACCTGGTCATATATTTCTTTCGGCTTATCCGAGGCCCAAATGAGAATTTCAGCCTCGAATTCACATATTCAAGCCAGGTCCATCGTCACCTTTTTACTATGGACATTATCATATTGCTACTCTTACAACGGGGCCCGGCTGCATAAAGGTTAAGAAATACTGAATCAGTGTGGTACATCTATCATTCATGTTTATGTTTGTACAAATGAAATTCAAGGAAAGTGAAAATGTCCGTTCAAATAATAAATTTGATTTTTTTTTATGCAAGCCAAACACGTCATGCATGATTCAGGCCACGAAAGTTGGGCGACTTTTTTGTGTGTACGTGTCAGGGCTGTGGAGTCGGAGATTTTTGGCTGGAGTCGGAGTCGTCGCGAGGCTTTGGCCGGAATAGTACACGGAGTCGGAAATTATTTAAAGTTTGATCTTTTTTTTTTTTGTATATAATATGTCAAATTTGGCTATTGGCCGGATTGGTAGGATTGATATTTAATTGAATACACATAATTAGGAAAATTAGGGAAAAAAGTGACAATATTAAACTTTTTTTAGTCGGAATCGTGTTTTTGGACAATGTTGGAGTCGGAGTAGGAATTAACATCACTGGTTCGAATCCTTCACGACAATTTTAGTTGCGAATTCGGCGGCCGTTTTTTTTACTACCATTAATTTCTCAAATAAATAGTCAGCGCTCATCTATCTTCATTCGTTCTATACGCCTGCGACATTAAAAAAAGAAAAAATTTGCATAGAGGTAGTTTTGTCACGCGATTTAATAATTTTTGTACACTTTCGGGGGGAAAATGTCGCGGAAATTAGGCCGTTAAGCCACACCGCCACAAGTGCCAGTTTCCGTTGTTTCCATTACCTGGCCGATGGTCGACAAGGATAATAATATGATTACATGTTTCCATTATTGCCTATAGGGTGAAAAATAAGATAAATAGAAGAAAAACGACACGGGTCGACCTCTATAATTTTACATTAACACATTAAAATTCATAGAGAAGTTAATATTGTTGAAAAGCTTCGAGGTACTGGTCAATTAGACTGGCCCAAAAAACGCAACTGTTAAAAATGGGACGTCACAATGAACGCCGCGCAGCATTTTGAAAACTCCCGCGTACTATCCCCGGGTTGCCGCGCACACCAATAGTTAATAAATTCAACGATACAATTGATGAATATTGCTTATTAAAATCTAAAAGATCTACCAAATTGATGTATTTTTAATCCATGCCCGCTGCCAATGTGTAGTATATGGCGTCTTTATAGAGGTATCTTAACTTGTTTATTTTTCTAAATGAACTGCTTGTTACTAAACCTTTCTGAAATTCGATGACAGTAGGGATTGAAAGGAAGAGGCTAGAACAGGACTAGTGGTAAGCCATTCACTCTCGCTACGCCGCACACATTTTATCATCTTAACTTGTGGCTCGATAATGCTCGCGATAAGCGAAACCGGTCTCGATCGTTCCTCGAATATTCCACGTGGACGTGAGTGAGTTCAGCAGAGTACTATTTTCAATTATTATACATCCAAACCTCTTTTTGTGCGATTTTTTTGTAATAACATAATAAGCAGCGCGTTGTTCACATACTGTACGCGCAAAATCCAGTGTATCACCTGTTTATAACAATGCTAGCTTGACACGTGCCGTCGTGCACGCACATGTTATGTTCCCATATTAAGTCATAGCTTTTTTGGGCGATTTTCCGCGGAACGCATCTATCGCACAAAAAAAAGGATTAGGTGTAGTCGATTTTGTCGGAACGCCAGTTTCCAATATATGTTTTTTTACATTTTTTTAATCTCTTGTCACACAACTGATTTTTAATATCTCCACGCTAAAATAATGCAGTTAACGTCATGTAAATGCATTTTTTACGTTTTTTTAAACACAGGAGTTACGACATAATTAATGACCATATCTCTAATCGCGTTGCTAATCAAACGCTCGATAAATTGTGGTGCCTTTAATCATAAAGTGCGGTTAAGTTTATTTGCACAAGTAATGCATGCGTAAGTATCAATACAACGGTTAACAACTGTTTGTGCAGTCATATTGCAGCTGTGCAATAATTTGAATGCATACAATCTGCTACAGCAGTGATGCACAACCATCGGCCCTTAATGACATTTCATGAGGCCCGCAATGACAAATATCAATCACGTTTTTTTCTTCAGAACATTTTCCGGACCATGGAAGAATAAAATAAAACACAAAAATTTTCAATTTTATATACGCAAAAAAATATCGATAATTTCAACAGTTTTTCCCATGCGGCCCTCGAGCTATCTGAGAGTTGATTATCTGATCCTTCTCCCAAAAAGGTTGTGCATCACTGTGCTTAAGTCAGGGGTGTACAAACATTTATTCAGTGCAGCCAGCGGGATGTAGCGAATGTAAAAATAGTCACACCTTTTCGAATTGTCATAATTGAAACTTGAATCATTTTTTGTATTGAAGCGAATTATGTACTTTTCCATGAGTTTTGTCGCTAACGACCCGGGTATCGCCTTTCGGCATCTTCAGACATTTCAAGTGCACGGATGTACTTGAACTGACATGTTTATTCAGTTCAAGTACATCCGTGCACTTGAAATGGCTGTATATGCCGAAAGGCGATACCCGGGACGTTAGCGGCAAAACTCATGGAAAAGTACAAAATTCAAACAATTCAAATTTGAATTTAGTTACAGATATATTCACAATGTATTGGATTTACGAGGTTTCAGGAATGAAGCAACTACGACGGCACGCAGTCGCATAAAAGCTCCCAAATTGGGCAGCACGCCAATGTTTCAACGTGAATTAAAATATAAATAAACACATCTCTCATAATAGTTAATACATAGATAAGTTTATTATAAATCGAGAATGTTTGGAGGCCGGATGAAAATCTTTGACGGGCCGCAGAGTTTGGTGATCGTTGATATAGAACAGGGATGGCCAAAGCGTCGATCGCCTATCTGATCTTTACAAATCTGTAGTGCCCGTCCCAAGACGCATGCGAGACAAGTCATGTAACAGGGAGTCCCTGTGACGGCTGGTGACGGGGTGTTGGGGGGTGCAAAGGAAGATTCAACCATTTTTGCAAGAGTTCTTTCCTATTCATTGGATTTTAAAACACTTCTATAGAATGGACTTTCAATTCAGATGTTCGCAATACCAACTGTTTCACTTCCGTAGTACGGTAAAAATAGTTGAATCTTCCTTTTGCACCCCCCAGCACCCCGTCACCAGCCGTCACTGACAGGGACAGTACGCTAAAATCTCGAAGTTAGCCGATTATGGACGAAAATATCTTTCTAAAACCCGTGTCAAACAAGGGTTGGCAATAAGATTAATATAGGCTTTAAATTACTACTTTTAATGTTGGTCGATCGCCGCCAATAATTTCAGACGAAAGTAGATCGCGGAGAAAAGTGTATGGCCACCCCTGATATAGAATATAGATATCACGTAACTATTGCTTTGGGTGTCACCTTTGACATTGTTTTCATTGTTGTGCACCGAAAACGTCATGCTTCGGATTGCAGTCTCATTCCGCATATATATTGTAATGTTTCTAATGATCTGGTCCGTTGGTTTCGGACTGGCAGACCCCAACCGGCCCACCTGTCAATATCACGGCCGATATCTAGAACGGATTGCACATCGTCGGAACGGCGAGTGATATCGGACAAGCAATACGTTATATTTCTTTCGGCTTATCCGAGGCCAAAATGAGAATTCCACCATTCTTGAGATTAATAAAAATAATAAATCGTTACTAGTACTTTATAATCTATTTTTCTTACATTTGGCTTAGTTATAATCAGGGCTGTGGAGTTGGTAAAAATAATTACGACTCCGACTCCAGCATTTTTCAAAAACTCGACTTCTACTCAATCGATTCGAAAAGGTAAAGTACGTATAGTTTTTTTTTCGTACGTTTTAAATGATTTCCATTTTTTCTACAGAACTTTTCACAAAAGATAGAAAAACAATAAATAAAAAGATTCAATTTAATTTTCTCTAAATATAACGATAAATTCACCAATTTTACAATATGATAATTGACAAGCTGGCCCTTCTGCCAAAAAAAAGGTTGTTTATCACTAATTTAGATGGATTCGGCGGTGAGCTAAATTTATTTTCAATGGATTTAACCCTTCCCAACTGATTGCATGTCATTTGTTAATATTTTGTAATGCTTATTTGCTTTATTAAGGATGAAGATGCCTAAGAGGCGAAACACGTGTCGCAATACGTGGAATAATCAAAGTTACTTCAAATTTTATATAACTAGTGTTTGAAATAAAAAAAAAAAACGATCTAAACAGTTATGATTCTAAAAATGTAGTTCAATCAAAAACGCCTGACGGATGTTATTATTGATATCGTTTTTAAATATATAAATACGTTGCGAAACACCGTAAGTATATAACGGTACAGCGTGACCTTATGTAATATGAAATATTCACCATCGACAAAGAGATTCGAAATTCAAAGACAACATTAATGTACATCGGCCACAAGAAAGGCTGAATTACATTACGTGGGAATTTTCAAACTGCATCTCGCTGAAAACGCGAATAAATAACACGACTATTATCGACGCCTATATTACATTGTATAACATTGTCTCAAAAAGTGCAAAAAGTTTGTTTTTTTTTATTCAAATGACATTGCAAATAAAAAAAGTGTGTACTGATATTGCAATGTGACTGTTTGTACATATGTATATAATCAGGGCCAGTGACGGCTGGTGACGGGGTGTTGGGGGGTGCAAAGGAAGATTCAACCATTTTTGCAAGAGTTCTTTCCTATTCATTGGATTTTAAAACACTTCTATAGCATGGACTTTCAATTCAGATGTTCGCAATACCAACTGTTTCTCTTCCGTAGTACGGAAAAATAGTTGAATCTTCCTTTTGCACCCCCCAGCACCCCGTCACCACCGTGACTGCACACAAGCCATTTAAGTTTTATTGTTTTAGTAAAAATATTTTTGCTTTTACATCTTGCATCACTCACGCGACGGTGGCGCTCTCACTAACAGTCAAGTTATAATGGTACATATATAGACGAAACATCTACAAGGTGTTTTAAAGATCCACTTATTGTCGGCTTATTTGGGATGCATTTCTATCATGAAGTAAAAAAGTGAATAATCTTCCGATGTGTCTTGTAATGTGGTCTTGAAGACAAACCAAAAAATGATCTTTTCGCAACGAGCATTTTCGTAATAATCGAGTACTCATTCAAACAGACAACAAGAAAGTTTTAACATTTAATTTATGCAAGATTATTTCAAAATTTATTACAGGAGTTTGGGAAATTTTCTTTTGCGTATGTGGCAAGAATTACACGATTTTCATTGTCTTCCAAATTCAAAAAGTTATCTTTCATCTAAATAAATGACAAACGAAATATTTTCGTTAAAATTGGCGGTAAATTTTGTCAAACGGCAACATAACGTTTATGTCGCAAAAAAAGAGCCATGTTCAAATATACGCAATTATAATAACAAGTTATAATGAACCTTTTCAAGAAGTCATTCATTTTATATAATAACAAATAAAAAAAGTCCCGAAAAGATTACAATGAGTAATTAAACATCAATCGAATGTCATCTCTGAACAAAGAAGTTCTGTTTTTTTGCAGCTTATACGCATTATTAAGGCACACTTATAGTGAGTCCGAAGATGCCTCTAAAACCGGCGAAACACGTGTCACAATTAGTAACGCAATAAGTGGAATTATCAAAGTTATTTTTAAATTATCTTCCAAAAAGTTGCCGCCGAATCCATCGAATGAAAAAAAAAACTTAATTTCTCGCAATTATTTGTTGAAAACGTTTTATACTAATATATAGTGACACGACCTATAGCCCAGAACTCCCAATATTGTGGCTAAAACATCGTTATCAACGAATATCAAACAAGAAAAGTAAAAAAAAAACACTTATTTTGGGACGAATATTTTCTTCCAAGGTCAGCGTTTCCGAATGGACGAGAGCGCGATCCAATCAGAACGCTGCAAAATTTTAGTCGCGCGATAGGATTGGCGGAATGCGCAACCAAACAGAACGCGCCGTCAATAATCCCCCCCCCCGCCCCTATCTATAACCCCGTGTCTTAGGTAAGCGACGCGAACCGGCAAGCGAATTTAGGCGAATCCAGTCAATTTAAAACGTAGTTGATCAAAGGGTTATGTGCCATCGCTCGGCCAGACGCAATTAACGCTCTGGTGAGCTTGGACCGTTTTTATATTTTCAAGCGATTCGCGCGCGCCATGAGTCAGGCACTTGAGTCGACTTACGACATATGCCGTCCTGACCGGATCGCTTCGCCCACATATGACACTTGCATGGGCGAGGACCGTTTGATATTTTAAAACTCTGCCGCTTTCAAAGCTGCGCCGGATCGCCTCGCCCAGCTAAGACGACCCGTAACACTCAGGATAAAATCTCAAACAGGAACCTACTACCGGCGTCCCGCTCGCCTTGTAACGTCGAAATAGCTAGAATATCACAAGTCTGTCACTCGGGGAGCAATAGAATTTGTTTTCATTGTATTTGTTATTGTTTATCTTGATTTTTTCAACCGCCAATGAAGAGGGGATTGTTAATTTATGTAAACGATGCATATATACAACTAAGCGCATAGCTCGTTCAAGCTACTTAACAATGGCAACAATAGGCTCGTTATCCCCAGGTTTACATTGAATAAAAATATATTCAGAGCACACTGTTGCATCAAACGTATTGCCACAACAAAAAAAAGATTTTCCCAAAACGGCCAAACATTTTTTTAACGATGATTAACCTTGCGCGGTGTAATAAAAAATGTTAAAAAATCTGCCGTGTCAAATAAGCCTTTGTCAATAGACAATCAGATACGGATAATAGATAATAAAATGTTCTCATTGGGCTTTTAAATGGGAGCGTGAGAGAGAGAAAAACTGTTTCAAGAGTAGAAACGCAATATGAAGTATTTTTCTTCCAAATTTGAAATCTAACAAGTGTCAAATTTTATATGGATTAATTCGAAACATATCCGCTTCCAATATATCGTATCTGTTCCCCAAATAATAGATTTCTCAACAACACAACAATCAAAGAGAACTGCGTGTTAGTCACTTACTACGCTAGACCAGTGATGCACAACCTTTTTGGGAGAAGAGCCAGATAATCAAATCTCAGACAGTTCGAGGGCCACATGGTTAAAACTGATTAAACTATCGATATTTTTAGTGAATATAAAATTGAAAATTGTATTGTTTTTAAATCGTCCGTATAAAGTTCTGAAGAAATAAGGTGATCGATATTTGTCATTGCGGGCCGCATAAAATGCCATTGCCCGCGGACCGCTGGTTTTGTATCACTGCGTTAGACGATCGATTTCATATAACCACGTTATTCATCAGAACAGTAAGATTATTAGTTATAGAAATATATTGTATGTAGTTCTGACTAGGGCGTAAGCAACTATTTATTATAGAATTTTTGTAGAACTAAAAATTTTTGCTATTTTTTTACCGTGTTATAATGGAGTTCTACCAAATAAATGTCATTTCAATCAGTAAGATTTTGTCATTTTGTCTTTTTCTACGAGAATTGCTTGTAAGCTCTATTTAGTTCAATGAGAGAAGGGATAAAAAGGATCAGGCTGGGAAAGGACTAGTGGTCAGCTGATCGCTCTCGCTACGCACCTTTTTGGAATCGGGTTGGAGGAAATTTTTAATCAACACACAGCACCCTTCCCTCGAACAGTTGAAAAAGTTGATAAGTTCTGCTCGTACAGCCGTGATGCACAAACTTTTTGGGAGAAGGGCCAGATAATCAAATCTCAGATAGTTTCGAGAGCCGCATGGTTAAAGCTGATTAAATTATCGATATTTTTAGTGCATATAAAATTGAAAATTGTGTTGTTTTATATTGTTCTTCCATCGTCCGTAAAAGGTTCTGAAGAAAAAAATGTGATTGATATTTGTCACAGGTTGTCACTGTCGTACAGGGACTTGAGCCCGGGAGGTCCATCACGGAAGCCAACGGCATTCACCACTGCTCCACGGAACCGGCAAAGACATTTTCAATAGCACACAATATTCTTACTTTGATTTTTGATTTCAGTAGTCTTGAATAAACGTCAAATTATTGAACATGCATAAAATGTTTTCTAGTGCGCCCAAAAAATAGCACACAATTATTTATGTACAACAATCGGAAGTCGCTTTCTATGGTGAGCGTTGTATCGGTACACTTATTATCTTCTATATTGAATTCAACCTTTGTGCTAAAACATCGCGTCGGCCAGTTTTCTAATACATACTCTACATATAATAACAGTGACGCGCAACCCGATGCGGCCCAGTATGTTATTTCATGCGGCCCAATATGGCAAATACTTTTTTCTAGAAATTTTTCACGATGTACGGACAAGTGTTGTTTCATGGAACATCAAAAAATATATGTTTGTTTAATATGTAAGGAAAGTATTGGCGTACCAAAGGAATGAATTCTGATAAAATCGGCTCAAACATCTTTTGCGGCCCCAGTATGCATCATGCAGGTTATGCATCACTGCACTATAATAACTCATTCATAAAACAAGACAATAACTTCTTAAAAATTACAAGGCAATTGACGTGCTGGCTGTGGTCAACATCGTTGGCTTCCGTGACGGACATCACGGGTTCAAGTCCCAGTACAGACATTTTTCACTCGGTTTTTCCATTATATTCGAAAGTATGGTTGTTTGTGCTGTCTAAAAATTACCTCTCACCCATCCAATCTTACAATCAGTAATTCTGTCCTAGCCTTTCCTTTCTATCCCCACTCTCATCAAACTGAAGAGAGGTGGAAGACTGAGTAACAAGCAGTTTTTGTAGAAAAAAGCAATATGCACCACATGGAGCGGACATGGTTTTAAAAAAAACCCTCTTTTTCACTAGTATTTTTAAGTACCTATCGCGTTTTATTTGATAGTATTGAATAATTAGGTCACTCTAAAAAATTGCACACCACTGACATCTTATTCAGCAGTTGTTAAATTAATGAGTACATTTTGCTTTGTGGTCGAATTTTTTTTCAAATTATGTATTGCTTTTTAATAAAAAAGGATTAATTAAATAAAAATTACAGGTCACTGTTTCTGGACGCCACTGGCGCCTGTATATTAAAAAGAACATCATAGTATATTAAAAATAAGTAAAAGGTCAGTGAAATAGCACTACATAGGTACTATTTAACCATAGTGTGTGCAACAGATGTCTATGTCACAGAATCGAAAACTTTTCTGTCAATAACTAACTATGCACAATCAATATAAGCTATTATTTGATATTTTCTTCCACGTAGTCTTCAATTTTGCAGTGAGTTGACTTAAAAATATTGGTAGGACAGGGTCACAGACTATATTTGATGGGCCAAATGCAATAGCCTTCGCTATCGACAGTTAAATCCCCGAAATTACGTTTTCATATCAAAACAAAACAAAACAAAAAACAATGTACGAAAGTTTGACAGTTGCACAAAGCAAAGTTGACGTTCCAAAAGTACCAAAAAATATTTAAACTCTAGCATATTTGACGACTTGAATCGAAATTATTACCACTGTTTATTTTGAAAGCAGTTGAAAAATATTCTTTATTCTTATCTACTGATTATGACACTCATAATTTGAATGAAGTATTTTAAATCATAAACTCCCCCATGAACTTAAATGTCCAATGGTGTGCATCCCTAAGATTCTCGTTTATCGCAACCCTGATGAAAAGACTTAAACAATAAATAAAACCTCGGAATAAAACAACTTTTACTTGTGATTGCATTACTTCGTTTCACAAATTCTTGATTTCTTATTAACTGTTAACTACGTATTTCTGCAACTCTTTTTCTTGGTAATAAACGATATTTAGTTACAGAAAAAATACTAAGTTTTAATTAAGTATATGATTCGCAAATTTAGTAGCCAAATAAACAGTAAATATGTAGCGGTTATACTAACCGTATAATTGAAATCACGGTGCCATTAAATTATCAAATTACTAAATTATTGAAGTCGATAACTGTTGGTGTGAAAAGTATAATCAATAAATACAGTTTGAAAACGTTATACGTAAAGAATCCCGAATTATGTATACAGAATGTCTACTACCCACTGGCAGACCAAAGGTCATGGACCCATCTTTATATACTTACTTATCTAATGTTTTCTATGTCGTATAATGTTTTCGTTGCAATTTATCTTAGCTTGAATCAAAATAAACTACTTTATTTTACAACAACGCATTGAAAAAAACAGAAATAGATCACAGACGCTTGTGTGCGTGCCACACTTGAATAATATTGTTTGTTTGTAGAGTAAATAAAATTATGTTCTGGGCGCTCGTATTGAAATTCCTTAAACGTATCGGCGTACTCATTTACTTTAAAAGTTTCAAAACTAAGCTATGACTGGATAAAATACGTTCAAAGTTATTTAATGATGAATATAATTAATTAAACTCAATTATAATTACGTAAAAAGTTATATAGATTACCTTTCAGTGTTCTATTGTAAGCAAGTTTGTTACTTAAAACTATGTTCATTGAAAGTGTCCGAAGTGCTTCTTCGCCAGCTTTTTTCTCGTCTCCCGTGAGATAAACTGGCTCTCCTAAGTCTCCCAATCCTGGCACAATATTAGTTTCATCTGATCTCACTTGTTGTTCGTACAATCGCTCTAGATCGGTCAAATGATCGTCTTTATAAAACATTAAATCCGACAGAAATCCTTTCTCGAATGAGTCTTTTTTGTGGGTTTTTTTGAAAATAACTATCACTGAAGTTAGGCACAAGAACAATGCGCAACATTTTAAAATAAACTTGAACCGGCGGCTAGGTAGACGTCGTATTAACATTTTGAATGCGCGAATACATAAAATAAACGAAAAGAAACTATCTACAAAGTGTCAGACCGCACGCTGAGCGGCTAACGTTACTTGTTGTTGTTTTCGGCGCTGAATGACAGTGCTGCCAGCTAATATATCAGTACCATGAGAACGCTGTCAAGCTACAAATAATGTACAAATTCCCCATTTATTTTATATTCAGATTGAGTATCGAATATCTCGGAATTGAAAGAACGTAAAGGTAACTGTTTCGCGTTGAAGCTGTATCAGTGGATAACAGAATTTGGAAAAAAAAATCTCGATGATTTAATATTATTTTATTTACTCAAAAGTCAAACCATAAAAAGACTAATTAAAACATACACACATCCTTCACTTAACACGGAAGATAGGTTTTGCTAGATCACCGTGTTAAACGAGACTAACAAATGTATAAGCATAGGTTCTTTTTTACAAATATTAAGAAAAACATAGGTTTGTAGAAATTCTGAAAATTCATTGAAATATTTTGAATACGGATAAACTATATTATTCAATGTCATTATTACTAGAATATATTAATAAAGTAATTTTCTTTTTTTATTGGCTGAATGTCATCATCACTCCTATTTTCAATTAAATTTTCTGTTATGTTCCGTCTTCGTTTAAAAAAACCGTGTTAAACAAGGGATGAGTGTATTTGATAAAACTTTAATTGTAGCGTAAAATAAGATTTTGTACATACTTAATATGTTTTGCTCTGTTTATTTTACAATTGTAAATGCTATTTGAATGGCTTGAATTTTTACCTTTTCCATGAGCTCTGTCACTAACGACGACCCGGGCTTCGCTTTTCGGCATCTTCTGGCATTTCAAGTGCACGAAAACACTTGAACTGACCAGGTCAGTTCAAGTTCGTGTATGCACTTGAAATGCCCGATGATGCTGAAAGGTGGAACTCGGGTTTATAGCGACAAAACTGATGGAAAAGTACAAAATTCAAACGAGTCAAATTTTATATTGAAATTCTATTGAGCATTTTCAGCCAAAATCCCCAGTTAATTATAAAATATTATGTTTTATTGCCATCAGATAGTATAATACTAATTATTATTAGGCGATCGTTAAAACAATAAATTATTTATTTATTTAAGAAAAGAAAATCATGGCATTACAGCTGACGCCAATGCGCCATGGATTTGACAAATATAAATACAAGCATTTATATATATATATATATATACATATATATGTATGTAAATCTATAACAAAAATCACAAATTAATTAAAAATTAAAAATAAGATGAAAATTACAATAGTCATAAAAAAACAGAGATGAAAAATTATTATTAATATCACATTAGAAATTTTCAAAGCAGTCAACCGAGTGAGTTCTGACAAAATCAACTTTTATTCATAAAATATAGTATTCGTCTGAACTCACTCACGTCAATATGAAATATGTCGACATCCGAAACAATGCCGCTTAAAATTGTTAAAGCTCTTCCCAGTGACATTCCCATTGGCAGACTGGTTCTACCCCTTGGAAGAACAAACAACTCATGTTCACGATTCCTCAAAAAATTATGATATATTATTGTTAGAGCGATGTTAAAATATCGATGATAAGAATTTGTATTTACTAAATTTAAAATTGAATTGTTCAATACGTGTGGAAACAAACCCACCTCTCATAATTTACTATGCTTAAAAAATAGTGCGGACAATAATTTATTTTCGAATAGGCTGGCAACAACCTCGATACTAAAAGATTATATATTTTGACACTTCTGTTCGAAGTTCGCAATTCTTTTTGTAGAATATTATTTTCATAATTGTTTCACGATGGCAGCCAGAAATTTAACTAAACTAGGATTTCTAGATACATCTCGAACGGCTTTTTTGGCGTGTGACATCCAAGAGGCGTTTAGGAAAACAATTCCCAATTTTGATCATTCCGTCAATGTTGCGAATAGAATGGTATGCACATAGATAACACTATCATTTTTTTTTTTGTAAATCTAAGAATACTCAATGAGACTACATATCTTTATCAAATATTGCATAACAATTCGAATTTAATGCTCTTTATTATTTTAGTTGGAAATCTTAACCTACTAAATCTATTTTCAACCGATAAAATGCCGGTAATTTTATCTTGATATAGTCAAAACACACCCGAATGGTTTTTTGTGGTATCTATGTTAACCCTTTCGGTTCCGGGTGATTAGGCAGGTGCGAAAATTCCCATTTTTTTTTGTAACGATGGCTTTTCATTTTTTTTTAAATTGAATATAACTTTGAAATAAAGTGATTAGCAACAGATTGTATTGTTTAAAACAGTCGTTGTCAGCAGCTCAGTGATTTCTCAACATGATTTTTTTTCAATTCTATTGTCAACTTAGGAGGGTACTGGACCATTTCTAAAAAAAATAATCCATGTAAGCTCCCATAATAGAGACATATTTTTATACTAGAACTGCTTGTTATTTAGTCACTTGTACTCCCTACTAGTTTGATGAGAGTAGGTATAAAGGGATAAGGATAATTCAAAACTAGTCATTAGCTATGCCCTGCATAAAGAATCTGATAATTATTAGGTTTTTTATAGACAAGACAAACACCCATACCTTCAAACAGAATTGACAATAATAATATATTTTGTACATTAATTTGAGCAAAAAGCCACTGCGGGTTGGTTGTGCAAAAAAGTCCGCGTGATGATTTTTTGTCTGATAACGATTCATGTAATCCACAGGTTCCCAAAGTGAGCCTCGAAGGCCCAGGGGGAGTAGGGAATCAAAAATGGGCCTATGAAAGAAAAGGACCGCGTGATGATTTTGTGTCTGAAAGGGCCAGTGGCCGGCCAAACGGGGTTGGGGGGTGCAATGGAAGATTCAACCATTTTGCAAGAGTTCTTTCCTATTCATTGGATTTTAAAACACTTCTATAGCATGGACTTTCAATTCAGATGAACCAACTGTTTCTCTTCAGGGGTACGGAAAAATAGTTGAATCTTCCTTTTGCACCCCCTAGCACCCCGTCACCAGCCGTCACTGAAGGGGGCCATGGGTCAAATAAGTTTGGGAACCTATGATTACATTGTAATCGACCCTAGATTTGTAGGTTGTTCTCGTCATTTAAAAAAGATTAAAATAACTGTTACTAAGCTGCATTTGTTTTTGCAAAACAGATATAAATTATTAAATACTGTTTAGTTATTTTGGCTTATCTCTTCAAAAATGTCTGGCAGAAAAGGGGTTAAGAACCTACTATCCAGATTCTTTCTTTTATTCTTGTACATTGTCAATTGTTTTCTTTTCTTCTAGTCAGCAGCTGCTTCCATTTTCAAAATTCCACTTTACGTATCGGAACAATACCCAAAAGGACTTGGTCCAACATCACCAAAGTTCGACAAATCTGTAGCAGTGTTGACATTTCCAAAAACCAAATTCAGTATGGCAACCCCCACTCTTATGGATGATATCAAGAAAAGGTTTGGCGATAAATTAGATGCTGTTGTCTTATTTGGACTTGAAGTAAGTTTGTAATAGTGTACAAAAAATAAATTTGCATTTAACTCTTGACAGTTAACTTATTTAGTTGTATCAAATGGCCAATTGCCTGAATATTTGAAATAGTGAACCTTAAATAATGTGTAAAACATGTTTTATTATAATGTCTTATATAATTTTAGACCCATGCGTGCATCGAGCAGACTGCAATGGATTTCCTGAGCCATGACATAGCTGTGCATGTATTGGCTGATGGTTGCGTCTCAAGAACTCAATATGATAGAATCACATCACTTCAGGTTTGCCAACATAATTTTCAAACATGTAATTGCTGGGAGTTGGGAAAACTCAAATAGCAAGGACTTCCCTGTATATCAGCTTCTTGGAGACAGAGAAACCTTACTCTCAATTATCTACTTTTCAGGAGAGCCAAAAAACAGGTTTCATCAGGAATCAATTTTACCTATTTTTTTTTATATAAATTGTCTTTTCATAATCTTGAAAGGTGATGTTTAGGTTTTCTAATTTATTTGTTAAATCTTTAATAGTAATTTAAAAGCAAAAAATTCAAAGTAATCTAAATTTAATATCAACCCTTTCAATCCTGGGAACCCAATTCAACAGAGTTTTATGAACGTTTTGTTTTATTCTAATTTGTATAATATATTTATTTGAGTCAGTGAATGCATCATTGCACTCGGTGATATCAGCTAAGCTTTGCGAGAAAACAGTGTATCCAGTTCAGCATTACATTTTTAATAATTTATTTCTATCCCTTTAAGAATTTTACTGGAAAAGAAACATTTTCATAAATTGATTCTTGAATTGTAAAATGGATTTCTGTTCAAACATGGACTCATTGATTTTTTTCTGCTATATTTCAGAGGCTCCGAGATCTTGGCTGCCATGTGACGACATCAGAGAGTGTACTCTTCAAACTCATGAAAGACAAAGACCATCCTAAGTTCAAAGAAATTTCAAAATTAGTTACGGTTTCTCTGCCGGATTCACTTGGGTTGGATAATAATATGTCTGTGTCTAAATTGTAAATAAATTATTATTTTAAAGTTTTTTTTATTGAGGAAAACACATGACATCTTTGCAAGCAATAAAATGTTAAACTTCAGTGATGAATAATTCATCTCCATTAAGAATATTGAAGATACAAATGTTATCAAAACTTTATTGTTCAATAGTTTTCTATTGATTTCAAAACTTGAATTGCAATTGTATCGCCATATCATTTATGGTATATTTTTTCGGTCACCAAATGGAAATTCTAAAAACACACGAATATCCAACATATTTCGAGCTGCGATCCCCTTTTTTTTCAAGTAAAATGACACCAATTGAGTTTCCAGTTGTGTTGTTATTTACAATATTTATCAAATAATTACAATTACATCTCATAAAATATTAGAAGCGTGAAGATATCAGTGTATTATTACGAAAATGTCTCCATTCATCATCATTTAAAATCAGGTGGATCTCAAGTCAAAATTTGAACTAATTTTGTATTTCTTTATTATTTAAAAGAATATTTATAATCAATAACACTTTTGTCATTTTATGAGCTGTTTTCTGAGTAAATTTTTAAGCTTTCAATTTTTTACATGTTTAAATACATATATAATTTATTAAAAAATAATAAATTTTATAATAATGTTATTTTAATTATAGAATAAAAGTGTCTAAAAATAATGGAACTTTATTTATATCCTTTCAAACATTATGGAATAAAAAATCAGTTTTAATACACACTGCATAAATAAAGACTAAGGTAAATGTACCAGTCGTTGACCATGTACCAGTCGTTGACCATGTACCAGTCGTTGACCATGTACCAGTAGTTGACCTTTTGAGAATAAAATGGCCCAAAATAAGAAATGCAGATGCGGGATTGCTCTAAATTGTAAAGTTAAGACAATTTAAGGCATCTGTGGTTGGAATGAGCCACTAACACATCACCATATAGCCAATGGAGTGCCAGGGTGGCCATTTGAAAATAACACCTAGTGAGGAAAGTGTATTATTTTTTAGGTGATCAATCTCGTAATGGTGTGTATCTTGTTCCTGAACCACCCATTGCTACTTGATTCAACCAATAGTGGTGTGACAGAAAGCCTTGAGGCAACCCTGAAAGAAAGTTCACTATAAAGCCCTTTTTCACCTAGACTTTTCAATTTGTGAGATGGTCAACTACTGAAACAAAAACATGACTTCAAATAATTTAACACAACTTTTTTTAAACAGGCCCTTTCGTAATTTTTGTTACTTAATATTAATTAAGACATGATCCAATATGAGTATACATGCTTTGCCTTCATTCGAAACAATGCTAAACCTTAATCGTTATGTTTATTGAAATTTTCTCTTAAACGGTCAGCTACTGGTACATTTACCTTAATATTGAGACGACCAGGGTTCCTTCTCCATCTGACTGGCGTCAGCCAGCATCCTTCCACGGCGTTCGGAGACGGAACTTAGGGATAGGATGGGAGGAAAGGTATCTCTGTATAGATTTCAATCGGTTTCTCTTGGCCAAACTCTATCCCAGAGTTGGCGAGTTTATTTTCACAATATTGATTGTCGGTTACAAAAAACACAGATATACAATTGCAATTACAACTACAATTATAACAGGATCAACAGGCCTAAACGAATAAATTTACCTCCTGCCTGCCGAGGCAGGAGCGGAGACGACCGTAGAGTTTGAAAGAAGGATAACGACTGGCTCCCTTCGGGCGGTTATTTTTTTTGACAGCCACATTTATATCCCGTGATTCTAGTATAGACAGCTCGACCAATCAACGCGAACGCATTCTGGCCGGAGCTGAATTCAACCAATCACTGCGGCCGTCGCAATGAGTCGGTTACATGTATTTAATACAATTTGAATGCATTTATTCGCGTTATATTAATTGTTTAGGTCCTATTGTCATTGATTGAGGTGATAATAAGATGGTTCGAGAGAGTCCTGATGACCTACAATATCAGGCGGTATCAAAATTCCCCTACTTCTGATAATCAGCGACTATCTCGGACGTCTTCCTCAATCAATGGTCTCGCAAACAACAATATAATAACAAACACATACCACACAAAACAAATTGTTTTTTTTTTTTTTTTTTATACAATTCAAAAAATACAACTACTGTCTGAAGGACCGTGGTACATCAAGTTGAAAAGGATACATAATATTTCAAAGCATAGTTTGAGTATAACATTACACAAGTTAGGTGACTAACTCAAAAGTTAAAACATACATCAAACCAAAAAAAATAAAATCGTAAACCAGTTATACATCAAAGGAAACCATACATTAACGATCACGTTTCCAATTCGTGATTAAAAATCAAAGAAGTTAGATTTGAAAACATAAAAATATATTTTAACGTTAATTTAAGTTGGAAACATATTTGTTTTTCAAAGAAATAACGGAATTTTTCTAACAGCACAGAGGTGATAGTGAAATTAAAAAAACATACACATTTTAACAAACAAAAATCACACGAATAAACCAGATCGTATAAGCGGCCGGCCACCAAGTCGTTAAAACAAACAATTGATGTGTCGCCTTGGGCTGGCGAGGTTTCGGTGAAGGTCTGTGGTGGCAAGCTAGGTCTTCTGCAGGAACTACGACCTTGACTGGACGACTGATTTCAAATATTGGTGCTGCGGGACCACTGGTCGCCACGCACCGCAATCTCGGTGGAGTAGGCCCGGCACCGATGGACGTAGACCACTACGTCGCGCCGTCACTACCCCAGGTTTGAAGGCGGGGCTGCTGGTTCCCCTGGTCCTTGGCTCCGTGATGCCCGTCCTTGGGTCATCGTGGTAGGCGCGGATGATCACTGTCCCTTAGCGGGAGGATTAGTAGCCTGAGAGCCACTTCCAGGGCCTACAGTTGGGAGACCCTCGACCAAGGCTGTACGGCTTGTCTGGCCAGTGCCCTCTCCAGGTTCCCTAATCTCTCGCTGTGACTGACTATCCATCCATACCGGTATGGTGGAGACGCCGTCTCCCCAGTCGTCTTCGTGAGGCGTACAGGTTGCTGCAGAGTCCTCTATGGCTTAATCCCATGCTATTTTGCTCCCTCACATCCTGGTACACTCCTCGTTACCTTCGTGGCTGACTACCCTCAGCATTCGGTAGCTATCACAACAATTTGTTTTTGCTGCGTGTTTGGTTGTTAACGATCGAAACACCATTGTTTTTATTATTATTTCAAACATTATCAAGTAATGAAAATTACGTAAAAGTTGTTATTAAACACACAAAATACTGCTATTTTTCACTATCGGCTTTGCCGTGAAGCACGCGCGAAAATTCGCATTATTAAGAACAAACACATTATTATTATTAATCCTTTGACATATTCATGTCTCCAGAAAACACAAATATTATTAATGGACAACTATAAAATCGTTATTAATGATTTTCCCGTGATGCATTCACGATAGTTCGCGTTTATGAACGACGCACAGATATTATTATTGTCAGCTTCGCCGTGAAGTACGCGCGAACATTCGCATTATTACGAAAGACACTTAAATTATTACACAGAATTTAAAACAAAGGGCGCCACCAGATCGAATAATCTGGACCGATTGAAATCTTTAGAGCATGAGAAAGTGGGAGTGGGCACCGAGTTGTCAAACTTCGATGGTCCCAAGTCACTGGGCGTCAATCTTGAGCAATGCACTTGACGTTGGGACCACGCTGCCCCACGTTGGGCGCCAATTGAGACGACCAGGTTCCTTCTCCATCTGACTGGCGTCAGCCAGCATCCTTCCACGGCGTTCGGAGACGGAACTTAGGGATAGGATGGGAGGAAAGGTATCTCTGTATAGATTTCAATCGAGTTTTCTCTTGGCCAAACTCTATCCCAGAGTTGGCGAGTTTATTTTCACAATATTGATTGTCGGTTACAAAAACACAGATATACAATTGCAATTACAACTACAATTATAACAGGATCAACAGGCCTAAACGAATAATTTACCTCCTGCCTGCCGAGGCAGGAGCGAGACGACCGTAGAGTTTGAAAGAAGGATAACGACTGGCTCCCTTCGCGGTTATTTTTTTTGACAGCCACATTTATATCCCGTGATTCTAGTATAGACAGCTCGACCAATCAACGCAACGCATTCTGGCCGGAGCTGAATTCAACCAATCACTGCGAAGCCGTCGCAATGAGTCGGTTACATGTATTTAATACAATTTGAATGCATTTATTCGCGTTATATTAATTGTTTAGGTCCTATTGTCATTGATTGAGGTGATAATAAGATGGTTCGAGAGAGTCCTGATGACCTACAATATCAGGCGGTATCAATATTAATAATTATATTAAGTATATCTTGTTAAATTGTGGGTAGGGAAAATGATAGCAAACAATAAAGTTTATACCAATTATTATACTTCGTTTTAATTTCACCAAAATTAACTTACATTTTATATGAGTGCTAAATATCGCACATATTATTTTAAATACTGTCCTATAGAAACTGCACTTCAGTTGTCAATAATAATTTATTATTGTTCATGATTGTGGCTGTCAAATTTGTCTATACAATTATCAATATTCGTATATTGTCTATGGTTATCAAACGTCAGAATTTGCTGTCAGTACCGCGTGTGCAATTTCATTTTGAACATTAAACTGAAGAATTATTAGTGAAAATGATAATATACTCGAATGAAAACAACACGTCGGCACTGAAACTGCTAATATGTGCGAAGCTGGCGAAGGAAAGTGTCCAATTACGGATCGGAAGCGTTGCCGGTATGTATTTATTTGGTAACTGTCAAAACGGATACAAATTTGGAATGATGACATATGCCGCGATTATTTGTTCTTATTTCAAATGTTTTTTATTCGAATTATTCGTTTCAACGTATAGTATAGTGTCAGTTTACAATCTGGGCGACTGGATACACATTTGCTATCAATAGCTATGTTCATTTAATACCAGTTACTAAATTATCACACATTGTGCTAATTCACTATGTTTATATTAGGAAGTTTGTTGTATGGAGGTTTTACAGTAATTTAAATTACACATTTGTTTCAGATTCGTCCCAGGCAATGAAACAGTTACCAGTACTAGAAGTGTCGCCAGAGGTGAAGTTCTTTTCTAGCAATGCAGCCTGTTTGTTTTTATTTCCAAATGCCAATTTAAATGACAAATTGCAAAGGTGACTTTATTTTTTATTTAATTATTTTCTCTTTGACCTTGACTTACTTGTATGATTTTCCAATTTCAAAATATTTGACACATTTACATTGGCTGCAATGGAAAATATAATGTAATTTTTTCTTTTCATTTTAGTACACAATTGCTAGAATGGGAGGCTTCAAAACTTCTTCCAAATGTTGCCAACTTGGGAGCATCAAAACCTTCAAAAGACTTGGTAACCGGGTTCACAAAACTCACCGAGGAATTGAATGCGGCATTAGAAGGGAAAGAATATTTACTCGGGGTAAGATTAATGATGATTCTAATTGGTAGATTATATGGTAATCTTTAAGATGATGGGTTCAATTATTTTTTTGCATTTTACACAAGATCCAAGATGGCTGCCGACACAGTGTTCCCTATCAATTAATAATTTCATTATCAATAGACAACCATAATATTTTCATTTGCATTCAATTTATTATGTCTCAATACCATACAAACCAAACCTAACCTTCAGAAAATTTTAATAAACAACAATAATAAATCAATCCATTAATAATAGGAAACACTGTGTCGGCAGCCATTTTGGATATCAAATGCAAAAAAAAATGATTGAAACCCCTCATTTTAAAGATTGCCGATTATATTAAATTGGTGTACTAATGAATGTGATCATTTATCTTTCAGAAATCTTTGTCAGCGACTGATATTTGTGTATGGTCTACTCTATACTTGGTTTCCAGTGATGCAAATCTTGCCAAACAGTATCTTAGCAATGCTGCCAACTTTAAAAAATGGTACGAGAAGATAAGCGGCATGAAAGAAGTACAGGTATGAATAAACTTATTGAAATCTATTTAACTAAAAGTTTGGTTTTATTGTTTCCCTTGCACCCAGCAATTGGACTTCTGTTGTCTTGAAATCGTTGGTGAATCAGATCCGATGACAGCTCCTGGAGTGTTTCAGCGAAATGGCGCATTGGATTGGATTGTCAAGACGTGACTTGCTGATGAATTAGTTTTTGAAATCTCACTAGGAATATTCGTAAATCGGCTCAGCAGGGAAGAGATTAAAGAGGCAAAACACATTTCACTATTTGCCACACAGTATTTTATACTATACTCGTCGGTACCCAGCAAGCGGTACAATGTCACTCAAAGAAAAAAAGTGTTTTTGTTTATTGAAGTGCTTTCGGATGCACAATAATTTAGATTTAATTTCGATTGGTATCGATGACATTTGCTGTTTGTCTTTTGTCGATTGTCTACGGCACGCACCACCTACTGAAAGTTAATTGTACTATGCCTATAACATTTGCGCAAGTGCAACAATAAGTTGTCAAAATGAACATGTCAGCGCATAAAATATGAAAAAAACATTGATTTTTATATAAAAGACCTACTGTAAGCTAATTTTACTTTGCTAAGAACATCCGCGAAAGTGCAAGCAAAAAGTTTGTCAAAGTTTCATTGCGATCGAATGAACGGTATGGCTGTGGATATGGTGAGAACAAACAAACCAATATTGATTTTTATATTTCTTGATTGAGTAGGCATTTACTTGGTAGAACTCCATTATAATACAGTAAGAAAAATAACAATGTATTTTAATTCTACATAAATTATTTTATATATTTGTTGATAGCTATTTCAGCTTACAGCCTATAAGCTATCAACAAATATATAAAATAATTTATGTAGAATTAAAATACATTGTTATTTTTCTTACCATATTGATTTTTATATATTAGATAGATTAACACATTGTTTACAGGCCCTTCGTATTGCTTCGGTAATTAAGCACTTAATTTCGCATTTGATGGCCAATTACCAAGCACACATATTCGTGCACTGGGTTAGTAGCATTGGGTTAAAATGAATATAAGCAAAGTTACCGCTGAATCTATTGAAAGTGATTCAGTATTGTTAAACTTATATTTATTCCAACAAACCAGCTTCTAACAATCTATTACTTCTCTAGGAATCACTGAAAGAATATCCCATTAAGTCAACTGACATCTGTCAAGCATTGAACTCCGCTTCAATCAGTGGAGGATATGTAATTCCAACTCAATCGGCTTCAACTCAAAATGAATCCAGGTCAGTAACATGTCGACACCTTACTTTGAAAAGGTTCTAACAGCTCTTGACACTTGTTTTGTGATATGAGCGTTTGAAGTTTCGATTGATTAAAATTCACTTGTAACAATGAGCAAATAAAAATGTTTCAAATTACCTATTTTAAGCATATTTTTTCACAACTCTTGCTGATAAATAATGATCTTAAAGATCTAATGATGGAAATAATGATGACAATCTGAGATGTCAAATAAATTTAGTAAAAAAAGTGTGCAGATGCAGTACAACTCTGGAATTCTGCTAACTCCGTTATTCAACCATAGATAATTCTGAAATTCATATATTATATATATGATAGAATGCGGTAAATACAAGCTTTTCCGACCAAAAGGTAGCTTTAGGCAAAAATTTCGATTAGAACCTTTTGCCAAAAATTAGATTTTCTGATTCTGTAAATGGAGATATAAACTACACCGTTTCAAAACGCTATGCACTTAGTTCATGGTTTACAGTTCTTCTGAGCTTATGCTGTTCCATATGGTAGTCCAGCAATTCAACAGCATTGTAAGCCACCCACTAGTCAATGCAACATTCGCCAATTATCAACAACTCAATTAATTGTCAGTATGTAAATTTTTCTATTTTTAGCAATTCTCCAGGGACCGGCGTATCTCCTGAACAAAAGCCGGAAGTTGCTGTAACCCCTGAAGAACTTGCATTCGCCCAAGAAGCTTGGATCAACGGAGGAAAAAAGTTATGGAAACCGCTGCCGGACGAAAAGATTGTGTAAGTTATTCAAATTATTATTTATTATTACCCAATTTCAAAACCGGATTAATGTGAAACATACATCTTTTAATCATTCTATGATAATATGTAGTAGTACTTGACACCAATATTCTGTTAAAAAATTATTTATAATTTATTTAAAATTATATTACTTTTTCATTTAGTTAACATTTTAACCTCTTCTCTGCTGAACGATTTACAAATATTCAAGGAACTAAGATTTCAAAACTTAATTTAACATTGTTTGGGTTAAATACATTCATGTGGTTAAGACCATCATTACTCGTAGAATTGTTGAATGAATCGTCTTCTGTAACCAATTTAGGCATCAAGCCAATTGTGCTTTTTTTCATGTGCTTAACTATTCTTTCATCGAAGACTATCAAAATATACTGTCATAATTTGTATGTTTATTTCGCTCTTGGCAATTAAGGCATACACACCAAACTATGGGAATGCACACCTTGGCACTTAAATTGTTAAAATTCAAAAATTTGCTATCTGTATGTTCGTGATGTATCTTCTCCTTGATTTGATCCAAAGCGTTATTCAAATTATTTCATTTGGCTTAAAATTTTTAACACATCTGGTGCCTTGGTTGTAATCTGTAATGCCAGATACTTTAAATATTATACTTATTTATGTGTGTGACTATTTTCAGACTTCCTAAAGAAGGATACAGGAACATTTTGATAACCTCAGCCCTGCCTTACGTGAATAATGTCCCCCATCTTGGCAACATTATCGGATGCGTTTTGTCAGCTGATGTCTTTGCCAGGTAAGAACGGCTTGTTTTTTTAATCTTCTAATACTATAACCCTGTCTCTTCTATCAACCTGATGGATCCTGACGTCCCGGAAGGCCTTTGATGACCATCTATAGGAGCTATGAGACACCGGGATGATCTGGGAAGAAGCGAGGAAGGTGGCGTGTGATAGAGAATCCTGGAGGCACTGTGTGGTGGCCATATGCTCCGAATAGGATATGGAAAAAAAAATACTTGCCATTACTGATCTTTATAAAAACGTATATACGTTGAAGTAGTATTGAAAAAATGTCTTTTATTTAACTAAAATAATAAAAGTGACAAATATAAATAGTTAATAATTGTTTTATTTTTACAGATATTGCCGTCTCTGCGGATACAATACACTCTTTGTTTGTGGTACCGATGAGTACGGAACTGCGACAGAAACCAAGGTCAGTAATAAAGTGGAGATCCTGGCAACATTATGATTGATGAAAAGAGGATTCAATATCTAATTCAAAATTCGAATTTCCAGGCCTTGGAAGAACGCATCACACCCAGAGAAATCTGCGATAAATACTTTGAAATCCATAATGCAGTTTACAGATGGTTTGGGATTGGTTTCGATTACTTTGGAAGGACAACTACACCTGAACAAACTGAGTAAGTTAATTTCCATTAGATCGATCATTCTCTGTATGTAATTTTTCAACATTATGTACGACTTCCAAAAATTTTAACTTTTGTGCGACTTCCAAAAATATCACCTTTTTGTGCGACTT
The DNA here is from genome assembly GCA_028554975.1 of Himalopsyche kuldschensis. Taxonomy (NCBI): domain Eukaryota; kingdom Metazoa; phylum Arthropoda; class Insecta; order Trichoptera; family Rhyacophilidae; genus Himalopsyche; species Himalopsyche kuldschensis. The sequence continues at coordinate 853,828 of JAHFWI010000098.1, forward strand.
CCACAGATATTAACTTTTGAATGAATTCCATAGATTTCAACTTTTTGTGCGACTTTCATAGATCTCAACTTTGGTGCGACATCCTAAGATGTCAACTTTTTGTGCGACTTCCACAGATATCAACGTTTTGAATGACTTCCTCAGATATCAATTTGTTGTGTGACTTCCATAGATTTCAACTTTTTGTGCGACTTCCAAAAATATCACTTTTTGTTGACTTCCATAGATCTCAACTTTTGTGCGACTTTCAAAAATATCACCCTTTTGTGCGACTTCCACAGATATTAACTTTTTGAATGAATTTCATAGATTTAAACTTTTTGTGCGACTTTCATAGATCTCAACTTTGGTGCGACTTTCTAAGATATTAACTTTTTGTGCGACTTCCATAGATCTCAATTTTTGTGCGACTTCCACAGATATTAACTTTTTGAATGAATTCCATAGATTTCTACTTTTTGTGCGACTTCCACAGATATGAAAATTTTGGGCAACTTCAAAAAATATTAACTTTTTGAATGACTTTCTAAGATATCACTTTTTTGTGAGATTTGTCAATTTATTTAGTGAATAATTTGTTTTTCTTTCCCATTTCAGAATAGCCCAAGAAATGTTTCATGCCCTTCATAAGAATGGATTCGTCGACACGCAAACTGTGGAGCAACTCATGTGCGAGAAGTGTAATAGATTCTTGGCTGACAGGTGATCATCATCATTACTATTAATACTCATAAATATTCTAAGTGAAATTCACACATCGACACCTTACTTTGAAAAGGTTCTAACTGCTCTTGCCACTGTTTTGAGATATGAGCGCTTGAAGTTTCGATTGATTTAAAATTCACTTGTAACAACGAGCAAGTAAAAGTGTCTCAATTTACTTATTTCAAGCATATTTTTTCGCAACTTTTGCTGAGAACTAATGATCTTTGTCAAATACACTTGTAAAAATGATTGAACTCTGGAATAATGATTCAACCATAGATTTATGAAAACAATAATGAGATAAATGAATAATGCAACTCTGGTGATTCATCCGCATGTGGCAGTTAGATGAAACCAGGGATATTCAACAGATATACAGTAAGATAACATAACTGATAAGATATCAATGAATATATAAATGATGACATGGATTTGAATGAAGAAGATTCGATTGCCTTTGTTGGTGAAAATAATAGTACTACAGTGAAGAAAGCTTACAAATCGACTTGAATGAATCACATAAAGTTTCAATTTCGAAAATTTTAATGAGGGCTTAAGATTGTTTAATAATTTAGAAACACACTTGACTCAAGACGATCTCCCAAAAGAGCGATTAGACGAATTAACAAAATCTTAGTAAAGCCCAATATATTAAATTTAAAAGAAAGTGAGGAACCGGTATTGGCAACAAGAAAGTCTCGATGGAACTTAATATTAGATGATAGTGACAGTGATTAATTAAATATGTACATAGTTATATAATTTAAGACGTTTATCGTATTTTCTATTTTTGTTTTCAACAGAGTTATTATTTTATATTAATGTATCATTTATGTGAAATAAACATTCGAAATGCTTTTACTATGTTCATTCTTCACTCATTAATACATTTTATAAAATTAACTCGCGTTGAACGTCCCTGCCCGCACGTGGGACTTGAGATGAGGTTTATAATACATATATTTATGATCAATTAAAATAATATGTAATTCCATTTCAAATAAAAAATATTCAATTGAAAATCTTAACCCCCAATAATGAGCCCCCCAGTAATGATCCCACTATCTCTTCATTATTGGGGGGTTCACTGTATATGTATGATAGAATTCGGTAAATACAAGCTTTTCCGACCAAAGGGTCATTTTAGGCAAAGATCTCAATTAGAATTTTTACACAACATGCCTTCAAAGAGAATCGATTAGTCAACTAAATAAACTATTGCTCGTACTGGGACTTGATGTCGTGAGGTCTGTCACGGAAGCCAACGACATTGACCTAGCAGCGTTTTTACGCAAGAGCGATTAGCTTACCACAGCTCCTCTCTTAGTCTTATCCTATCTATAAAAGTTGTTAACCCAATGCTAAAGATATTCCCTGCTGAGCCGATTTCGAATATTCCAACAGCTAAGATTTCAAACATTGATTCATCAGTATCTGTGTTTAAATCCACACAAGGAGATTATCAGATCAAATAATGCACACATATTTGAATAAAAAAAATCATGTCAGTGAGAGTTTTAACATTTTTAACTCTATTTATTTTTGAATACAAATTTGCAACAAATCACAATCAGGTGTCTCAGCTTATGAGACGCTAGCAGTCAACGGGTTAAGGAGTGCACAGATTTGTACTTTTATTATTTGGCCATCAAATGCGAAATAACAGTCAATCGCCCAAGTGTTAATAATGGGAAAAAATGGTTATTGTAGGTTTGTTGAAGGCGGTTGCCCGCACCCTGGTTGCGGTTACGAAGATGCTCGTGGTGATCAGTGTGACGGCTGCGGGAAACTCATCAATGCCCCAGAATTGATCAACCCTCGATGCAAACTCTGTTCCACTAAACCCGTATTGAGGACGAGCTCACATTTCTTCCTTGATTTACCCCAGGTAAGTAAGCAATATTAACAAGGCTGGTAAAAAAAAAGCATTTACCAAAACCACGACTCCAACTCCAACATTGACCAAAAACAAAACTCCGACTCCCGACTAAAAAAAAAAAAATCGTCACTTTTTTTTCCTAATTTTCCAATTTATGTGTATTCAATTAAATATCGATCCTACCAATCCGGCCAATAGCAAAATTTTACATATTATATGCAAAAATAAAAAGTTCAAACTTTTCTAAATTTTCGACTCCGGCCAAAGTGCCGCAACGACTCCTACTCCGACTCCACAGCCCTGTGTATGGCTTTCATAATTATAAATATTTGGCGCATTGGCATTAGCTGTCATGCCAAATATTATTTTTAAATAAAAATTAAAAAAAAATAACAATAAAAAACTGTGTACGAAATGATTGCATATGGTGAACTCATGAAACGCTTCTTTCTTTCAGTTGGAACCTCTTCTGCAAGTATGGGTGTCAGGAAGTGAAAACGGCTGGTCAAACAGTGCTCAGCAAATAACTAGATCATGGCTGAAAACCGGACTCCGATCCCGTTGCATTACCAGGGACTTAGACTGGGGAGTTCCTGTACCAATGAAAGGTTTCGAAAAAAAGGTAATTTATGATAGCAGTTTATAGGTTTGAAAAGTAAAGGGTATTTCAATAGGGACGCTCAAAATATGTTTGACTTTGTCCTGCTGAGTAGATTATTCATTGTTTAGTGGCCAAATTTGAGTCAACCAGTTTGGTAAATAATCGGCCAACACCTACCTGTACGTCGTAAAATACAATATCTGGTGAAAACATTGCTGCTGTGTATGAAAGTGTACAGGAAAACCCAAGGCAGCTTATTTCTCGTTGTTCACAAGAACTTGGCTTTTCTGCGACTTCAACTTGGCGAATTTTGAATCGGGCCTTATGTCTGCACCCGTATAAAATCCAACTAACCAAGAAACTTCAGGTAAACGACCACAGACAACGCCTGATTGGGTTCTGGAGCAGTTGGAAGTTTACCCAAATTTGTCAAAAAAGTCAACTTTAGCGACATGGCACATTTTATAATGAATGGATATTGGCAGACATTTGATGCTATATTCCATATTTAATGCCGTAAAATATACTTACAAATGAAATTAAAATTTAGTCGAAATCTCACAAACAACTTGTTTTATTTACATTTCAAAACTAAGCGTCCTTATAAAAAGACCCTTTATATTTATATTCAGCCCCTAAGAGACGGAAAAACCTTACTAATTTTTCTCTACTTTTCGGGAGCGCCAAAAAAACAGGTTCCACCAGTTTTTTATCATTTTAAAATATTAGAATCAATATTGCTTCATTACTTGCTTCATTAAGGGTTTAACCCTACCTGATTGATTGCATCTCATAAGTTAATATTTTGTAATATTAACGCCATTAGTAGTATAATTATTTGTTTGCTTTGTTTTGATTCTCTATCCCCCCCCTCCTTGCTTCACGTAAAAAGAAAAAATCCCAAACACCATTTTCTATTTTTATCATTTTAATATATTAGAATCAATCTTGCTTCATTACTTAAGTAAATTTTGCGATAGTAAGTCCGAAGACGTCTCTGAAAGAGGCGGAACACGTGTCACAATTAGTAACACAATAGTGGAATAATCAAAGTTATATTGAATTTTATATTCTTGTTACTCAGTTGCTCAAACTCTTTTTCAAAGAGAGTAGTGATTGAAAGGATACGAGCAGTAGGAAAGGACTAGTGGTTAGCTAATCGCTCCTGCTATGTGCCCCGCTTTGGTATCAGATAGGCAGGAAGGGATTTGTATCGACACAAAAACACCCATTGCCTTTGAACAGAATTATATTGAAAATCGACTTGTACCGGGAATCGAATCTGGGCGGTCCATCACGGAAACCAACGATGTTGACCACTGCACCACATAAAATAGTTATTTATTTTTAATGTGTCGTTTTAAATCTTAACGTAGCTAGGAACAACAAAGTCATTTTAACAGATATATATTGAATTATCTTTGTATTCACTTCTTCTATTGATATGTCTCTTTTATGTTTAAAAATTCATTAAGTATTTCAGCAGAGAATGGATTTTATCACTATTAAATATTTTGATTAAAATTTTAGGTATTCTACGTATGGTTTGATGCACCAATTGGATATATTTCAATCACGAAACGGTATACCGCCCAGTACGAGCAATGGTGGAAGCCGGATCCTAAACACAATGTGAGTCGCTTAATGATTACAATCTGTTATTTGTGATATATTCAATGCGTTGACGAGAATTTTATAATGATTTGACGATTTCTAGGTTATGTTATACCAATTCATGGCGAAAGACAATGTCCCGTTCCACTCTGTAGTCTTTCCGGCCACTCTCTTGGGCATTGGGCAGAAGCATGTCATGGTGAAGCATATCATGGCCACAGGTAATAGATACTCTGCCTTTTATGGATAGAATAACACGTATCAATACTCTTTACACAATATGTGGAATAACAAAGTTATCAATATTATACGTATTTTGAAGGAATAACCTCTAATAAATCTAACCAGTTATAAGTATGTCTATTTATAGTTGTTACAGTGAAACTGTATTCTCAGTGAAAATGTATCAAGTAATAGATTTGTATGACAACATGATTTCACCCGTCACGATCATTGAAATTATTGGCCCAAGTTGATGATTTGCCGGCCTAAAATTTTGGTTTGCTTCAATGAAACAAAATCAGCAAGTAGTCCCCTTTATAAAAAGAGAACCAAAGAAAAACACAGGGCTGAAGATAGGGCGGTCAAATTTAATTTCAATGACAGCTTGGAGAAGAATACATTTTCACTGTAACATAGTGATATTTAAATTAGAAGCAATTTTTATGAGTGACACATCACAGACTACAATAAACTATCACAGACTAGTCTAAAGACCAAATTTTTTGTTACAGAGTATTTGAATTATGAAGATGGGAAGTTCTCAAAATCAAGGGGCGTCGGCGTATTCGGAACAGATGCACAGGTAATTGACTGTTTTTATAATCATACTTTAGATTCATTTGTCTTTTCTTTTACCATATCTGAGTTGAGCCTAAACTGAGATACTTTCACAAATACACACCAAGCATTACTTATTCCATTATCCCATTTTCATAATCATGCATCTATTTCCCAGGACACCGGCATCCCGTCAGATATATTCCGATTCTACCTCTTGAGCATCAGGCCTGAAGGACAAGACTCCAATTTCAGTTGGCTGGACATGGCGACCAGGAACAATTCGGAGCTTCTAAACAATCTAGGAAACTTTGTGAACAGGGCGACCGTTTTCTGCGCCAATTCATTCAATGGAACGATACCTCAGATGAGCCTGGAAGCTGGAGACTATAATCTGCTAGCATTGGTGAACAGGGAAATTAAGAGTAAGATCCTTATTCTTTTTTAAACAATGTTCTTCAACTTTAGTCATCGCACTGCACCACCAAAATTAACTTAGAAAAACAATTATTAGTTGATTTACCCCTTTTACATTGGCCCCTAAGACAAAAGGAATGTATTTCGATGCTAGATTTGAAGTGGATATGAAGATATTTAAATATGTATCAAAATCACTTTCTTGTTGATAGCTACACTAAACCATTAGAATAGATTATTATTTGATATTTAAAAAAAAAATCAGAAAGCCAAAGCATCACCTTTAAAGATAATGAAAAGACAATTCGTATCTGTGAAATATAGATAACATTGATTACTGGTGAAACATGTTTTTTCGCTCTCCTGAAAAGTAGAGAAAAATGAGTTCAGTTAAGTGTATTATTTATTGTAATGTGTGCGTATTTTATAGGTTACATGGAATCGTTAGAGCTGTCAAAACAGCGAGACGCATTGAGGCACGTTCTTAATATCTCTCGACACGGAAACCAGTACATGCAGTCGCAGCAGCCATGGGTACTCCTTAAGGGAACCGATGATGCCAAGTATGTTTCTTAATTATTAATTATCCACAGGAATAGCTGTAGCCATACTAAATATATAAAACTGTCTAGGATACTCAGCCTCACACGGCTTAAACCAAAAGCTATTTATTCAGCACATGCGTACTATTATAACTTGACTACATGTGAGGGCGCCACCATCGCGTAAAAGTTCTGCAATACTGAATCAAATTTGTTTATTTACTAACAAATTTTTATATGCAAGCTATAAATGAAACAAAATCTTCATGTAAATATATTTTTACTAAAACAAAAACAATATAACTTCGAAGACTTTTAAATGTATCTACTATATGGGGACAATTTTAGTTCAAAATTTGAACGGCGGTCAACTTATGATGGTACATCTATACCAGTGCTGCTTTACGGTGACTAATCATGGCACCTAATAAGAGATGCCTGAGGGTGAGGTGGTTTGATTTTGATTGCCTTGTTATGTCAGCTATCACGGATAGACATTTAAACTGGCCGGGTCATGTACTGCTGAGATCCTGAATCCTTATTCTGGCTGATGGGATCTCGGCGTCTAGGTTCTATCCATAGGATGTACCTGATAAAAATGTGAGATGTTGACATGTCATGGGAGGAAGCAAAGCAATTCGTCGGTGAAAGGGAATCATGGTGGTACTGCTAATGGCCAAATGCTCCACATAACGATTGAAAAAGGTCAACAAAGAAGAAGAAAAAAAATTATCCACGTCTTTTTGAAATGTATGGTGATAACTACACTCTGACTTCTTTAACCCTCTGAGGAGTATCGCCGCACGTATGTGGCGGCGGTAGTAGTCATCAATTATCTATTACCGTTCTCAAATTTTATTTATTTTTTCATATATCAGTCCCGTGCAGCTCTGTTTCTTTTCTTGATTGTATTGCGTTATTGAAGGCGGCCACCTTTTTCTGCAGCCACGCATAAAGGGAGGTGGTGGGACAACCGACTTCTCTGTTTAATATTTATTCGTTTTTAGAACCCGTGCCGGTACAGTGGTGGGATTATCGTGCAACATCTCTTGTCTCCTCGGCGTTTTGCTCTCGCCTTTCATGCCCCAGACTTCAAGGACCCTATTGGGACAGTTGGGAACCAATATGGACGTCGTTGGAAAACTTAACTCCGAGTAAGAATTTACTGTTTACTAAATAAATCTGTAACCATATAATATTGAATTAATAAAAATAATAAAACATTTTTAGTACTAATTCCACATAAATTTTATTGGATCAGGACCGGTTTCGCTCATGGCGAGCATTGTTTATCAACCGCTCATTATTCAAATTCTGAATACTAAAACTTAAAGATCTCTTGCCACCTTTCTGATCCTAAAAAAGCGAGACTGTATGCGAGAGGGTTTAGCTAACCACTAATCCTTTCCTAGTCCTCATATCCTTTCAAAACCTACTATCTTCGAAAAAGAGAGGAGTCCATATGCTCCTATTTGGGAGTGGACAAGGTAAAAAAAAAACTTTAATCACGTGTTAAAAAAACAAATATGTTATTTTTCTCAAAATTTTGTCAGAGCCACTTACTGCCTTCTTGCTTAGAACGGCAGTATAGCTTCCTGAAGCATTCAACACATTTTGAGGTTAACTTGTATTCATTTTCATTCATTGAAACATTGTTTTGTTTTATTGAACAGGTATCCCTGCTTCCGCATGCTATTATCCCCTGGTCACAAAATTGGAACGCCTTCTCCTCTCTTCGAAAAGATCGATCTCGCTAGAGTCGAAGAGTTGAAAAAGAAGTATGCAGGACGTCAAGCCCCTCCCAAGGAAGGTGTCAAACTCGACGGACTCTTGGCTCAAGAATTGGATGCCATGATACTAAAACAGGTTAGTTACATGACGGGCTTTGCGAAAAAGAAAACGTCCTTATTCAATTAGATGGTATATGAATTTTAATGACAATGAAAAATATTTGGCCAATGCGCCAAATACTTTTAATTGTGAAAGTCAAGATTAACTCGATGATAAATAATGAATCAGTCATGAACAACTCAACAATAAATTACATACATCCAGCCCAATCGTGTTCACCGTGTTATAATGGAGTTCTACCAAGTAAATTCCAATTCAATTGATACATTTATTCATGTTTATATCAACAGGGTGAGAAGGTGCGACAATTAAAAGGAAGCGGAGCAGAGAAGTCGGAGTGGCAACCGGAAGTGGAAGTGCTGCTAGCGCTAAAGAAGAAACTAGCGCAGGGCCCGACCGTAGTGAAGCAAGAAGCTGGTGTACAGACTGCCGCTGAAATAGAAACCGAGATCACAAAGCAGGTACAAAACTAAATAAACCTTACAATGTATTTACCTTTAACCATTTGAGAGCCAATGAGTGGAATCATTTGATATCCATGACTAAATTGAGTGCGAATCTGATAACGTTGCATACGTATAAGTTTTGTCAATGTCACTTTGAAAGTATACACATTCTTTAACATTTTCGATCCTAGACCATTTTGGAAAGTGCCTGCGAAAATACCGAGGTATTTTTTCAAGTGTTAATTTTTTTTAGAAATTCTTAAAAGTTTTACATAACCATTAAAATATAACCCATTGCTAGCACAATATTAAACTTTTCATAAAAATTGGCAGGGCGAGAAAGTCCGGCAATTGAAAAGCAGCGGAGTGGAGAAGGCGGTATGGCAACCAGAAGTGGAACTGCTTCTGGCGCTGAAGAAGAAGCTGACGCTGGCCCCGGCTGCTGTGAAGCAAGAAGCTGGGGGGCAGACTGTCGCCGAAATAGAGGCCGAGATCGCTAAACAGGTTAACTTAACAATAACAAAAATAAACAGATAAATGAAATTTGAATGAATTTCAAGTGAATTCAAAACTGTTTCTGTTACTTTGACTTGAGGCATTTAATGATAATAATATAAAGTGAAACCTCTCTCCATCGTTTTATAAGGGACATATTTAAATAAACTATGGATGCGGGAAAACAATGAATGTCGGCATATAGAAAAAACACATTAATATTTAAATGCTTAGTATAATAATACATATTCTCAAAATGATACAAGTTTCAGGTATAAATCAATTTGTTTAAATAAAAAATATATGTAGCAACAAAATAAAGAAGCTGCATGTAGACAAAATAATTATATTATATATGTTACAGTGAAACTATTTTCTCAGTGAAAATATATTCTTCTCCAAGCTGTCATTGAAATTAAATTAGACCACCCTATCTTCAGCGCTATGTTTTTCTGTGTTTTTCTTTGGTTATCTTTTTATGAAAGGGACTACTTGCTGATTTTGTTTCATTGAAGCAAACCAAAATTTTAGGCCGGTAAATCATTGACAATGATCGTGACCAGTGAAACCATGTTGTCATACAAATCTATTACTTGATACATTTTCACTGTAACATATATAATCTTTCATCGTCATTTCTTTTTTGGCTTTTTTAATGCAGTAAGAAATCAGTATTCCTCATTATTTTAACGATTAATGCGGTAAGATGATGCATAGAGAAACGATTGATGCAATCTATTTTTGCGTGTTTTGTATGAAATTAATTCGGAACTGCAAGAAATAATGACACATACGGGAAAACGATGGATAGAGGTTTCACTGTTCTCAAATAGTTCCTTTGTAACTCTTGTTTTTTTGGCAGGGTGAAAAAGTGCGCCAGCTGAAAACGAGCAAGGTTGATAAGTCAGTATGGCAACCGGAAGTGGACGTGTTGCTGGGTCTGAAAAAGAAGCTGACGCAAGCCCAGCAGGTCAAACAGGAAGGTGGCGATGCCAAATCCGATGACGTTAAAGGCATCTCTAAATTGGAGGCCGAAATAGCCAAACAGGTACAGAAATAACCGTCACAAGCCAGGGAAGAATAAGAAAATTGACAATCCCGTCATATTTATTATTTATCCATAATAACAAAATTAAAATATTTATGACTCATCAGTTACAATTGATTTTAGTTAGTAAAATCCCGCTTAAAGCGAACTTCTAAAGATTTTTTTTGTATGATTGGCGTGCCGTTCACGGAAAAATTCGCGTCTTAAGACGTCTGTGACAGCCATCCAGTTAACACAGATACTGATGAATTAATGTTTGAAATCTTAGTTGTCTGAATATTCGTAAATCGGCTGAGCAGGGAAGAGATTAAATATAAAATAGTAATCTATTCTAATGTGTTGTATTAAAGTGAACAAGAAAGTGATGTTTAAGTTAAGTTTAAAATGTTTTGAAATATCTTTGTATCCACTTCTATTGATATGTTTCTCTGACACGTAATGTAACATATTATTTTGTACTAATGAAATACCATAAATAGGTATGGATGTATATGACAGAAATATAAGTTTAAACTAAAATACATCAAAAAGCACATATTGTATAGTTCTGTATCTTTATTTTTGCAAAGGATTTATTTCATTTGTAAAAGGGTGAAATAGACTTGCAAAAACTGTATTTCAAAACCAGAAAAAACCATGTTTCTTTCATCCCAAAGCACCATCTCTCCTTTCTACACTGAAACATTAAAATGCTACATAAGTTCCTTTAACTCTAATTCACTCAATCTTTATCCTAGCACTGATTTAATTGTTCTTATTAGGGAGAAAAGGTTCGCCAACTGAAAACCAGCGGAGCTGAGAAAGCAGTTTGGCAACCCGAAGTCACCATATTACTGGCACTGAAGAACTCCTTGACGAAGCTCAATCCAACTGCTGCAGCAGAAAGGTATACTTACAGTTTAAATGATATATTTTATTTTCAGGCTGACATTTAAAGGGTTAAAAACCATATGGTTTATTTGACGTAAAGTTGTGGTGTTAATTTGTGTGGAATTTGTTTCATTTGAAAGTTGTAGGTCTTCAAAATATCACGAGTAATATTATGTTTATGTTTTTTTTAGCTCTAGTGCTGAGCCAAAGAAAGCCAAGAAAGCAGCCAAGAAGAACTGATTTATTTACTGTGCAATCAATTGTTTTTAGTATCATGGTCAAATCAATGGATGTTATTTATTTATACCAATATATTATCACAAATTAAATGATATTCAAATATTAAAATTGACAATTATTTTTATCAAACAATCATCAAGAACAAAGCTGATTTCTGGTGACTTGTAAAACAACATAAATCAAGACTCCCATATCCACAGTCCTGGATTTGATCAGGCTAGTGCCTAGAACTACTTTAAAGTCTCAAAAGACGATACACGTAATATTTTTAGTTAACATTGGTTAATGAACATTTAGTCCCATTAATGCTTCACTGGAATAAGTCTAAATATCCCAGGATTTCTGGGTTTTAATGGAGCTTATGGACTACTCACGGAGTCTCTTGAAGAACTGCTTTTTACTCTGTTGCTCATCCTCTCTTATTCGAAAAGAGTAGGGATTGAGAAGATATGAGGACTAGTGGTTTGCTAATAGTTCTCGCTAAATGTCGCTTTTTTGGGACAGGATTTATACCAACACAAACAGACATTCATTGCCTTTGAACAGAATCGATAAATTGACTACAAGAAATCTGCTTGGTCCATCATGGAAGCCAATGATGTTAACCACTGCACCACGAACCGGGCATTCATTTTACAAAAAATATATATATTTAATATAAATTTTGCACATAAGTAATTGATAAGTAGAAGCAAAAAGAGTTTTATAAAAGCATATTTAAGGGAAAATAATGTGAGTTACAAACCCAATATTCAAAACAAATAGTTCTTAACATATTGTGTTGACAACCCGATGATTAAAATTGAAAAGTTGATTTTTCGACTGGAACCAATCGTTAAATTAACTCGAGGGTAGATATGGGTGAGTAGAAACCATAAATTTGAAATATTTTGTACTTACTTTTTTAAAAACAGGCGACACTGAAGCTGTCAAAAGGATTTTAAAAATGTCAATGAAACACAGGAAATTTGTAGATATTTTTTAATTTGCATTTCATAACAAATAATACTTCTAAAATATAGGAAAGGAACAAAGTCTTCATGGTAACTTTGAAGGCACACAAGAAGATTAAAACTATTTCAAATACCAAGTGAAATTAGCCATTTTGTGAATTTCATTATTAGCTTGAAAAGTCGATAGAAAGCTGAACACCAGGTGTATTGATTATTCAATTAATTTAACAGTTATTTCTATATAGCAATATTTATCTCTAGCAGTCTAGTTCGAAGTAAAAGCACAAACAACAAAGAAGCAGAATTGTATGAAGTAATTTGGTGTTACATTCTCGAAGAGTTAATATAATAGGTCCTTAGGATAAAAGAAACGTATCTGGATTTTTGCCAGTTTTGAGTTATGAATGCCACTAGATACAACATACTATGTTATGTGTCAAAGAGACATATCAATAGGAGTAGTGGATACGAAGATAGTTCAATACGTATCTATTAACATTAATTTCTTATTTATAGCTCCGCTAAGCCTTAAAATAGCGCATTAGAATAAATTACTATTTAATATTTAACCATTTAACCTTTTGCACTCCTCAATATATTATTTTTTTCCTTCCAGCAACTCATCAATTCATTTGAAAAATTGATTGATATAACAGGGTTTGCATATTTATTAGCATGTTAAAACGAAATACCGAAAAAAATACCACATTACGACATGGTACAAACTTTAACTTAGGCACACGATACAAAAAACACTGTTTTTTAAATAAAGATGATTTTAAATTAATAAAAAATAATTTTCCAATTGCGTGTTATTTATACTATGTCGAGCAAGACTCGACATAGGAGTTCTAGGAGTTAAAGATAATGAAAAGACAATTTGTATCTGTTAAAAAATAGGTAAAATTGATTTAAGTAAAACGTATTGTTTGGCTCACCTGAAATGTAGGGAAAAATACAAGATACGTTTCGTTTATCCTAAGTTGCTGAATTAAAAGTACATAATTGAAAAGGTTAGGTCCATGTGTCCTAATAATTATTAGTTTAATTCATTTCATAATATATTACCTCCTTTCAAACACATACACAACAACTTGTGGCATTTTTCATAGACAAACTCATCTGGGAACTGCAGGATTTAAATCAGTCTGTGAAATAATAGAATCAATATTAAAAGCCATTATTATATTCTAACCCCGTGTCTTAGGTAAGCGACGCGAACCGGCAAGCGAATTTAAGCGAATCCAGTCAATTTAAAACGCAGTTGATCAATGGTCTTATGTGCCATCGCTCGGCCATACGCAATTAACGCTCTGGTGAGCTTGGACCGTTTCATATTTTCAAGCGATTCGCGTGCGCCACGAGTGCGCACTTGAGGCGACTTGCGACATATGCCGTCCTGACCGGATCGCTTCGCTCACGTATGACACTTGCATGGGCGAGGACCGTTTGATATTTTAAAACTCTGCCGCTTTCAAAGCTGCGCCGGATCGCCTCGCCTAGATTCGCCCAGCTAAGACGACCCGTAACACTTTGTTTACGGGCACTTTTAATTACTATGGTAATTAAGCACAATTTGTGCACACCGTAAACAATGGGTTAACTACCGACATATCCCCTCAATGATTGATTTCTTCGAAAGCAGAGATTCGCAAACCTTGATGGATTCCATCGTCTATATTAATTTGCCGACAGACTTCAAGTTTTCATTCTGATGCAATCAACCTTATTAGCATACAACATATGTATAACGAAAAACATTCCTAATATTGCTTTTTCTCTAATTTTATAATAACTATAATTTAATTAATAACTATAAACTAGTTAGAATTATTATGCATTAAAAAAAAAAACAATTCAATTTGTACCTTTAACGCTGTGTTTTATAGATGTAAAGGCCACATTGAAAACCCAATGTTCTGTAAAAATACAATATTCAAATGACAAAATGATTTAAAGACAAAGAACATACAATACAATCTCACATCTTCATAGATAGATGGTCACCAAAATATTACTTGCAAACAATGGTGTAGATTTTCCATTTGAAATCCGTGCACTTGAAATGCTGAAAGGCGAAACCCGGGTCGTTAGCGACAAAACTCATGCAAGAGTAAAAAATTCGAACGATTCAAATTTACCGTTCAAACGCCACTATTGAGTTTATTTATGAATAAATATCGTATTTTTAAATGACACCAAATGCAGACACATCTTTTCAAGGCAATGCAATTGTTAAAATATCGATATGTTGAGCCGTTTTTATTTTATTTGAGGTTAATCTTACAGATGTCACTAGGGCTTGCACCTTATTATAGTAAATAAACCTGGAAAATTAGTCGAATATAAAATGATTTTCCGGGTATATTACGTGGCATTTTCGTGGAAATATTGAACATTGAAAATTGTGGCCTTTGGCAAAAATCCATGGAATTGGCTTGGCGTTTAAAGGGTTTAAAAAAAAAGCCATTTATGTCTTAATTCCTCAGTAAAGTTAACCGAAATTTTCATTGGCAAACCTGTCATCAAAAGAGGACGTATAGTTAGCTAATTAGCTTCCTCTAAATTTAATACGGGCTACCATTGAAAGTAATCTGGTTACTTATTTAGAAGAGGGCTTTTTTTGTTACTCGAGTCAAAAGTTTGGTGGTTTTACACCCAAGTTAACTGTATAACAAAATAAACACAAGTATCAATAGAATAGAACATACTTTTAATAAATAAATAATTATTCTATAAGATACTAATCGTTATCTATAACATTTCACAAAATTTCTAAACACAATTTTCATTTCAAATTTACGATTCTAAAAAAATTTGTACGCAGATATTTAGTATGACGTTTTTGTCACTAGATTTTAAGAGCAACCAAGTTCAGACACAATAAATTTTCATTTATAAATATTATAGTAGCAATTTTATACGTTTAATTGTTTGTGGATTTGATGTGCGGATACTAAATAATAGTTAATCCTGAGATTCTGACAAATATGCTCCCAAAAATTCAACACAGAATTATTAGTCTCCAGGGCTGTGGAGTAGGAGCCGGAGTCATGGATTTGCCGAGTTTTGACCTGAGTCGGATCCGTGAAAAGCTTTTGAAAAGTTTGAACTTTGTATTTATGCATTGTGGTATAGTGGCAAGAGCTTTGCCTAAGCAATCAGGTAGGTCCGAGTTCAAGTACCAGCATAGTCAGATTTTTTCAACTACAAAAGAGATATTGGATATTGATGTTTGTAATTTTCCGTTGAGTTCTCCTCGAGTGATTCGTTACTTATCATCAAGTTTATCTCGTATGACTTTCTCAATTAAAAATATTTAATAGAGTAAAAATATTGGGATTAGCCAACTGTAATTAATGCCAAATATTATTTTTTTTAAATATAAAATAACGTGCATAATATGAAAATGTTGACTATTGGCCGGATTGGTAGGTTGATCTTTAATTTAATACACATAAATAGGAAAAAAACCTGACATAATTGAACTTTTTTCAGTCGGAGTTGGAGTCTTATTTCTTTAACGACTCCACAGCCCTGATTCTTACACTTGATTGATGAGAGTAAAAAATAAGGAGACTTTTTCCAGATTTAATGCTGTATTATAAAATTGACAAAATGACGATTTTCCATGTTGGACTTGGCTGCTTTTGAAGTTTAACAACAGATTGAATCACACCTAGAGATTTAAGATTCCTCTATACACAACACTTAGTAAAATCATCAAAACCCAAATAACACCTTCATGATACAGTACTTCTAATCACAACACCTATATATTTAATAATTTCACAATAAACTTTTAATAAACAATTATAAATAACCAAAGGTGATTGATTAACAAAGAAGAAATAATAACCGAAATATCTTTAAAAATTTAAACTTAAAACAAGTTATACATAACCTATTCATTACGTATCTCATTTTCTCCTGATAAAATGAAGTTTTTATTGAAATATTCTTTAAATATAACACAAATGAGATAATACAACAATTGGAAATTACTAATAAATTGACGATTCTTTCATTATACATTATTCATAGACAATGTTTGCTAACACTTAAAAAAATTGTTAAGTGACAGTTAATTTGGCACTACTTTAGAATGCGGACTACCTAACCTAACCGATCTACCTTTGTATCGCAGTTGATTTTTATTATTTGTATCATAGCAAAGACCTATTTATTATAATTTATCTTTTTTCTTGTGGCGCCTCAAAATGTTGTCGAAGCATTTCTATCAACATATCTTCTGTAGAAAAGAGAATGTGGTTGAATTTTTACGACAACACAATCTTCTTGATGTTGTACAAGACGCAATGTCTTTTCATCGACGTGGCGTTAGTATGATTAGGTTAAGGTGAGGTTAGGTTAGGTTCAAGTAGAAATGTAAAGGTAAACTGCATACTTAAGATCTGGTAAGAAAAATAACAATGTGTTTTAATTCTGCAGAAATTATTTTATATATTATTTCGGCTTACGCCCTCGTCAGAACTATGTTTTGAACGTGCATTAGAACAAGTATATATAGCCCGCTTAGACAGGGTGCACAATACATCTTTTGACGAGGGCGTAAGCCGAAATAGTTATCAACAAATATATAAAATAATTTCTGTAGAATTAAAATACATTGTTATTTTTCTTACTGTATTATAATAGAGTTCTACCAAGTAAATGCCTACTCAATCAATGCATACTTAAGTGTTACCGTTAATTGCCATCTATGCATATCGACACACAAGTGCCATAAACTAACTAAAAGTGCCAACTTAAATATAAATATAAAATCCGATTACCATGGCCATAGGCTGTCACGCAGTGTAAACAAGTGCATGTTAACGAGGGCATATTTTTATTTTTAGCATGTAACTGTAGTTTATTGCGTCACAATTACATGCTAAAAATGACGTTATCAATGATGAGATGAGATGACTCTCATCTCAATACTTGTGACACGGGTTGTTTATTTCTTTGCATCAGTTTATCCGAGTTCTTTAACATTACAATCAATTGCATTACATATTTATGTAAACCAGTGTAAGTTTGAAAATTCTAACTACTTGCTTTCCGGCTCTAATACTATACACACTGTCAATGACATGCAGAGATAAAAAACAAACAGGCTCACTATCTTATAAATGGTTCAAGATTTTTTCACTATACAATGATACGACTCAAATGACTGAATCAAAGATTCATTTCTTGTGCCTAATTTATATGCATCTATCTGAACACATAAAACAGCTGATTATTACAATATATATTAGTATCTACGACTTATATAACCATATACTTCAGATAGATGGAATAGTTAAGAAGTTCAAACAATTCTTGGTATATAATATATATGGTTTTGTTTGAACGTATTTATTGCCATAGAAAACCTTATTTAGCTCATTGCAATTTATGGCCATCTTGGCACAGATTTGTGTCTAGCCTGGAATTGGATTCACAATGACTAACTATGCATACCACACTACCCAAGCATAGCACTCAACTAGAAGAAGTTAATTATTGCTCATTTTTTTTCATTTAATGTCCCATTTCAAATCGGGATAAAATAAGTTAGACTTAAACCAAATTTTTAGCAGCAAAAATACAAGAAATAAAAGTCCTAACTCTCTTTATTGAAATGTAAAATAAATTTGCCTAAAATACTTCATCTGAAGAGTATTTCGTATGAATAAAGAACTAGATTTACCATTTTTCGAAATGGGTCCATTTAGTAACCTTGAAACAGACCTATATGCCAAATTTGGCAAAAATAGATAGTTTTCATAATATTTTTAAGCTATATACTAAAAAATGACAGTGTAATAATTATGTATTTATATCTCTATCTCAGGAGGTTTTCGTACCATCTTCATAAATCAAATACAATTTTGTAACTATAAAAAAAAGACATAGATATTAAGTACATAGATAATGGATGACATAATTGAATCAAATAACATACCTAATACCAGTGAAAAAAGATGACAGCTATATTTGAATTTGGAATACTTTGTTTATAAGCAACAAAATATGGATGAGAAAAAAACCATTGCATGTTTATGGTCATTATTCAGTGATT
Organism: Himalopsyche kuldschensis; assembly: GCA_028554975.1. NCBI lineage: Eukaryota > Metazoa > Arthropoda > Insecta > Trichoptera > Rhyacophilidae > Himalopsyche > Himalopsyche kuldschensis. The sequence continues at coordinate 872,342 of JAHFWI010000098.1, forward strand.
TGTCTATTACTATTTTCATGAAAAAAAACATGACATTAACTACTGTCGGAGATTTCATTAAAAAGCGCATATTTCAATATGACAACAAAATACAGCTGCTCTATGGATCGAATTAAGAAATTTTCAGCTAATTTTCTCAATTCTTACTTTACAATCAAAGCTTCTCTTTGCTGAGCAGCAAATTCAATTTCTTTGTCAGTTCATTTCCAAATGAATGCTTGTAACTATCACTTATGGTGTCCAGTAGGCTGTAAGGAGTTTCAAAAAACACTTCACTGGCTATGTTTGCCTTATCGAATTCTTTACCAGCCACTCTGAATCCAGAACCTGACATTTCGATGCAGAATTTCTTCTTTTCGTTTGTTTCCAAGTTAAGAAAGATCTTCTGATTTGTGCTAGGTAGAGTTTTAGATATTTGTATAGACTTGACGTGTTTTTTTACATCTGATATGACACTGTTGGCCTCCTTCTTCCATGAATCTTTATCCAGGATAGTTGAATCCATCTCCGCCATATGGATTTGATCGACAATAAAGATTATTTAAAGGAAGATCAAACAAACTGTCTTCCAAATAGTAGTGAAATATTACACGCTTTATCAACTCCACAGTGATGGTAGAATATTTTGCCTGGCGGCATTAATTTTGGTGCATTTATGACGTTGAATAGCGCAATCTGACACTTTTACAGCTGATAGTTCGATACATTCTTTAGAATATTGCCATGTTGTAAACTCTTAAAATTAATTTTCCCTAAAAAATAAATTATAGTGTTCAAACCATTGTTTCCCTAGATTTATCAAAGAATTCAAATAATATGCCAATTTTTGTTTGATTAATATCTTAATATCTGAATTATTGATATTGCAAAAAAATTATATACCTATCTGTAGAAATTTTGGGCATGCAGACATGACCTGGTCCAAAGGTATCCCTCATTTGCAAAAACAAGCATAGTAAAATCATTCGCATGTTTGCACGTACCAAATATTAAGGGCTTTTTTTGAGAAAAAGGTGCCGGAACTCACTTCATGTCAAGCTTTTTACTAAACAAAAGTATATTCAAATATCATTTAAGTAAAATTTTACCTCATTGATTTTGAAATCTGTGAAAAAAGATACCGAAACGCCGTTTCACCCCGTTAAATGGGAAAAAAGCCCTGCAAATATCAAATGTATTTTTCGAGCAGCGTTTCCAAGCCCGATATGGAAACCTTACTCAATTTTGTGCTGTGGATGAAGGATAGCCAAGCAGAGCGCTGCAAATTTTAGTTGCGCTCTAATATTGGCGGACGGAGCTATTCAACAAGACTTGCCGCTTATTATTTTCGTTCCCTTTGACTTTTTGTAACTGTAATCTGGAGCAAGAAGGAAGGGTCTGCGGGTCAAGTCAAGGGCCGGATCAAATTATTAAACGTAATAAAGTAATATTTAAATCAATAAAACACGTTTCTTCTTCTTAATGAACGACATAATATTAATATTATGTACTGATTACAAAAGTAAATGTGAAGATTGGCATTTTACTTGAATCACGAGACTATCAATATTGGCGTTGATATTGCTTTTAAGGATAATCGCATAGAATTTTCGAGAATTTCATCTGTTATCCTCGTTTGAATTTTTGATTGAGTATATTTAATCCTCGAAAAAAACTGTTAACACGTATATGTGCTGCCAAAAAGACAAATGATTTTTCTTGCAAATGCGCGTAAATTTATATTTTTTTCTTCCACTAAATAAAATTTATAAAAATCCGTCAAAGGAATGTTGTTAAATTGTGATTTTAGCACTTAATCCCCCTGAAGCTCAACAAGTTCCATCTTTAAATTTGCTGGCACATTATTTACATCTCCATCCATCGGACGAGCAAAAATAGCGAATGTGGAGTCTTTGTTTTGGAAGACTTTCGGGGACCGTAAAAGCGTTAAATTAATCTCGAAAGCTCGACAATAAGTCGAATAAATAGTACATTTCTGAAACAGGCAGTATGTCAAGTCAGTGGTCATGAACAAATACGTTGAAATCAATCTCGTGCGGTGGATGGTAGAACTAATGCAGGGGTTCTTAACTATGTGCCCGCGGAGTTATTATCGTACGCCCACTCCAATGTATCAAATTACGAAACAACCCAAAATGTATCAGAATTATATTTTATGTGCTGAAATTATTTTTCGAAGAAGTTTTTATTTAAATGTAGCTTTATATGGCTTTCTTAAATATTTTTTGTAAATTTCAATTTAAAAATGGTTCATGGATGTACCAAAATTGTAAAGTTATACAGGAAACAATGATAAACGCTAATAAATATGTACTAAGTACTTAAGATTTGTTTTTTAAAAAAATTGGCCTGCGCCCGTCACTATTCTCCTCAATCTCAAATGTGCCCGGAGTCGCAATAAGGTTAAGAACCCATGCACTAAAGCGGGGGTTACCAACCCCGAGCCCGTGGGCGCCATGACGCCCGCCGACCGATTTCTGTGCGCCCACCAACGTTAGCTCGAAACATTTTTAACTTTAAATTTTTGCAAAATTAGTTTTGTGGATATCACATCGACCTGTTAAGTCTCTCGTGCATTTACCCAAATATGAAAGAAATGGTAGATAACGGTGAATTAGCCGTCATACACATTCAAGGGCTTCAAAAACAGTTTGAAGAGAGATTTCTGCAGTTTACGACTATCGAGCCAATGGTCTTCTTTATTGTCAAACCTTTTATTTGCCATAACGATATGTATAGCTTCATGTTTTGCAGGTTGTGGTCAAGAAAAGGCACAGCAAGCAAATTTTACACTGGTAATCTTTTCAACTTTCACTTTATTAAAAAAAGAGAGCTTGAGCTACTGAGTAACAAACAGTTCTCGTAGAAAAGGACATATTTTAAGATAATCGCTGCAAAGAGTCCACATGCTCCACGTTAGGAACGGACATGGTTGAAAAAATCATTATCTTTTAACAATATCCTCAGAAAAAATACGTGGCGCCCGCCGCCCTACATTTTTCTTTAAATGCGCTCTCGGGTCCAATATGGTTGGGAACCCATGCATTAAAGGATATTGGTATGTCATCCGAAGAGGAAAGGTGAAGGTTTTTCGTCGCATTTCGGCCATATTATGAGCGAATATTGTCCAAGAAAAAGAAGAGGAGAAGACTGATATCATCAAACAATGTTGTTGTAAGTAGATCACCGAAAGATTCCTCTTAATAATTTGCGAAAAATATTTCCATTGTTTGACTGTGGGAACACTTCACAATCGTCGCTTCATTACTGGAAATTACTGTTGATTTTAACTTGTTGGCGAGAGAAAATTTTCATCTTTACGATAACATTGTGTACGTGATACCTGGCAATCGTAAATATTAATTATCATTGGAGATAATTTTTCTCTATTGTAATCATTTAGCTTTGTAGTATTGCTTGAAGTGTCGCCAGCAATTATGTATTATCTCGACCGATCGATGTGAAATTTTACAAATTTATTGAGTACACTCCCGCAATGGTTTCTGGCCTACCAACCCCTCCCCCCAACCACCCCCCAACCTCCACCCCCAATTTATTTTTTAAACTTGACGAATTTTTCGAGTTCACTCCTTTGAAGGTTTCAGGCATACCCCCCCCCATACGCCCCCCAAACCCCACCCCGCCAAACAACCCCCTCCCCCCCAAAAAATGATATCGATTTTTTACAAATTTCTCGAGTACAATTCCGCGAAACTTTCTGGCGTACACCCTCTCCCCCACCCCACCCCCCCAATCCCCCCTAAAATTGCTGGCGTAGCATCGCGCGCAGGGTACAGCTAGTTTACCAATAAAAATGAAATTAATTCATTTTTATGTTGGTATTTATTTTCAAAGTAAAATGAATTCCATATTTGAAAACTGACAGCGTATTCACCAAATATTTTTGCATCAATATTGAGAATTTTCAACACCTTTCAACTAATGATGGATGAAATCTGATTCGTTTGAATTTTGTACTTTTTCCATGAGTTCTGTCGTTTACGATCCGGGTTTCGCCTTTCGGCATCTTTAGGCCATTTCGAATGCACGAATGTAATTGTACTGACGCATAGTAAACAGTTTGTATCTCTTCTGTTTTCATTTTGTTACGCGTCAGTACATTCGTGCACTTGAATTGCCTGAAGATACCGAAAGGCAAAACCCAGGTCGTTAGCGAATATTGAAATTCCATCAAGCACCTTCAGTCGAAATTCTAAATTATAAAGTATGAATGTGTCGACAGCTTAGGATAATTATGTTCCTAGGCATGTGGTCGAGTTTGTCATTGTCGGTTGTCCTGGATACGGGCTCAAGTCCCATCACAGATACATTTGTAAATTGTGTTCAGACACATGAATCCTAAGAACAGGGCAAAGTGGAAGCGAGCAGATAAATACCCGTCCTTTTCTAGCTCTTCCTTCTTTCTTCAATTCCAGACGAGAATTGGAGAAATTCCTGTTGAGTTGAGGATGATAATATCATTATATTATAACAAAGGTTAACATTGCTGGCTCCCGTGACGGACCTCACGGGTTCCAGTCCCAGTACGTGCAGCATTTTTTTCAGTCGATTTATCGTTTGTGTTTGAACGCATGTGTGTTTGTGTCGTATAACAACAACTTCACGCCCATCCGACCTCGCAAGCATTGCACAGCGAGAGCGATTAGTTAACCACTAATATTTTCCTTGCCTTATCCTTTCTATATCCTTACTCTCATCAAACTAAAGAGATTTTGAGCGACTGAGTAACAAGCAGTTCTCGTAGAAAAAAATGTATGGTCACCTCCATTCATGTTCAGCATTTGGTAGCGGAGATGGGTTTTGAAAAAAAATTAAAATATCCCAGATTTTAATGTTATGAAATGCCGAAAGACGAAACCCGGGTCGTAAGCAACGAAATCGAAAAGAACAAAATTCAAACGATTTAAATTTAAAATAGGAACTGTTGTTAAAGTTATTCGAGCAATTAAAAACAACGATGTCCAAGATCACAAATATTCGATTGAAATAAAAGTCAAACGATTCAAATTTGACATTGAAATCTCATCAAGCACCTTCAGTCGAAATGCTTTATTATATATGTGTTAGTTTATCCGTGGGAGACGAAACAATTTGCAAGCGAATATTGTTTTGTTTGATGTTGTGGCTGTGCGAGGCTGATAATTTCGTAATAAAATATTTTCTTTTCAAGGCGATAATTTCTTCTACGTTTGAAAGCGAACAAAGTCACTTGTTGGTGTTACCATTATAATAATATTGCCATTATTCTCAAGTCGGGGGACACTTTATACATCTATCTATGAAAGGTGAGCAACATAATAAAAAATATATTACATTGACACAGTACTTTGATTAAAAAATATTATTACTTACGATCAAGTTTGCGGACCTCTATTTTTATTATTTACTAGCTGTACCCTACGCGCGTTGCTACGCCAGCAATTGTAGGGGGAGGGTGTGTACGCCAGAAAGTTTCGCGGAAGTGTACTCGAGAAATTTGTAAAAATTCGATATCAATTTTTTGGGGGGAGGTGGGTTGTTTGGGGGGCGTATAGGGGGGTATGCCAGAAACCATCGCGGGGGTGCACTCAATAAATTTGTAAAGTTTCACATCGATCGGTCGAGCGGTTTAGTAGTCCATAGCAGAAATACAGACAGACAAACATTCATATAGATTTTTAAATGACAAGGTGATAAAATAACAATATATTTTATTCCGGTCCGTGGCGCAGTGGCAACGGCTTTGACTTGCGTGCCGGACCACCCGGGTTCGATTCCCGGTACGAGCGGATTTTTTCAGTCGATAAATCTGTTCAAAGGCAATGGTGTTTGTGTTGTTGAAAATCTCTTCCCACCTTTCCGATCCCAAAGAGTGACGCATAGTGACAGCGATTAGCTGATCACTAGTCCTGTCATAGTCCTCGTATCCTTTCCATCCCTACTCAATTCCTGGCATGGTCAGATTTTTTCAATTGAAAAAGAGATCTTGGACTGCGTGTATGTAATTTTTCGTTGAGTTGTTTTTGAGTTTATCTCGTATAACTTTCACAATCAAAAATATTTGGCACATTAGCATTAGCTGTAATGCCAATTTTTTCTTCTATTTTAAAATATATTAAAAATAAATAGTTGATAGCTATTGCTCTCGTCAGAACTAAGTTTAAACATACATTAAATTATCTTTAAATACTGGTGTAAAAAAGGGATTCAATACGCATTGTCATATATTCTAAAATACCAATTTATTAAAAAACAATAAGACATTTTTTGTACTTATTCCATTATAAATTTATCTACATCAGGACCGGTTTCGCTCATCACGAGCATTTATTGAGTTGAAAATGTCTTATTATTATTCAATATAGTTCCTCTCCACCTAGCACTGCCAGTGAACACATTAAAAGTGATCGCCGGTCCTTGGTGCAGTTGTCAACGCCGTTGGCTTCTGTGACGGACCACCCGGGCTCAAGCCCATGAGCGAGCACATTTTTTCAGTTGATTCTGTTTGAAGGCAATGGGTGTTTGTGTTCTTAACAATCCCTTCCCACTCTGCCGATCTCAAAAAAGCAGCGCGCAGCGAGAGCGATTAGCTAACCATGAGTCCTGGTCTTAGTCCTCGTATCCTTTCAATCCCTACTCTCTTCGATCCTCAACTATGCAGTTCTCGTCGAAAACAGATATCTTTAGTTAAAACTGAGTGAGTAGTCCATATGCTCCACGTGAGGAGCGGGCATAGTAAAAAACAAATCAAATAACACTGCTATTTGTTAATCGTGTTACATTTAATGGAGTTCTATTTAGAAAAATTCAATTCAATCAATACTCTCAGATGACTATTTTTTACAATTTCGACATAGTTGATACTTGAATTAAATTTAAAAAAAAAAATCGTAATCATCACTCATCTTTCGCGGATTCGGCAGCGCCGCGTGGATGATATCGAGTATTATACCCATATTATTGCGAGCACCAAAAGGCGCAGAAAACACCGAATGCCAGGGGCCGTGAGAACAGGGGCGGCGCGGGTAATTAAATGGGGAAATTAATTTATTTGAGACCTGCGCGGAATATGCTCGTTTAACACAAGAAGCGAATAAATGCAATCGGCTCAAAACGGGTCGCACTCAATTTATTCTTTCGCACACTCGAAAGTGATTATTCGCGAATGTGACGTGATAGAAAAATTTCGCCAAAAATTGAATACATACATATGTTAAACATAATGCATACATATGTTATTATTATTTCAAAAAATTCAATCTATTTCCTTTTGATAATTCTTTAATGGAATATTATCCAACCAAGTTTCTTTTGGGAATGCTTTCGTTTCACTCTCTTGAAGCTCGCAGATCGATTTCAATGTTGAAACATTTTACTCTTCTTCTTCGGGGCCGAGTTGATAACCCTGTCATCCTTGAAACTTTAAGCTTGCATGCTCCCAGTTTCTACCTACGTGGTCGTAGCCTAGGCCAATCAATGTTCTTTGTCAGAACTTGTTTGTCGCGTAGGTCATTTGAGTCGCCAGTCACAAGGGCTGTTCGGCTGATGAATGCACTGCCTGTTGATGTGGACATCTTCGGTAGTGAGCTTGGTTCTTTGTTTTTATATTTTTTCTTTTTATGTAATTAATATGTTTCTGTTCTGATCCATACATTTATTAATTCTATATTTATTTTATTTTTTTCAATTTTGTGTAATACTTTTTGTGTTATTTTTATTAATTGTCAAATGCATAGCGCATTGGCGTCAGCTGTAATGCCATGTATTCTGTTTAATTTTTTACAATAAATAAATAATAATAATAACACATTTTTTAGTAATTATTAGACGCTGAATTTATCGACACCAGGAATGGCTTAAAAATATGTTATTATTTTCCTTTCAATTGGTTTACAACTTCAAGTTGATTCAAGTGATTCTTCGAAAATATGACGAGAATAGAAACATGTCGCCAAAACTTAAATACATATGTTTTAACCTTATGTTATGTTATGGATTCGTTAAAAAAGAAACGACTTCGACTCCGACTCCAACATTGACCAAAAACACGACTCCGACTTCAGCATTGACTAAAATCACGACTCCGAATCCGACTCCAACATTGAAAAAAAACATGACTCCGATTCCGACTCCAACATTGACAAAAACACGACTTCGTCTCCAACATTGATCAAAAACACGACTCCGACTCCAACATTGACCAAAAACCAGACTCCGACTACAGCATTGACCAAAAACACGACACCGAATCCGACTCAAGTATTGAGCAAAAAAATCACTCCGACTCCGACTAAAAAAAAGTTTTATGTTGCCACGTTTGTTTCACTATTTATGTGACTCCGACTCCACAGCCCTGGTTTTAAACCATTGCACTCCTCATTATACTATTTTATCCTTCCAGCAGTTCCTCAACAGATTTGAGAATTTTATTGATATCACAGGATTTACCTATTTATTAGTGCCCCGCTTATAGCTCAAAATTCTGTTTGGGTAAACTTGAGTCAACATGCTTCACATTGGCCGCTCCCAATGTAGAAAATATGGACTCTTAATTGAAGTATATAAACATACTTCTTCCTACGTGTACTGATTGTTAGTCAGACGCTCAACCTATATTTAGTTCGATGACAGTAGGGATAGAAAGCGTAAGGATCTGACAAGACCAGTGGTTAGATAATCTCCCTAGCTGTAACCCGGAACACAATTCAATAAATACGGTTTTTGAAATAAGTATAATTTAAAATAAATAAAAAATAGTTTTCCAACATGTTTTACAATGTCAAGCAGGACTTGACATATGAGTTTAGATAATAATTTTGTCATTATCCGCTAAACATGTGTGAAACGGTTAAGTTAGTATATTTATTTTGGAATTGTTTTTTGCTTGAATATAAATGGGGGATCAGTGCACCATTGCGCCATTGCAAGAGCCGCCTCGACATAAGAGTTCTAGAAGTTAATGGATCGTTGAAATAATAATTAAAATGTTCATGCAATATAATTTTTAATTGATTAATGATCCATATCGATTGAGGAAGAAATCTCACTTGAATGCTTTTTAAATTAAAAAGAAAATGGATGTCATTGAAGTGGAATAATAACAAAATAATAATATTTAATTGCTTTGAGAATATTTTAACTTGGCGTGTGTATTCAGTTGAGTTGCCGTATTCGAAAACAAGTCAATTATGAATGACATTCACTTTTCAATAGTGAAATAACAATTATTTCTTTGTCTTACGTAAAAAGCAATATACGGTAAACTTGACTTTATTGAAATGTAATATTCAAAGTCAGATATAATAAGGCGGGGAGATTAATTTCTCGGAACTCAGAAATAGACAGAATATAATATATTATAATGACAGATTGAAGATTTAAATATAAGTAGACAATTTAGCAACAGATAAGAAATACTTTCTAAATTTGTGCGCCTAGGATGGATATAGGTCTGCATTCAAGAATCTAATATAAAAAAATCTATATTTGTTCGTTTGTTTGTTCGTATTTTATGCGTTGCCATACCGTTCATCTAATTGCGATAAAACGTTGTCAACTTATTGCTTGCACTTGCGCGAAGGTTAAAGGCATAGTAAAATCAACTTATAATTGGTTTTTTTTTTATATAAATATCAATGTTTTTTCATATTTTATGCGCTGGCATACCGTTCATTTTTTTTTTTTATGAATAAAAAAAATATTTGGCATTGCAGCTTACGCCAATGCGCCAAATATTCTTAATTGTGAAAGTCATACGAGATTAACTCGATGATAAATAATAAATCAGTTGTGCACAAAATCAACGATAAATGACATACACCCAGCCCAAGATCTCTTTTTTCAATTGAAAAATCTGACGTTGCTGAGAATTGAGCTCTGGCCCCCTGATCGCTAGGATAAAGCTCTTGCCACTAGACCACAAGGACCGACCAATTGACAACTTGTTGTTGCACTTGTGCAAAGATTATAGGCATAGTACAATTAACTTTCAGTAGGTGGCGCGTGTGTCCTACCACAAACATTCGGCAAAAGACAAACAGCAAACCTCAAACGGCTAATGTCATCGATACTGATCAATGTTAGTGAAATTAAATCGAAATTATTTATCTAAAATATTGTGCATCCGAATGTACTTCAATAAACACAAACACTTTCTTTCTTTGAGTGACATTGTAACGCTTGCCGGGTACCGGCTAGTAATATATATTTTTTCATATCCGCATGGTATTCGGATCATATGGCCGCCACAAGGCGCCTCTAAGATTATCTGCAACTCGCCAAATTATTTTCTTCCTCCCATGTTATCCTGGCGTCCCGTAGCTCCGCTGAGTACATCCAATGGAGTTTTCCATGGCGTTGGAATCCATCCAGTTGATAGAAAAGATAGGCATGATTCAAACTCCACTGATGCATCCGCAGCACATATCCAAGCCAGGTCCATCGTCGCCTTTTGGTTTGTCCGCTTTTTTACCACCAAACTCCTGATAAAGTCAAACCACCGCACTCCTTATATTTGCTGCAAGCATCTGTTTTCAAATCACAGTATATAGATACCCATGTGCTTTTGTAAGATGCCATGGTGCAACCGTAAAGCAGAACAGTCAGTATGCATGCGTTGAATAAGTGGTCTTCAGTTCTGATTAAGTACAACTGTGAGTCCCAGACTTTCCGCATTGAATTGAAGGCTGGCCCAGCTATCCCTTATCGGATCGCGAGGTCTTTACGGGGGTTACCATATCCCGTGATGTGTACCCCAGGTATCTAAAACCGTCGAATTTCTCGATTTCTTACTCCGTGATCGTCAGAGAGTTGTTTGGGTCTGGGAAGGCTCTGTTGCAGAGCATATTGGTTTAACTCGCATTGACGTTAACCGCTTGTGTTCCAAACGGATACCGGTGTCCACGGAATTTCATGAAAATATTACTAGGTATTCCATTGGAATAAACAAAAGATTTTAATGAAGATGTGTATTCCCATATATATTGATTCAATATAGTTTTTTTTAAATATCGTATTCGAGCTTATTTAGCTAAGAATGTTGTTTTCTCCCAGACATGTCTCACGCGTTGGCTAAGAGCTGCTACATGTTATACAGTTTTACTTTGATTTTTGAACGTATTTAATTAATAATTAAATAAAAAATAATATATTTGTGTGATGTGGCAACTCTAACATTTTTACGAAACGTTTAAATTTTCAATTAAGAACTGGAAAAACATAATACAATTCATTAAATGTTAAATAAATTTGATTGTAACGATAATTCACCTCTCTTGATTTTTTGGGCCTTCAAAAACTCGCGGTATCTGGGATACATCAATCATTTATTTGCGCTGTATTCAAGCGGTTAACCCTCCCCATACTGTGCTAAAAACTTCCGCGAGCTCCGGTGATATGTATTTACTACACCATATGAAAAAGTTATTTAAAAACCGGAAAAATGTGAATATTTCTAGACATTGCTTTGATTGACTATGGTTGAAGTTGAAATATAACAATTTTTGTAATCTAAGTGTCTGAAAAGAAGAAAAAAACATCGCAATTAGCTGCCGCTCCGACGTCTTCACCCGTCGGCGGTCGAATTCGTAATGACGAAATGAATGGCTAGTTCGAAGTCGATCACTTCTACGCATGCGCTTTCGCGCCGGAGCTGAACACGTGCATGAGTACGCTCGCACTCGCGCTTACACACGCGCATAAATTGGAATACGTTTGTGTGTATGGGTGATTCTTTGCCCGATTCTTCCACTAATTATTTATTTCCATCGCTGCAAATGAATAACCATACATAACTGTAATTGTATTTAATACGTAATAACATTACTGAGGAATACAAAAATTCTCAGATCAGTATCTATTATATTCAATAGAAATATTCTCATTATTAGAGTCGAGTTGTAGTAAATACATATCACCGTGCAGCGAAGGTTAAGACCAACGCAATACGAGTAGCTCTGCAGTCGTTTTTTACTTAGATTAAAAATATTTACGTATTTGTATATTGAAAATATTTTATAGATTGTAAGTGCAATATAGGGAAATTTCTATTCTAAAATTTGAAACGCTTAATTGAAGAACGGAAGCAAAGAAAACAAAAGTGTTTTGCCAATCAGATAAGCTAATCGATTCGTATGAAAAATTGATACAATGCACAATGAAATGGGACGCTTGATTTTTTAAATGGATACAGAAGTATCGATAATTATTGTATAAATGTGGATTGGTTGATGGTTATCGTAATTGATAATCGCGTGTTTGGATCTATATGTTGGCACCGGGTGACTCCGTTTCGAACCACTTACTTCTTGATAATTTAGCACAGGGTTTCCCAACCTATATTCTGCGGAACACCAAGTGTTCCGGCGAATCTGAATAGGTATTCTGTAATATTTTGAAAAGGTTTTATTAACTGCAACACATTTAAAGATCTTCTACTTAAAATTGAAAGGTGAGTAATGATAAATCTAACTTGATGCCTATGACGTCAAATTTCTAGATACTGGCAATGACCATCTTTTTTTTTCACCCTGTGTGCATGAAAGAGATGGCGTATACTGTTTACCTGACCGGCTGACAAGTTTTGTCAGTTTATCGACATTTGCCAAGATTGACAAAACAGTTAGCCGCGACGGTAAATATCGTTCATAAATCTGATAAAAAAACAGCTTGTAAATATTAGAAAAAGTATATAAAATCCAACCTACAAATAATAAATAAGTGTTCCGTTAAATTTTTCAGGTTTTCGAAGTGTTCCATCGCAGAAAATGTTTGAGGAGACCTGATTAAGCAGAAAAGATTCTTGTGGTTAATAAAGCTACCAGAAGCTACCACCAAGGCAAGCGGTTATTACCCATTCTTCATTCATCGAGATGAGAGCAACCGCCTTAAAAAAACCAACAATAACCATTTTCACAATGTTAACACTTTGTTAGCGGGCCCTTTTAATTACTTCGGTAATTAATATGTTATTTCACATTTAATGGCCAATTAACAAAAGCACAAATTTGAGCACTCCGCTGCACAATGCTGACATTGTTTAGCATCTTTTATCTATTTATCCTGCTCACATGAAATGAGTGGAGATAGGATTAGGACAGGAATAGTAGTAAGGAAATAGCTTTCGATCAGTTCTGATCTGTATCAGGAAATTAGTAGTTTGTATGTGTCATATTTATTTAAATATGGTTTTTACCATCAAGAAGTGACCGTTTTTTTTCCGAATTTCATCAATGATCAATACACATGCCAAGTATCTCTTTCATATATATTGCCATATATTTTCTAAGAGAACTGCTTGTTACTCAGTTGCTCAACCCCTCTTTTTCAAAGGAGGAATTGAAAGGATACGGAGACTAGTGGTTAGCTGATCGCTCTCGCTACGCGCCGCTTTTATTTTGCGATCGGACGGGTTGGAAGGGATTTTTAAACAACACAAACACCCATTGCCTTCGAAGAGAGTCGATTTATCGAATGAATGACTAGAACCCGGCCGGTCCGTCACGGAAGCCTACGACGTTAAACACTGCACCATGAACCCGGGCACTTTTACAACGCATAGTTACATATATATATATTAATGACAGCCAGAGCTTTTAATCAGAATTCAGATTATCAACTGATTATAAGTTTATAATACTTGCCATAAGTGAAATCGGTCCTGATCCAATAAATTTAAGTGCAATAAGTATTAAAAATGTGTTATAATTTTTATTATAATGCCATTCCACCAAGTATTGACAGTGAACACCTTAAAACAGAGCTTTTACTTTTTAAAGTAATATACAAATTACAATATGTATTCGTGTGTTGGACCCAAAACCAGGATGCAGGCACGTATTATAAGATCACCTCTGAATACATTTAAATATATCAACAATGCTCCAAGCTTTTACCAACTTCTTAGTGATTTATAGTTATCAAACTTTTTTTGTATACCTAAACTCGCTCGTCTAGGACGCGAGTCATAAATTAAATAAGTGAATGAACACAAAACGAATAAAAAAAGATTATATACCACCGTAGAACAAGTTACTCACCTGATAAATGAAAGACTACAGACTGTTCAGAAAGTACTTTGATGTTACTAAAATATTAAATAAATTTATTGAGTTGCACGGATGGCTTGATTACTTTCAATTCTTAGCGGAAATGCATTTATAGCACATTTTTAAAATACCGCTACTTTTTCAAGATCAAATTAGAATTTACATAAATATAAAAATAGTAACACATTTTAAGTACATATTCCACATAAAATTTATTAGATCAGGACCGGTTTCGCTCATAGCGAGCATTATCAACTGCTCAGTTATACAGTGTTCACTGTAAATACTTGACGATCAACCGATCGGTAAGCGAAACCGGTCTCGATCCAAATAAATTTATTGTTGAATAAGTAAAACACATGTCTGTCGAGGGTAAAGTTAGGTCAGGTTCCTACCAAAAAGATTTTCAACACCTGATAAAGAACATTTTTAGTACTTATTCTTCATAAAATTTATTGGATCAGGACCGGTTTCGGTCATGGTGAGCATTGTCAACTGATAAGAAATACATCAAAACAGTGATATGTATACAAAGTTTAAGTAATAATTACAAACAATAACCTTGCAATGTTATGTGGAATAAGTAATAAAAATGTTTTCATTATTTTTAATATAATGCTATTCCACCGAGTATTCACAGTGAACACATTAAAAGTGACAAATATTGTTTGTTCACTTAAAAGTCACCCTATACCCAACGATATCATAGAGCGCAAAAGAAGAGTGCACTTGGGCGGCCGTGGCCCGTTCAGTGTAACGCAGTCTTCGCGCGAGTGGAGTACTCCGCGCCGGTTAACCATTTCGACGCCGCTCCAATTCGACAGTTCGCCTCTCGGTGCACGTCGCTCGCCAGTCGCCGTGCTTCGCGCCTCGCAAGAAAGCACCATTTTACTTTCCCTCGGCGCAGATTTGCGACTGTGTTAGTAGTTGTTGTACAGTGAGCGTTCAGCTGTCGTTTTACAGAAGCGACTTACCGCGGAGTTATAAAAAAAAGACACCAAAAACAACTGAGTGTTGGAACGGAGTAACCGATAACAAAGATGTAAGATACCTTTTTAAGGCTCGTATAAAATTTTTATACAGTTTATTTAGATCAGTGTTCACCAACTTTTTTACACCGGCGGACCGGTAAAAAAATGAAAAAAAAAATCGCAAACCACTGATACTATTGGTACTAGATGGAATTTCAATATCAAATTTGAATCGTTTGAATTGGGTACTTTTCCATGAATTTTATTGTAAACGACCCGGGTTTTCCCTTTCGGCATCTTCAGGCATTTCAAGTACACGAGTGTACTTAAACTGACGCGTAGTAAACAGTTTGTATCGCTTATAGGCAGTGACGGGTGGTGACGGGGTGCTGGGGGGTGCAAAAGGAAGATTCAACAATTTTTCCTTACTACAGAAGAGAAACAGTTGGTATTGCGAACATCTGAATTGAAAGTCCATGCTATAGAAGTGTTTTAAAATCCAATGAATAGGAAAGAACTCTTGCAAAAATGGTTGAATCTTCCTTTGCACCCCCCAACACCCCGTCACCAGTCCTCACTGCTTATAGGTATACACAAATACAAGTCAATTACTAAGTTTAATTGTTATGAACGTAATCTATATGAATTAGCGAACATTTTTGATTTAAATGAGTTTCAATGAATTATGTGGGTAAATTATAATTATCGCGCATTTTGAATTTAGTATCGCCAACACTAATTACCAGATAATGAGATGTAAATGGCGATAAATAGTTCTTTGGTTTTATCCGACCTTTATTGAATTCAATGATTTCAAGTGTTTGAGTCTGTAATAATTGATTGAAATTTGGCATAATTTTTGCGGCCCGGCGGATCACCTGTTCTGGAACACTGTTTTAGATCATAATCATATTCTAGTCCAGCGGTTCTCATATGCGGCCACCAGAGCAATTGGTAGCGGTGGCCACCGACAGCTTCAAAGTAAATATTGATATTAAAAAAGCGTGGTTTTACAAGTAAATTTGTCAATAAAGACTCTGAAAATGAAATATTTCATAAATACCAATAGTAAATTGTCGAACATTTTCAGCGCCATTTGACAAAACTCAAACACAACAAACTTAAAACAACAATTTGGTGCGGCCATCAGACATTGCCGTGGGACCGCTTATGTTGACGATGCGGACACAGTACAATTATACTTGAGAACCACTGTTCTAGTCATAATTTCATTCCTGGGATATTGGGATTGCAATCAATCGATCTTTGGATGTGGGATATTTTTAATATGCTCGTATTTTTCGGGTCTGAATTTTTATACAGTTTCGATCGTAATCATATTATGGTCTGAATTTATAATGAATGGTTACAATTATTAGGACTTCCAATATAGGGCCAAAGTTTTGTTCCCTGGATTTCAAAATTGCAATTAGTCTAAAAATTTACTAAACATTAGCCATGTTAATTTATCATTCATAATAGTAAAAAATAAAATTGTTATACATAGCTATCTTTTCTATGAATATTATATTTCGGCTTTTTATCCATTATTGAAGGGCGAAAATATGTTATTAAGAAAACTCCAGCATTAACCAAAACCACGACTCCAACTAAAAAATGTTTAATTTTGTCAGGTTATCTTACTATCTTTCCTATTCATGTGTATTAAACTAAATATCAATCAACCAATCCGGCCAATAGCCAAAATTTCAAATGTTATATGCATAAATAAAAAGTGAAAACACTGCGACTCCACGACTCCGACTCCACAAACCTGGCAAAATACAGTAGTGAATATATGACATCTTTAATCGTGTAAATCACTTTCTGCGAACGACTTTGACAGGCAAGATAGCGTGCATTTTTAAAAATCGAACACAAATGCTGTTATGATTATTTCTAATCTGAGGGTAATAATTGGAAGCAGCATGGCAATATTATTTGGCATGCTGAAATATAATTTCATGCCATGACGTTTTTCAGATATTCGATTGGCAACACTGATTAAAATGCCAAGTTATAAATGGAATCACATTGTATTGTTTTATTATCCAGTTGTAATATTGTAATATATGACGATATGAAAAAGCAAATTGTCGAAGATTTTGCAATATTGATAATAAAATACACACAGTATTAAATGGCGTGTGTGTAAAATAGGCAGCCGGCTCTGTAGTTAAGTGGTTAACGGTCTTTTACGTTTGTGTTAATGGGTAAGATATACAAGGGCTAGAAACCCAGATTCATACAATCATTATGGATTTCTGTTCGAAAGCATGGATGTTTACGATGGTCAGTAGTGATTTACTAAAACTTGCCCATGTCCCAACCCTATTATTCAAACGCCACAATCTTTGAAATGAAGATATGAGGCTAACAAGCAGCTTTCGTAAGAATGTATCCTGGTTAAAAACATACGTATATTTGAAAAGATGTCGATCTTAACATTTTAACTTGACATAACATTTTATTCCTGACATCTTTCAATAATCGTCGGCCTCTGGTCGAGTGGTAACAACTCTTCCTTAGCGCTTAGGTGGATCTGGTTTCATCCTAATATTTAAGATCTTGAACATTGTTGTCTGCAATGTCTTTTCTCCTCGATTTGACTGGCTAAATTACTTAATTTGGCTGATTTGAATCGTTAGCATTTTGTTCTTTTTGTGAGTTTTGTGACTGACGCCCCGGGTTTCGTCTTTTGGCATAATCAGGAATCGTAAATTAGTTGTTATTCTTAATTGAACTAATTTGGCCGTTAGCTATAACGTCAGAAATTTACTACATACAGTGGAACCCCGATCTTACGTTCTCGCATTATACGTTTTCCCGCGTGGTGCGTTCATTTACTATAGTCCCGGCGTTTAGTTCATATACAGTGAAATCGCGATTCTACGTACGGACCGTATAAAACAAACGATTAATGCGGGAAACGATGAATGCGGGAAAGTTTTAAATATGAACTCAATGCCGGGACTATAGTAAATTAACGCACCATGCGGGAGAACGTATAATGCGAGAACGTAAGATCGGGGTTCCACTGTATAAAACTTTCCCGCATTAATCGTTTGTTTTATACGGTCCCTTGAAAAACGTAGAATCGGGGTTTCACTGTATGTATATAAATTAACTAAAACAAATAATTAAGAATGTATGTTGAGTTTGCATGATACGGTCGAATACAAACAATCAAACCCGACACCGGTGACATCTATTGAAATATAATTCTATTATTCGAATCCCACTCTTGATTAAATCTCTCTGAGAGGTGTTCTTTTTTCACGGCCGAAATAAAAAACACTCACAGACTCCATTCAATTGAACTGAGAATAATATTAAATGAAAAAAGAGCAACGGCAACAACAGAATGTCGTATTCGGAGAATTCGTATTGTGATAGCTACGCTACGCTCTGGAGAGAGTGATCCTCCCACTCTCGAATAGCTTTGTTCCTTTCGCACGTTCCGTGTCACACAGGGCTGGAACGTCAGCTCGATTGAAAGAAGCCATAAACAATATCGAATGTGACGTCATAATGAAATTTGAAAAAAGAATAGAAAATCGTGTTCGCTTCTCTTTTGTTTTAAATGAGATCAAAATGTCAATTTGTGTTTCTGTTTAAGAATAAATTTGTTTTTGCTTTGTGGTATCGGTAAAAAAAACTTCGACTCCGACTCCAGTATTTACCAAAACCACGACTACGACTCCAACATTGTCGGTCCCTGTGGTCTAGTGGCAAGAGCTTTGTCCTAGCGATCTGGAGACCCGGGTTCAATTCCCGGCAAGGTCAGATTTTTTCAATTGAAAAAAAAATGAGATCTTGGGCTGGGTGTATGTTATTTATCGTTGATTTTGTGCACAACTGATTTATTACTTATCATTGAGTTAATCTCGTATGACTTTCACAATTAAGAATATTTGGCGCATTGGCGTAAGCTGTAATGCCAAATATTTTTTTTTCTAGTTCTTAAAAAAAAAAAAACATTGACCAAAAACACTCCGACTCCGACTAAAAAGAATTTAATATCGTCACTTTTTTTTCCTAATTTTCCTTTTTATGTGTATTCAATAAAATATCAACTCTACCACTCCGGCCAAAAACCAAATTTTACATTATATGCAAAATAAAAAGTTCAAACTTTTCAAAATTTCCGACTCCGAGTAAGACTCCGGCCAAAACGCCCCGACTCCTCGACTCCGACTCCGACTCCACAGACCTGGTGGAAACATAACATTAATATTAATTTTTAGTAATTATTCCACATTCAATTTAAGAGATCAGTACCGGTTTCGCTCATGGCGAGCACTGACAACTGATGAGTTGATAATCCTCGCCATGAGCGAAACCGGTCCTGATCTCTTAAATTTTATGTAGGATAAGTACTTAAAATGTGTTAATACTTTTATTATAATGCCAAATGCCTTGGTGCAAACATATTTTTTTGTTTCTATTAAATGAAAATTTTACATTTTATTGAGATTTTTATTTTATTTATTTTATTTTATTTTATTTTATTTTTATTATATTATTTTATTTTATTTTATTATTTAACTGATGACATATTTCATATTAATATCAAACTGAGAAAAAAGACACTAAATATAATAAACATTTGGTAAACGAATCAATGATTCGGAATTTATAGTTGAACTAGTATTGCTACCCGGCTTCGCTCGGACTAAGCGACCAATAATTATTTAATGTTATATCATTCCCAAAGAATTACAGACCCACAGACATACATACATACATACATACGCCGTTTCGGTTTTATATATAAGATACATAAAATATAATATTTTGTCCCACTTCCACGATTGTTATGTAAAGATCAGGACTGGTGTCGCACTAAGAAACCGGTTGTATTAATTTAAATATGATATCTTTCCACCGAGAATTGACAGTTAATTAACACATAAAAATTGATCATTACATAACACAAATTTGAATAAAAATATCGGTTATAATAATGAATACAGATATACTTGAATTTATTATATAAAAAGTAGGATTAAATCAGTGAACAAGAGAAATATTATTAATACGGAAACGTAAATCATTGTTATTAATTAATTACGTAGATCAATGAACACTTTTAAGGTGGTAATTGTCATCTATATATATTAAAATGAATGTCTGTATGTATGTCCGCTATGGACTACTAAGCCGCTCGACCGATCGATGTGAAACTTTACAAATTTATTGAGTGCACCACCCCCCAACCTCCCCCCCCCAATTTTTTTTTTAACTTTAAGAATTTTTCGAATTCACTTCTTCGAAGGTTTTTGGCATACCCCCCCATACGCTCCCCAAACCCCACCCCGCCAAACAACCCCCCTCCCCCCAAAAATTGATATCGAATTTTTACAAATTTCTATAACACTTCCGCGAAACTTTCTGGCGTACACCCCCTCCCCTACCCCACCTCCCCCCCAATCCCCCCTACAATTGCTGGCGTAGCAACGCGCGCAGGGTACAGCTAGTTTGTTATAAAACAAGAAACAATATACACCCAAACCTCTTTTTGAGCGACTTTTTTGTGCAATTTGAAAGCTATGCGGCATTTTCTAATGCATTTTTTTTTAAATTTATTTTTGGGACTTTTTCAACGTACATATCGATGGCTTAAAGAGTAATTTTGCTAACTCGACTTTTAGCTGAAAAATGACTTAATAATGCCATCTTGATGTATCATTCAATGTGCATGTCCTGTAAAAATTGTATAACGAACACTTATCTGAGTGCATCGTAAAAACATTTTAGGAAAAACTCCATTGTCGTTCTAAAACCTACATTGCTAATAATCCAACTCCGCCATGTTGTATTGTCACCTGTTATTCATTCGCTGTTTTTAGCGGTGGTACAAAAAAATCGTTTGAAAGTCCTATTTGAAATATTCTCGATCGTTTTGACAATACCAAAATAATCAGTTTTCACCCTCTCCTGTACAATTGACAGAAACGGAGATAGCAAATTTACTCTTTATGCCATCGATATGTAATATCGTAATTAAATGCAAAATCCAGTGTTTTCCTGTTTATTCAAATGTGACCTTGACACGTGCGTCCTTGTCCATGTAATGTGTCCTTTTTTTGTGCGTTTTTTCGCAGAACGTATCCACCGCACAAAAAAATTTTTAGGTGTAGTAAAATAAACCAGCTCTCCAACTTACATTTTCAATACTTTTAATATTTATTTAATTTAAAAACGTAACAGACAATAATTATTAGTAGCAAAGCAAAACCGGTCCTGTGTTTAAATAATAAAGAACAGGTGGAATGTGAACGATACAGTTTTTTTCATCGTATATTATTCACGTCAATTTTAAGGTGGAAGGCTTTTTTTGAATAAATTAAACACATTTTATAGTAGGCGATACTACCAAATATATTCTGATAATGATCAGGACCGGTTTCACTCACCGGAAATATGAGGCATTCATCCAATGATTTTTTATCATATTTTAAATTATCAATTGTAAAAAATCGTTTAAACAACTCGAACCAAGACAGTGCCCGGAAAACTAATGTTGCACAGAAATTTTTAGAATTTGTTTTTTTGCCTTTTTTATTGTGATTGAATCTAATATATCGTATTACAACTGACGCTAATGCGTCATGAATTAGACATATGCAATATTAGTAGGTACAAAATATATATATATAAAGAAAATACAATAATGATTCAAAAGAAATTGACATAAATGACACAACATATTATTTATATAGAAATTAAGACAGTAAAAGAAATAAAACAAAACACAAAGTTAAATTTAGGATTAAATGAGTGGCCTTAGAAAACCGTCATTAACCTTTTCACCGCGCCAGAAAATATGGAGAACATGCCCTGTACGCGGCAGCTTTTTTGCAGATTTGTTAATCGCGTTTTCGACTTTAAATATAGATTATAAAAAATTTTCAAAAAGTCAAATATGTTAATTGGTACCTAAAGTAATTTTTTTAATAATGAAATACAATATATTTCTTGTATTTTCTGTTTAATTCAACAATAATCATTCTTCATACGATTCCGGGGTAACGCCGCCATTTTGTAGATAACGCCGATCGCAAACCAGAACACTGCGCCGATGCCGTAGCCGTGCGTATAATATAATTCTCGGAACGTATTCAAGTTCACCTGCACTCGATCACTTATTTACATTCAACCTGCGTTGTTATTAAATTATTATTAGTAGTAACGCGATAGCGCACATTGACAGTTCAAATAAATATATTTAAACTGTCAAACAAGCGTTTTATTGCAAGTACATACGTATACATTGTCATATTCATTGAAGTAAATTAATAAATCAATTGACATCTAAGTTATTTTATCAATCAATAAAATAGGTAAATAATATGTTTTTTAGTCTCATCACGGCTCGAATTGAACAATTCCACAAAGGGGATCGCCCCATAATTTCTTCCATCAAAATTATTAAATATAGATTTATTTCTTTTAACCATGTCCGTTCCCAACATAGAGCATATGGACTCCTCACGGAGTTTATCTCAACATATGTTCTTCTACGAGAACTGCTTGTTACTCAGTTGCTCAACCTATCTTTTTGGAAGAGAGTAGAGATGGAAAAGATACCAGGACTAGTGATTAGCTAATCGCTGTCACCATGCGTCGCTCTTTGGAATCGGAAAGGTGGGAAAGGATTTTCAACAATACAAACACCCATGCCTTTGAACAGATTTATCGTCTGAAAAAATCCGCTCGTACCGGGAATCAAACCCGGGCGGTCCGGCACGCAAGTCAAAGCCATTGCCACTGCGCCACGGACCGGACATATAAATATTTTAGGGTTTTAATTAAATTATCATCAAATATTATCAAATAAGACCTTATAATAAGATCTTATAATAGGCTATTTTATGATCTACGAGGAAATGGAAGCTTCTCTTTGTCAGTAGTGCTAATCGTTATTGTAATTGAGCGATTAATAAATATTAATTAAAATAGTCCCCTTAAATTAGCCCAAATAAAATGTCTAAATTCAGGGAAAAAATCTTATTTGCTGTCAAAGAAATGTCAAATAATACCTTCACGTAAATAATAAACATTATTATTTTGCAACTTGCAACAATAATGCAAAAGGGAATTACAGACCCACATACATACATACGCCGATTCGGTTTTATATATAAGATAAGTAATATTTTCAACCGATTTCAAACACTAAAACATTAGTCATTGCGGTTATATGAGGCTCAAAGTTAATTAATTAGGTTCTCTTAGGATCTCTAATTTATTAGGCTATAATTTATTTTTAATTTATTAATTATTAAGTTTTTCGCGAAATAATATATTCATATTTTGTAAATGAGTAGCGGCGCACGCTTCTTACTAGAACGGCTATAAAACAATGGCGGCCATCGATATTGGCGGAAATGTTCACGCCGCATAGATGCGTGTTTATTAGGTTCCACAAATAAAATATTTAAGCCAATAGATTGTATTGATAATATATATATGTTCAGTAATATTTTCAACCGATTTTGAACCCTAAAACATTAGAGATACCGGTTATATGAGGCTCAAAACTCCGCGCATCGCCCATGACCGCTATACACGTCATACGCGCTGAGGGCATGTCAGCTAGGACATGTATAGCGGTCATACGCGGCGAAAAGATTAACAGAAGATCACTATTGACTGTCACAAAAATATATGAACATGAAAAAATTTTCATCAACTAAAATAGTGCACCTGTTTTTCTGAGAAGATATCCAGCGAACGGTTGATTTAAATTTTAAAATGTTGGTTAATCCAGCATGTGCAAATAAATTTTTGTAGAATTTACTTGCATTCGTGAGAAATCTGTCAGTAAACTTATTACCTTCGCTTGGCCTGACGTCCTGACCCTTCTAACAGAATCTTTCCGGCCAGACTTATTGGCCTTCAGAGCGGCAAGAGCTATAGAGAGTGAAATAAAAGCAATATTTATATAACGGACTCTCAGAATACACCCCTTGGTCCATATTTTTCTGTTATATTGGGGTGGGACCGTATTGTGGTAGGTTATGTTTATTTCAAAGGCTTTTATTTGGGTTATTGGGTATATGAATCAGCTGGTAAGAGACTTTGTAAAAACTCTCGTATTAAGTAAGTTCGGAGAGATTTTGCGGTCTGGGAAAATATCACGTGATTTTTTTACCATAATAGCGAGCCTAGAGCAGTGAAGCAAAACTTTTGAACGGTGAATTCATTTAAAAATGATTCTTCGCAGGCCGTAGAGCAGTGATGCGCAAACTGCAGCCCCAATGACATTTCGTTTATTCAGTTTTACCCATGCGGCCCTCAAATTATCTGAGAATTGGTTATCTGGCTCTTCTTTCGTAAATTGCTGTAGAGGACAGGTAAGGAATAGATTCTCAACCTTTTCAGGTTGAGAACCTCTGCTCTACTGCAATTTACGGAAGACCCCTTTAAATAAACACCCATTTGACTCGCGACCCCTGAGGCAATTGAAAAAGGCATTTTTTCTAAGGTAATTAAAATAACAGCAAAAATACATTTAATTGAATATTTTTCATAGTTGACTGTATAAGTTGGCGACCCATTGGTTGAGAATCCGTGTTGTAGATGTTATTATAGTTTGCAAACTAATAATTGCATTGCTAAGAGGTCTTCAACATTTTGTTTATATTCTATTTTTCTTGTTATTTGCTCCAACTTATTTGTTTTGTTGTTTTACCAATTGTTGGTCATACCTTGTTTTTCTTACTTAAATTTTGTATAAATATCACTGTTTTATTGTATTCCTTTTCAGTTGACAATGCTCGCCATGAGCGAAACCGGTCCTGATCAAATACATTTTATGTGGGAAAAATACTAAAAATTAATTATTATTTTTATTATAATGCCTTGAAAGTGTATTGATTGAGTAGGCATTTACTTGGTAGAACTCCATTATTATACGGTAAGAAAAATAACAATGTATTTTAGTTCTACATAAATTATTTTATACATTAGTTGATAGCTATTTCGGCTTACGCCTTCGTCAGAACTGTAGTAATTCGTAGTTCTGACGAAGGCGTAAGCCGAAATATCTATCAACAAATATATAAATAATTTATGTAGAACTAAAATACATTGTTATTTTTCTTACCGTACCTTAAAAGTGATCTAGTACTATTGTACAACATTTTAGCCATGTCAAAACTATACGGATATCCGAATATATCCGGATAGCTTAAGTTTTAATATTCGATATCCGAATAGTTTATTTTGACGAATAGTCGGAAACCCTAAACAATACCTGCTTAAAAGTGCATGATACAACATATGTATATGTCGCCATATACATTAAACGGCACAGTATGAAAACGAGCTGTCGATGAAAGGTCGCTGGATCGTAAGTGATATAAATCTAAGAACAAATCGAGTCTTGACCACCGCTCGCGCAGTAGGCACGGTGCCCATCCACTTCACCAGTACACAAGTGAAAGTCTAGGGTTCGATTTCCGACGGAGCTCTTTCGATTTCGTTTTATGTACAACACTTTCGTTGCAAGCCCGCTCATGGACGGTTGTAAACAATCTCAGTATCAATCAAGTTAAAAACCAGGGCTGTGGCGTCGGAGTCGGGGCTTTTTGGCTGGAGTCGGGTTGATATTTAATTGAATACACATAAATAGGAAAATTGGCAAATAAAAAGTGACGATATTAAACTTTTTGAGTCGGAGCAGTGTTTTTGGTCAATGTTGGAG
This sequence comes from Himalopsyche kuldschensis, assembly GCA_028554975.1. Lineage (NCBI taxonomy): Eukaryota > Metazoa > Arthropoda > Insecta > Trichoptera > Rhyacophilidae > Himalopsyche > Himalopsyche kuldschensis. The sequence continues at coordinate 898,072 of JAHFWI010000098.1, forward strand.
TCGGAGTCGGACTTTTTTTTTACTGACTCCACAGCTCTCTTAAAAACGCCAATCGCGAAATAGTGATAACTCAGAGTTACTCGAAATTTATCTTCCGAAATGAGTAGAGATAGATAATATTAGATCATTTAATGTGCTTATTTTTCATAAATATTTACAAAAATTCTGTCCCGTGACCATATATCCATAATATACTAAATTCACTTCTAACAGTGAGCAAGTACTTTGATTTTTCATAACTAATGATGGAAAAATTTATGAAAATTTGAAAGCATTATCAAATGAATTTTTAAAAAAAGTGTGCAAATAAAACTTTGGATTTCCATTATTCAACAACATATCGTGTGTGTAGGGACATACGGGTGAAACTACAAAAACGGCTGTTTTGAGTTAAATATGGCAAAGTCATGCTCAAATGCAGTTCTATAAGATATAAAAATATGAAACTTGTACGAAGAGGGGTTTACCAGATATTGCTCGGCTTTCCTGCAAATCCGTAACATTAAAAACTGTTTTGCCATTTATCTCAGTTCGTTGTTTTTGTAGTTTCGCCCGTATTTCCCTAAAACCACGATGTGACTCTGAAGTTAACACACATGATAGAATGCGATTAATCGCTATGGCAAAGCTCTTGCCATTAGTCCACAAGGACTGAAAAATTTTGAATATCAATTTATAACACACCGCAATCAGGCGTCTCAGCATATGAGACTCTGGCAGTCAACAGGTTAAAAGTTATACACTAATATCACAGCGTAGCGTTGTGATTCAACCGGTCCATAACAAACAATGTGGAGAAACGGGAGAATCTTTGTTCGAGTGCCGGGAAAGTGGAAATTCAATAGCTAGCCAGACACTGGGCCACAGATCACGTTTTTCATATTATTTACATTCTAATATACAACTAAACTACTCCCAACCACCACCCGCCACGGCCTTACATTCGGTATCAGCGATCGTGTCCCGTGGCGTAACAACGTTAAGCGTATCTGTTCTGTTTGCGAGTATGGAGTTGTCTCGGGAGCATTTGCCAAGGACTTGGAGGCCAAGGCACTCAAGTGTGCATTACTGACTCTAAATAATTAGCAAACCCTATACGTTACTGATTCTAGAAATGCTATTTAATGCTGTCATTAATGCAATCAACAAAGGCCGGTTACGGACCTATACGAATAGGTCCGTCCTTGCACCGTATGACGCCGCAAATTTGCTGAAGGCCAAATAATTATTTTTATTGGCTACCAAGTCGGCGTGGCCTACTGGCCTGACAGCTGGCCGGACCAACCTGAGTAAATCTTCCCGCTCAGAGGACATAAATTTTTGACGATGGCGTCAGCTGAAATAGCTATCAAAACATATAGAAAATAATTTATATAGAGTTAAAATACATTGTTATTTTGTTCACCGTATTATAATGGAGTTCTACCAATTAAATACCAATTCAAACAATATATTTCACCCTTTTTGCAAATGAAATTAATCCTATTGATTGAGTAGGCATTTACTTGGTAGAACTCCATTATAATACGGTAAAAGAAATAACAATGTATTTTAACTCTACAGAAGTTATTTTATATATTTGTTGATAGCTACTTCGGCTAACGCCCTCGTCGGAACTATGTTTTAAACGTGCATTAGAAGAATTATATTTGTAATAATTTCTGTATAATTTAAATATATTGAAATTCATCCTTTTTTTAAATCTAATTAAAAAATAAAGACACCTTTTTAACCAATATGTGTTTTTTTTATGTATTTTAGTTTAAACTTATATTTTTGTTTGTACATACATATGTATGTAAAAGCCTTAACGATAAAATTTTCTCGCACTTAATTTCAATATTATCAGGAAATTTAAAAATAGCGACCCAAATTCCATGATTGTGTTGCAGAGTTTAAAAACAGCTCCAACATGTAAAATTTTCCGGCAAAACGAGCGCGGCAAAAATGTTTCCTCGCCTCATTTCCTGTGCACGACAGGAAACGCAGTTCACGCCATTTTTATTTCTTTCTACTCCACTTCCTGGCCCCTTATATGGGCATTAAAGACGTCATGTTTACGTAAGAAAGGCTTCAATAATGATGCGACTAATGAGAGCGGAGAACACGATACGCCTGCATTTTCGACACTCTATGAATTCGCAATCAATTGCTTTAACATAAAGGCGTAATAGTACATACTGGGCCTCAAAGTAAAGGTCGATTATTATGCCGAAGATTATTTCGAACATTTCTTGGTAATCATCGAGACTAGGTGCATACAGGTAGCATTGAAAATGTTGGGCTTTATCCTCCGTACTACCATGGACTTTCCAGGAGTAAAAATATAAGAGTGGCTGAGCATTTAGCCGCTTTTCGCTTAAAAAAAGATACCTCCCCTCCACCTTCGCCAACCATTTAATTCTTGAAAATCACACGTTTAATTTTGACTCAGGCATTGATTTGTTACATACTAACAGGGGCGAGTTTAAATTATTTTACCAATAAATCTTAGAGATTAATCGAGCTCAGCTCAACAGTATGCCAATTTTAAACGAGCAACTTTATTTACCAAATTCACCATTGTTGTACCCTTTTAAATAATCATCATTTTTAAATAATTGTTATTAAATATTAATTCACTAGCTATCATTAAATATTAATTCAAAGGCTTAAAATCAATCAACTCATTAATCATATGTCGGATAAAACCCTAGATTTATTTTAAATACTCCTATGTTATTATTTGGTCATTAATATTTTCAAAAATCCCCATAATTATAACAAACCCACTTAATTCATTGAAACTTGCATACATTCAATTTTCGATAATTTAAATTTAATTATTTATTTATTTAAGAAAAAAGCAAATCATGGCATTACAGCTGATGCCAATGCGCCATGTATTTGACAAATATAAATACATGTATTTATATATATACATACATGTAAATACATAATAAAAATCACTAATTAATTAAAAACAAGATGAAAAAATTGTAGCCATAAAAACTGAGAGAAAAAATTTATAAAATCATATTAGAAATTTTCAAAGATGTCAACTGGGAAGAGCTTTAACAATTTTAAACGGCATTGCTTCGAATGTCGACATATTTCACATAGACGTGAGTGAGTTCAGACGAGTACTGTTTTTTATGTAGTAAAGTTGATTTTGTCGGAACTCACTCTTTGTCAATTCCCGATGTATTTTTTTATTTTTTTCTCTACTAAACTATAGTAATTTGTAAATTTTGTAATGTATATACAGGTATGTATGTATATATGTTACAGTGACACTGTATTCTCAGTGAAAATGTATTCTTCTCCAAGCTGTGATTGAAATTAAATTTGACCGCCCCATCTTCAGCCCAGTGTTTGTCTGTGTTTTCTTTGGTTCTCTTTTCATGAAAAGGAACTACTTGCTGATATATAAAAATCGTATACTGATTTAATGATTATCTTGACAGAAAAATACTTTTAATAATAAAATATTTTTCTTCATTTTTACCCTATGTTTTTTTTTTAATGGATAAATTGGCCCTTCTCTCAAAAAGCTTGTGTACCACTGACCTAACCTAAGCTATCCTATCTAGTCTATGGGCGTAGGCGGCGTCGAATTGAAAACAAACTGAAAAGAGCTCAATGCACGGTCATTAGTCAAACCTAAAAATATGAAACCCAAAGGTATGTTAATTAATGTTTTATTTATAAAAAAAATCAGTATTACTATAAGAAACCAATGATGCCAAAAAGAGACAATTAAACAGCGTATGTTGAACAAAAACCAGGGGTGTGGGGCCAGGGTCGGAGTCGGAATTGTTTTTTTTTTTCGTGAAAGGTTTGGACTCTTTAATTTCTTATGCATATAACCAATGTTCAATCTCAGCTGCGTGCAGCAGTTTGAAAACCACCGCGCACTGGTCCTAGGTTGGCGCGCACTCTTAACAATTCAACGACCTGATTCAACAAATATCGGAAATATACACAAAAAAAATTTAAAAAAATATAATAAAACATGTCCGTAATGTTTATTTTTTCAATGTGGGCATATAGCTCGATTGAAATTATGCCGCGCATTTCTTGGGTTGGCTTGCTCAGCCTTTGAATTTTCCGCGCAGTTAACCTCTCGACTTTGCAAATAAAATGTAATATTTAGCTGTAGGCCTGATTGGTTAATTGATATTTAGTTTAATACACATAAATAGGTTGGAAAAAAACGTGACCAAATAACACTATTTTTAGTCGGAGTCGGAGCGTGTTTTGGGTCAATGCTGAAGTCGGAGCTTTTGATACCAAACATTTTATTTTACGTTTTTATATCACATGCACATGATTGATATTCAAATATTGTATTGCTAGTAGAGACTCTAATTAGTCGACATCTCAACTACTCGAGTATACTCAAGTAGTTCCAGCTGGACTAAAATATATACCACGTTAAGTGTTCACTGTCAATACTTGGTGGAAAGGCAATATAAAAAAAATAATAATACATTTATAGTACTTTTACCACATAAAATTTATTTGATCAGGACCGGTTTCGCTCATTGCGAGCATTGTCAACTGATGACAATTGACAATGCTCGCCAAGAGCGAACCCGGGGAAAAAGTACTAAAAATGTATTATTATTTTTATTAAAATAAATATAGTAAATTTAAATTTGGGTACATAATTAGATGATAAATAAGCCAATTGAATTTTATTAATACAATTATTTAAATTTATAAAACATTTCAAAAATAATAGTCAATTTCAATGAGATTAGTTCTGTTCAGTACGAGTATTACTCGAGTAATTTTCAAAATACTCGTGTATCGAGTACTTGAAAAATGGACGAGTACTCGATACTCGAATTGGGGTCTCTAATTAGTAGCTATGACCAGAAGAATAATTAGACAGCATGAGTTCAGTTTTGAAAAATATGGGATAGGTCTACTTTTGATTCTGTCCGACTTATTTGATCAATTCCTATTCGTGTTTTTGTCGTGTATTTGTTCAATGATGGAGTCGGAGTCGGAGTCGTCTTTTTTTAACGACTCCACAGCCCTGACAAAAACAGACCGGCCTAACAACTATACATTGAAATTTCTGCCATTTGCATTTATACTCAATAAATTTCTGATTCAAAATGGCACTTAAATATCTGAAACGTAATTATTAAAATCTTTAAACATAATTTACATTTGATATAGGATTTTATGTCACGTAAAATTTTTGATTTTTATCAAAATGATCGGTGTTTGATTTTGAACAACAGCATATAGAAACTTTCACAAACCAGAATGTGTGTTAATTTGAATTAAAAATAATTACGGCAAAAATTGTTGAATATAAATTTAAATATTATTTTTCAAACCATTTTCGCTTCAATTGTGGAGAATTTCAATGGATTCCTAATCGAGTTTATCTTGACAGAAGTTTTTCGAAGACAACTCGTTGTTAGTCAGTTTCTCAACCTCTCTTTTTCGAAGGGGTAAGGATTAGAGACTCCAATTACTCAACTTCTCAACTACTCAAGTATCGAGAAGTAAATTCTTAAAACACTCAAGTACTTGAGTATACTCGAGTAGTTCTAGATATACCAAAATATATACTATGAATTCAAATCTGTGTCTATAAATAGATGATAAATAAATGAAAAAAGGTTATTAAATTTAATGAATACATTTATTTAAATTTATGAAAACTTATATTTCAGAAGTAGAAGAGAATTAAACGTCTTAAATTTTAATTGGTTCGAAGTTTTGTTTTTTTATTCCCGCAATTGAGGAAAACCGTCCCAGTTGCTGTGGACGTCGACTTAAGCAATGGATTAAATAGTGCTATCTAGTTTTTCTGTCCACTGTAAAAAAAAAAAAATTCGGAAATAGATGTTCATTTATAAATAACGAGTATTACTCGAGTATTTTTCAAATTACTCGAGTAATACTCAAAAAATTGAAAAAACGACTCAAAATGAAATGAAATTATTAAATAAAATATTTAGGATTACTATAATTTCGAATAAACTCGGCGATACATATGATCCAAATAAGATAAAAGACTAAATAACAATCTATGTTATTTATTGTAACAGACACAGGCCAAAGAAATTACATAATACTCGTATTGTCTTGTTCACGTAATTTTCATCGATGCTGGTGGTATAGGAATTAGTAAATAAAAAGGAAAATTGCAGTAATTGATACCTGACAAAGGAACAATGCCGGCCAAAGTTGATTTCGCAACTTTTAAAAGGTATTACACTTTTCCTTTCTTCTCTTCTTCTTTTGTTGACCTCAATTTTTACATTTTCATTGCGACAATACCCGGAAAAGTAAAATGAACGCTTTATAGAGAATGCAAAATGTATATTCCATACAGGCGCTATGTTAGGCAATTTCCTTTATACATAAAGCATTTTCTTCAACGGCTTTATTATCTGGTAATTAATATTTACGATACTATAGGGTCTTTTTATAAGGACGCTTAGTTTTGAAATGTAAATAAAACAAGTTGTTTGTGAGATTTCGACTAAATTTTAATTTCATTTGTAAGTATATTTTACGGCATTAAATATGGAATATAGCATTCATTATAAAATGGGCCATGTCGCTAAAGTTGACTTTTTTGACAAATTTGGGTAAACTTCCAACTGCTCCAGAACCCAATCAGGCGTTGTCTGTGGTCGTTTACCTGAAGTTCCTTGGTTAGTTGGATTTTATACGGGTGCAGACATAAGGCCCGATTCAAAATTCGCCAAGTTGAAGTCGCAGAAAAGCCAAGTTCTTGTGAACAACGAGAAATAAGCTACCTTGGGTTTTCCTGTACACTTTCACACACAGCAGCAATGTTTTACCAGATATTGTATTTTGATGACGTACAGGTAGGTGTTGGCCGATTATTTACCAAACTGGTTGACTCAAATTTGGCCACTAAACAATGAATAATCTACTCAGCAGGACAAACTAACATATTTTGAGCGTCCCTATTGAAATACCCTTTATATCTTAAATATGTTCTTTAATTCTAATATTAAAGTTTCTACCTGTCTACCCAACATAAGAAGCTTGACAATAAATGACTTGGCTTAGATGGATTTCGACTAAGTGTGGAGGATTACACGGAGCGTTGTCATTTTTCAGCAATTATTTTTCATTTTATATTTTGATTTTTTAATTTTGGTCTCCGTCGTATGTCTGAATGGTCGTAAGTTGAGAGCTGACTGTATATCACATTTTGAACATTTTCAATGTTGGATAATTGTCGCGTAACCAGACAAAACAGAATATGATAAAACAGGTTAGGTTAGGTTTTTTGTCATGTTCTGAAAAGTCTTGTTCTGAAATCTGGGATCTGGCGGTGGAGTCGGGCAAAATAACGAAGGTTTTAGTTTTATAACAGTCTTAACACCGGCTTCTGGCGGAAAAACTATCATAACAAAAAAATCTTAAGATTAAAATTAACATTTATATAATATTTTTACACGCTTCTCATATGTCGTATCGAGATCGACTTGCCCAGAATTTTTATATACATAATAATAATAATAATACAAATTATTAATTAATAATAACAACATAAAAGAAAAAATATCATAAAAAAAATCTAATATAATTTTTTTTTGTGCCAGCCATACGAATGAATTTTATAATGCCGAACGCGAACTACAATAGCAAGTAAACATTTACTGTAATTTCGGCTATCTCGGAAATGCAGATATTTTCTTGTTGTGGTAACCCTATTTATATTTAGTAAAGTACTTATTTTTTTTATTTTTTATTTTTATTTTTTTAAAAAAAATATTTGGCATTACAGCTTGCGCCAATGCGCCAAATATTCTGAGTTGTGAAAGTCACACGAGATTAACTCGATGGTAAATAATGTATCAGTTGTGCACAAAATCAACGATAAATAACATAACACCCAGCCCAAGATCTTTTTTTTTTTCAATTGAAAAAATCTGACCTTGCCGGGGATTGAACCCGGGCCCCCCGATTGCTAGGACAAAGCTCTTGCCACTAGACCACAGGGACCGACAAATATTATAAACTCCACGCAATCATCTGAAAATGATATATATATATATACTATTATTCGAACCCGGCTTCGTTCGGACCAGTTTGGGGTTATGTTCACCTCGGCGCGTAAATTCAGACGGGCCAAGTTGAAACAACTTTTTTCAAAATTCAAAAGTCTAGGTCAATTAAAATGGAATTAAAATGAACATTTCAGACTGGCATTGACATTTCACAGCCCCTTTCATACATTGACAGCCCCATTCTCACCCATTAAAATGTCCAAATTCAAGGAAAAAATCTAATTTGCTGTCAAAGAAATGTCAAATAATACCTTCACGTAAATAAAAACATTATTATATTAATAAAAGGCGGGAAAAGTTCAGTAGAAGACTAATTTATTACATTTTGACTAATATTCAAACATATTTTCTTTCGTATTCGTTTTTATGGCAACTTAATGACCAACAATGCAATAGGGAATTACAGACATACATACATACATACGCCGTTTCGGTTTGATATATAAGATATATATATATATATATTTTTGTGCCAGTTCTACGAATACATTTTTTAAATGTCGCACGCGAACTACAATAGCTAGTAAACATTTATTTTAATTTCGGCGATCTCATAATTACAGTTATTTTATTGTTGTGGCTACCCTATTCATAATTGGTATAAACAAATATGTATGTGAAAACCCAATATTATAGAGCGAGCTAGGCCGAATGTTCTGAATTGTCATGTTCTGATTTGTCATGTTCTGTATTGTCATATTCTGTTTTGTCATGTTCTGTTTTGTCATGGAACCAATTGTCGCAGTGTAAAATGCTAATTGTTTGACAGCGAATTCGCAAAACGACTTAGTCGTACAGTTTAATTAGTGTCGTAACTTAAAATGAATAAGCAGCCATTTAAAAGCATTACTGTAACTTCTGCGGCTTAATTAGGTATTTAAAAATGTTTTAATTTAAGTAGAAAAAACGCGCGAAATTAATTCACGTGACTTACCAACGTTCCATTATTAAATTTGTGAAAAGTCATTCGGTTATCACCTTCGGCTATGAACGGTCAACCTTTTCAAATATGACTTGCCGAATCGGGCCGCCCTTTTTTAATTGTGAATTTTTAATTATTATTACACTTTTCAGGTGTTCACTGTCAATACTTGGTAGAATGGCATTATAGTAAAAATAGTAACACATTTTTAGTACTAATTCCACATAAAATTTATTGGATCATTACCGGTTTCACTCATGGCAAGCATTATCAACTGAAGTGAATTTAATCTCAGTTGGTAATGCTCGCCATAAGCGAAACCGGTCCTGATCAACTCTAAAAATGTGTTATTATTTTTAAAGGGTCTTTTTATAAGGACGCTTAGTTTTGAAATGTAAATAAAACAAGTTGTTTGTGAGATTTCGACTAAATTTTAATTTCATTTGTAAGTATATTTTACGGCATTAAATATGGAATATAGCATCAAATGTCTGCCAATATCCATTCATTATAAAATGGGCCATGTCGCTAAAGTTGACTTTTTTGACAAATTTGGGTAAACTTCCAACTGCTCCAGAACCCAATCAGGCGTTGTCTGTGGTCGTTTACCTGAAGTTCCTTGGTTAGTTGGATTTTATACGGGTGCAGACATAAGGCCCGATTCAAAATTCGCCAAGTTGAAGTCGCAGAAAAGCCAAGTTCTTGTGAACAACGAGAAGTAAGCTACCTTGGGTTTTCCTGTACAGTGTACACTTTCACACACAGCAGCAATGTTTTACCAGATATTGTATTTTGATGACGTACAGGTAGGTGTTGGCCGATTATTTACCAAACTGGTTGACTCAAATTTGGCCACTAAACAATGAATAATCTACTCAGCAGGACAAACTAACATATTTTGAGCGTCCCTATTGAAATACCCTCTATTAATTATTATTACAGTAAATTCTTTCAATCACTCAATCTTTTGTCCATATATTTATTTATTGTAAAAAATTTAATATAATACATGGCATTACAGCTGAAGCCAATGCGCCATGTATTTGAAAGAATTTAATAAAAATATCACAACACATATTACACAAAATTAAAAAAATAAACAAATTCTTCGCATTGAAATTGTAAATAATGTGTTTCTGCTTCATAAAAACTCGCAGCCTTTGTTGTAATGAAACATACCCATCCTATCGTAATCAAATATTTATATTATCCTGGTAAATGTGGCTTTTTTGCAACAAACCAATAAAAAGGATCATCGGTAATTGTAACTTTTCAAAACCATAATGATTCAACATAACCTTCTGATATGTCATCTTAACTGACAAGAACTTGATGTATGTCAATAATTTTTTCTCTCATTCAAAAAATATTAGAATAGAACATCAGGCAAGAAAAGCTAGGCAGTTAATTCATCACTACCTTTGCCTGGTTGATGATAAATTGTGAATTTTGACACCGCCTTATGTGGTAGGTCATCAGAACTCTCTCGAACGATCTATTTTTCACCTCAGTTTATGAGTTTAAGTCGATATCAGGAAATAGATTCATTCTTATAATACTCTATATTAAAATCTATAGCGATTCAATATAGAGTAATTTCAAATTGTAAAAAGAGACATTAATGCGGACGCCTCGCTCTAAATGTCTCTTATCTCTTTCACGCCCTGAGTGCTCGAGAGTGCATGGTACTTAATAAAAAATTCGATGGGCCATAAATAATGTTTTGGCTACCTACAAGAATCGCTTTTTTTTTTTCATACGATCTATGAGAGATTGAACAGCATTGAGAATGCACGTTCCTAATCCTCTCCCTAAGAATTAAATTCGAGTCAAATTCCTAATATCTTCTTCGCTATCGTAATATTTGTGTTTTGTCTTGTATTTATATTCAATGTACTGGTGTAATATAACGTCTGTGTAAATTCTTAACGATTAAATAATGTGTGCTAATCACACCCACATAACGCTTTGAGATCGTGTTTTGTTTTAAAGAGTTCCATGTTTCTCCTACTCCGTTCACAAAATCCTGAGTGTCGGATAGGAGGCTCCTTCTCGATTTACGAGGGAGCCGAATCAAGGTAGTCTCAATATCATGTAAATAATAAAAGATTTTTTTGGATCAAGAGTCAAATTGTTGGACCCTTCGCTGACCGCCATCTAAGCCCAGACTCATATTTTGTCGTTTACATCATATTTGAGACAGTAACGCGACACTTAAGTCCATTCAATAGAATTAAAATTAAATTTTAATACCGCGTAATAGTGGCAATAAATATTTTGACAGTGTTTTTTTTTGTGTATGTCCAAATTTATCTATCCAGTGAGTGGAAGTAGGAAAGGAAGGCAGACGATGAAAATAAATCTATAGAATTGTTTTTAGCGGGGATTTGATCTTTCAATTTTTTTCGGCGATTTCTGTAAATAAGTTGTTAAAATTCTAATATAAAATTTATCCCGTAACGACTATAGACTGGCGTCATTTATAAATAACTCAAAAGAATCAAATGTATCAAAATTATATCTAATTATCTTTACCGATCTACAACATTGAATCTCAACACATTCAAAATCTCAAATCTTCGCTCCTTTGTTATCGGTTTTGCATTTCTGACTGACATAAACGTTCACATGAATATAAGCGAGACAAACCTATACAAAACTGTCCGCGTCTCTCTCTTGCCTTTCACGCTCGCGCAAGCGGGACCGCGCTATGTTTGTATAGTGACATCTCACTCTGGCACGCAAAAACTTTCTTTATACTCTTCGAGACATTGACCGTGAAGGATAAAGATATCAATTTACAAGAAAAACATCGTAACTCAAAATTTTTTTTTTTGGTAAAAACAATAGTAATAAAGTATATCATTGCCATGGCCGAGTGGTATCGATTGAGAATTCCGTTTTTTTATGTCCATACGTTATAATTTAGCTTTATTGTTCTGATTTTTGATGACATTAAATATATCAAAACAGCATGAAATATTATCATATGGTCTAATGGTCACCGAAATACGGCCCGCTGAAGATTCTCATCCGACCCTCCTCGAACTGTATCCAATTGTAATCTAATCGGATTCCAATTATAGTTTATATGTCATCCGACACCCCAAATTTCCGAGAAATTCAATCCGGCCCGTTTCTCAAAAAGTGTGGTGACCCCTGAGATATGTAGTCATGGCTGTCTTTTTCTTTATGAATTATTCACTGTTGAAATACTACAATACTTTTCATATCGCACTTCTCATTGTTTTGGTCAAATAGTTTTTTTCAAAAACTCGATACTAAACAATATTAAATTTACAATTTTTGAGCAACACAAAAACCGGCAAAACGCAAAAGAAAATTAGGTCATTTGATAATACGGTAATGGGTTTGATCGCAAAAAACATTGGTCATGATTGCTAAGAGTGTCTCAGGGGCAGCTACCCAAGATTTGCTCGCTTTTCAATTGAACGTGCTGAAACAACTTATTTTTGTCATGAAAACCTGTTCTCCATAAGGCTCCGCAAAGTAAGCAAAATTTATATAATCCGCCATTGTTGCAGCCATGTCAGTCTCATGGGATGTCATTAGCATTTTAAAGTGCCGAGATACGAACCGCATAATAAAAACCCGCCCTATATGACAATAAGCAACCATGCAATATTTGAGGTTAGGTATTATTTAGAATTTTAGCTAATTTTTATTTATACATACATATTTTAAATGGATAACTTTGTTTGACTAACAGCTGCTGACAAATATTCTCCCATTCTAGATATTTATTTATTATTTTCAAGGTTTAATTACAAGTTTACGAAGTGTGTAATTGGAACGTGGGCTTAAAAACCGTTCCAAAAGACTGTAAGAAAAATCAACGGGTATAGTTTTACCATTATAGCTTGACCGTGAGTGAGGGTGCCACCATTAAGTTCAGAATTCGGCGGCGTTCAAGTAATGGTGGGACATCTATAGTTATTCTTTTGAGACTCTGTTATGTTTTGCCAGCGAAAGAACTGTGACAGTAAGTCGACACCTTACTTTGAAAAGGTTATAACTGCTCTTGACACTGTTTTGAGATATGAGCCCTTGAAGTTTCGATCGATTGAAATTCACTTGTAACAATGATCAAGTAAAAATGTTTCATATTACTTATTTTAAGCATAACTTTTGCTGAGAAATAATGATCTTAAAGATCTAATGATAACAATATTAGAACTTTGTCAAAGAAATTTAGTAAAAAAGTGTGTCTAGAATTTCATTTAACTCCGTTATTCAACCGTAGATAATTCTGAAATTCATATACATATAATATATCAGGGGTGGCCAGTCTTTTTTGCCAGCGATCGACTTTCGTTTGAAATTATTGGCGGCGATCGACCAACATTAAAAATAGTAATTTAAAGCCTATATTAATCTAGTTTCCATCCCTTGTTTGACACGGGTTTTAAAAAGAGATTTTCGTCGATAATCGGCTAACTTCGAGATTTTAGCGTGCTGTCCCTGTCACACGACTTGTCTCGCACGCTTCTTGGGACGGGCATCAGAGATCTTTACAGATTAGATAGGCGATCGACGCTTTGGCTACCCATGATAGAATGCGGTAAATTTAAGCATTTCCGACCAAAAAGTCATTTTAGGCAAAAATGCCAATGATAACCTTTTCAAAGTAAGGTAACGAAGTGTTAAGGGCATATCGTGATGGTTTACCGGCTTATTTTAGCATTTCATTGAAATTTCTCCGTTTTCGACGAATGAAAATGTATTATTGTTTTACATAACAATAAAGTTTATAAAACAATAATAAAAGAAAACAATATCGTTTTTTCATTCATTCTTATATTATTGATAATTATTTTGTCTCGCTCTGATGAATATGATTATGTATGCATTTGTTTGTGCACGTATATCAAAGTTGCAATTGTGTTGAACACACTATGTTTAATAATCAAAATTGAATATTTAAGCCAGGGCTGTTGAGTCGGAGTTGAAGTCGTGGAGTCGGGACTTTTTGGCCGGAGTCGGAGCCGTCGCGGCGTTTTGGCCGTACTCGTACTCGGAGTCGGAAATTTTGAAATTTTGGCTTTTGGCCGCATTGATAGGGTTGATATTAAACTTTTTTAGTCGGAGTCGTGGTTTTAGTAAATGCTGGAGTCGGAGTCTAACTTTTTTAACCGACTCCACAGCCCTGATTTAAACTTTTTTTTAATCGTACACATATTGTTTTTACCGACGTGGTTGTAACAAAAATCAGCATTTTTTTTATCAAAAATTGTTTGTCGCGTTGTTCATTTGAGTCGCCAGTCGCAAGGGCCGTTCAGCTGATCAATGCACATTCCATTTTTTTTTTCATTCCTACAGGTATGACTAAAAATACGTGTTTCGACAAATGTCAAACTTTTTTACTGAACATCAACAGTCATTATTCGTAAGGGGTTTACTGAGAATTTAATTAATATTTATTTATTTATTGGCAAAAAACTATATAAAATACATGGCATTACAGCAAGCGCCAATGCGCCATGCATTTGAGAAATTAATAAAAATACATAAAATATTACACAAAAATAAGAAACAGAACAGAAACATATTATTTACATAAGAAAACATAATTTTTAAACAAAGCATCAAGTTCACTGCCGAAGATGTCCACATCAACAGGCAGCGCATTTATCAGCCGAATAGCCCTTGCAACTGGAGATTCAAAAGACCTACGTGACAAAGAAGTTTTGACAAAGAAAATTGATTTGTCTTTGTTACGACCACGTAGGTAAAAGCTGGGAGCATGCAAATTTAAATTTTCAAGGATGTCAGGGTTATCAACTTGGCCCCTAAGAAGAAGATAATATTACAATATTAGCTATGATACAAATGACAAATATAATGAGAAAAAGTCTTGGCTAGTTTTCAAAGCTTCGCATAGCTTGAAAGGTAAAAATCAACATTTCATAATTTTCACTATTCTAAAGTCAATAAAGTTTGCACTCAACTATAATAGTACGTTTTTGAAAATAAAATGAAAAAGTCTTTTAAAAATGATTTCTCTGTACTTTTGTATAATTCTTGTAAAAATATAGCCTTGAAATCTTCAATTGCCTGCCTAAAAAAAGCTAAAAACTTTTTTACCCATCTGGTCAATGTCACCAGTAAAACAAAATGAGTTTACCGAATACCAGTAGGTATAATCTTTTTGTTTATTTTTTCTAGATTTAATCGATTTTTCACGCATGCCTAGGTATCAGATTCGACAAACAGTGGCGCACGGAAATATATCAGCAGTGGCGAATTAACTCTTTAGGACACCCCAGGCGCAATATAATTTTAGTGGGCATATTTTTTGAATGACAAAAAATGCGTCGAAGGTTTTTATTAAACATGTCCGCCTCCAACATGGAGCATATGGACTCTTCACAGAGATTATTTAACTGGTTTTTTTCTACGAAAATTGCTTGTTACTCCGTTGGTCAACCTCTCTTTTTCGAAGAAATTAGCGAATAAAAGGATACGAGGACTACTGGTTAGCTAATCACTATTCGTCGCATTTTGGGATAAGAAAGGTGGGAAGGGATTTTAAGTAACACAAACACCCATTGCTTTCGATCAGAATCGATTTATCGACTCGTATCGGTAAAATCTGCTCGTACCGGGACTCGAACCCAGCTGGTCCATCACGTAAGCCAACGACGTGAACCACGGCAACACAGACGGTGAAGCTATTCGAGACTATGGCGCGTATATCGTACCATAGACGGATCGGCAAAAGACAAACGGCAAACGTCATCGATACCAATCAATGTTAGTGAAATTAAATCGAAATTACTTCTCAAAAATATTGTGCATCCGAAAGGATTTCAATAAGCACAAACGTTTTTTTTCATTGAGTGGCATTGCAACGCTTGCCGGGTACCGGCTAGTATCTTATATTTTTTGTAGAACAAAACTACATAGCTATTTTTTCACTGTTCTATAATTGAGTTCTACTAAGTAAATGACAATTCAATCAATAAATTGGTCGAGTTGCTTATTACGAAACGTGCTTCAAAATACATAGTTCCAATTTGTACTTTTTAAGTTCCAATTCGTACTTTTTTCTAAAGTGAACTTTGACAGAATTTTTATAATATCCTACGCTACTGTGTTTTTAAATTACAACTATTACTACAGCAGAATGTACGACAATGGATTCATGGTCAGTTTGCCAAGTAATTTTGGTAAATATTTTTTTTATTATTCAAGAAATAGGAATCGGCGTTGGGATTTGAACTTGGCAGTCACGGATATAGGTTTCTAAATTCAATGCTCGATTAACCGTATTCGATGAAAGGAATTCTTAATTACGAATTTAAATATAAAAAAATATTTATATATAAAATATTATATTATGACAGGACTACACTAGTGGTTAAAAGCAAATCCCTCTCATTATTCCCCGCTTATAACACAAACAGAAAAGTATGCTGATCATGACAAATCAAGAACCCGTAACATCCGTCACGGATGCCTTCGACGCTGACCACTGCACCACATGCCCAACAAGATACGCTATTAAACGCTTTTGGACGTTTGACACTTTTTCATTTCGTCAATATTTACCATTATTGTCAAAATATCCTTCAAAACTGGAATTTTCCATTTGAATCGTTTCTTCAATTACATAATTGAAACAGTTGTTTTCAATGTTTGTTTTTTATGAAAAAGACTCAAACCAAATACTTTCTTCAGTTATATAATATCCATTGACCAATAGATTCAACCTTTCCTTATTTTTCAAATTATATAAGATCTCAAATTTAGGACAAATCTGACATTAATACATATTAAAAGTCCGACAATTTAATAAAGTCTGAAGTCATAAAATAAGTGACTCAATGGTAAAATAACAATATTAGAAATTTAAGTTAAGTGGATGCAAATTCAATGAATAATTTAATATTATGCAACGGTGGGCAGGGAAGATTTGCAAATTTACCATGTAGAAATGCAAAAATTTAAAAATTGTTTGTATTTATTAACCTTTAACGTAATCTATGATATAATATATTATGTGACGATATCGAAAAAGCTTCCAGTGATAAAAAATCAATGATGTTACATAATTTTCAAAACGACCATTCGCATAATTATGCAAATAAAATATTGGCATGTCACTTTAATATGTGATAATTTAGATTTTTTAAGTATTTCCGGTTTTGACTTGTGCAAGTGGCTGTGTGTCAAATGTAATATTATTTTAATAATTTAAACATAGTGTTCTCATTTCTATATGAAAACTGTTGCATAAGAAATTTGCACTTCTGTGCTAAAGAATATTACTTTTGAGGTGTTCACTGTCAATACTTGGTGGTATGACATTATGATAAAAATAATAACTCATTTTTATTACAATTTAACTCTTTGTTTACGGAGAATTTTAATTACTTTGGTAATTTTGAATGATATTTCGTATCTAATGGTTAATTAGCAAACGCACAAATTTGTGCACTCCGTAAGCATTGTGTTAATATAAAAAGATCTTCAAATACATATTTTCGATGGATTCGGCGGTAGCTTTGTGGAAGTTCATTTTAATATAAAATTAAAAATAACTTTGATTATTCCACGTATTGTGACTCGTGATTCGCCTCTTACAGATGCATATTCAGATTCTTTCGTTATCAAGCACAAGATTGATTCTAATATTTTAAAATGATAAATTACAAAATGGAGTTTTTAATTTTTTATTTTAACGGAAAGCAAGGTGGGGATGATAGAAACAAAACAAACACTTAGACCACTTTTAAGGTGTTCACTGTCAATACTTGGCGGAAATGCATTATAATAAAAATAATAATACATTTTTAGTACTTTTTCCACATAAAATTTATATGATCAGGACTGGTTTCGCTCATGGCAAGCATTGTCAACTGAATTCAACTGAACTCATCAGCTGACAATACTCGCCATGAGCGAAACCGGTCCGGATCAAAAATATTTAATGTGGAAACATTACACAATTATTAACTAATGAGATGCAAAAAATTGAGAAAGGTTTAAACCTATTGGGCATAAATTTAGCAGTGGCGAGCAACCTGTTCTTATTGTTAATGCTTTTATTTGTTTCTTTAAATTCTAAAGATGCCTCCGACTCCGATTTCGTCTCCATAGCCCTGATTTTATCACTAAACATCAGGGCTGTGTTCCTACATTGCCCAAAAACACTCAGACTCCGACGAAAAAAATCTTAATATAGTTTAAGTAATTTTTAACTTGATAATTTTTTTTCCTACCTTTCCAATTTATGTATATTCAATTAAATATAAACCAACCAATCCGGCTAATAGCCAAATTTTATACAGTACTAGTATTGGAACCCGGCTTCGCTCGGACCAGTTTGGGGTTATGTTCAGCTCGGCGCGTAAATTCAGACGGGCCAAGTTGAAACAACTTTTTTCAAAATTCAAAAGTCTAGGTCAGTGGTTCTCATGTGCGGCCACGGTGGCCGCATGCGGCCACCAGAGGAATTTGCTGCGGCCACCAACAGCTTGATAGTTAATATTAAAATTAAATAAAAATGTGTTTTTACTGGTTAATTTGTCAACAAAGACACTGGAAATTTCATATTTTGTATGCATTGTATTGTGGATCAAGAATTGTTAGTTCGCAAAAATTCAAACACATACATGCTTTGGTATTTTTGATAAAAAAGACTCAACACAAAAATTTTGTGCGGCCACCAGACATTTTCGTAGGACCACTGATGTTCCTAATGCGGCCACAGCCAAGTTTTACGTGAGAACCACTGGTCTAGGTCAATTAAAATGGAATTAAAATGAACATTTCAGACTGGCATTGACATTTCACAGCCCCTTTCATATATTGACAGCCCCATTCTCGCTCATTAAGATGTCCAAATTCAAGGAAAAAATCTAATTTGCTGTCAAAGAAATGTCAAATAATACCTTCACGTAAATAAAAACATTATTATAGTAATAAAAGGCGGGAAAAGTTAAGTAGAAGACTAATTTATTACATTTTGACTAAATGTCTTCGCCGATAAAAAAATCAAACATATTTTCTTTCATATTCGTTTTTATGGCAACTTAATGACCAACAATGCAAAAGGGAATTACATACACACAGACATACATACGCCGTTTCGGTTTTATATATGTACTACTCGATACTCGAGTAATTGGAGTCTCTACACACACATTGATAACGAAACAAATTTACCGTCGAAACTTTCGCGAGCGAAATCAATTCGTTTGTTTGAACTTGCAACAACAATGCAAAAGGGAATTACAGACATACATCCCCCGTTTCGGTTTTATATATAAGATATGCATAAATAAAAAGTTCAAACGTTTCAAAAATTCCGACTCCGAGCACATTCTGACTTCTTTAACAGTTCACTCTAGTTTGCGGCAGCCGTTAATACTAAATAAATGTTCTCCCTTCTGACATAATAATCCACCGACCGCACTTAGCCCACGCTTTCAGTCTATATCAAATTCGGGAATTTAAAATTCTGGCATTTTTTTTCTTTTTGTCTACGTCATTCAGGACATTCTCAAAGCGCCCCTCTTTCGAGTGCATAAGTAGCGTAGTCAGTCTGTACGACTCCGGCCAAAACACCGCGACGACTCCGACTCCAAAGCCATAATATTATCACTAAAAATACATGAATTTGTTTGGGTAAAACCGAATTCCTTAATATGAAGGTTTCGTAAGACTTGTCTCATCAGAGGTTAAATGAATCAAATCTTAAAATTATGAATCACTTAAGAGGTTGACTGATAATGCATTTCGACAGTGGGTTTTCCAATTTAAAGGCATTACAAACGTTAAGTAATACGGTTATCAGGATTTTCAAGAATGAGTCATAAATTTCTCATACAGCCTCTTACGAAGTGAAATCCGGTTGGTTAATAATTCATCATCAAGTATTCAATCCCAACATTGGAGGTCTTGATATAAAATTGTAAAATTTCAGCATGGGACCTTTTACGCTAATCAGAAAAAAAATCCCATGCTGAAAATGTTCGTGTTGAGAGAAACCGGTCCTGATCTCAATAAATTCCCAGTGGAAAAAGTACAGTGGAACCCCCGATCTTACATTCTCGCATTATACGTTTTCCCGCGTGGCGCGTTCATTATCTACAGTCCCAGCATTTATAACTTTCCCGCATTCACCGTTTCCTGCATTAATCGTTTGTTTTATACGTTCCCTTGAAAAATGTAGAATCGGGGTTTCACTGTACTAAACATATGTCATTATTTTTATTATAATCTAATTCAACTAAGTATTGACAGTGAACATCTGAAATGTGTTCTACAATGGTACAGCAAATTCTATCGAAATTATTAAAATACTAATCATATTCATACATAATAATAATGGAGCTCTGCCAAGTAAACGCCAATTAAATCAACAAAGCTTTTTATAGCGCCATCAACTTTCATTTCATACATTCTTATAAGAAAAAATGGTTGTCTGTAAAGTCGGTTTACGGACGATAGTTTAACGTGACAACGTCATAAGAAAACATTGATGAAATGATTGCATACTTTTATGAATAAAATGGAATCATTTTTATTGAATTATCATTAACATTTCACTTCACTTTATAAACAGTTGTAAACAGATCACGTGTAGGTACTGTAGGTGTATAAGTTGTGTGCTGCCGCTGTCTCTTTTCTACTCAGACGCATCGACCAATCGAGTGGAAGAGAGATAGATGCGGCACAATCCGAACGGTAGGCCGATCGTGCCTCTCTATCGATTATCCGCGCTTGCCTTCGGCGTAACGCGACAATCGGGACAATGAGTCATGTTTTTTCGTCCGTGCAGCGGACGTTCATCGATTTATAAGACGTTGTCACGTCAAAAACTTGTATGGCTTATTACAATGCCAGAATTTAATTTAATACATATAATGTCTTTCATAAGAGATTAAAAGAAATAACTAGAATTAATTGTCAACAATGAATTGGTTTGAAGAAAAAAAAATCACGCAATCTCCGCTGGCTGTCCACTTATTTCGTTTCGAAACCTAGCGATGTGACTAAAGGTAGGGAAGATGGTCCGGCAGTTACTCCGGCTGTCAAATCTTTAACTTACTTTCAAAAGGGTCTAACCAGGGCTGTGGGGTCGTTAACAAAACACGACTCCGATTCCATCTCTAGCATTGATCAAAATGACGAATCCGAATCACACTAAAAAAAGTTTAATTTTGTCACGTTTTTTTCATACTTTTCTTAATGTTTTTTCTTCCACCATGTCCGCTCCCAACTTGGAGCATATGGACTCCGTACGGCGTTTATCTCAACATATGATTTTTCTACGACAACTGCATATTGCTCAACCTCTCTTTTTCGAAGAGAGTAGGGACGGAAAGGATACGAAAGGACTAGGACAGGACTAGTGATTAGCTAATCGCTGTCACTATGCGTCGCTCTTTGGGATCGGAAAGGTGGGAAGGGATTTTCAACAACACAAAGACCCATGCCGTTGAACAGATTTATCGACTGAAAAAATACGCTCGTACCGGGAATCATCGAACTCGGCCGGTCCGGCACGCAATCCCGCACCATTGACACTGCGCCACGGACCGGACCTACCTGTCTTATTTATGTGTATTTAATTAAATATTAAACAACCAATTCGGCCAATAGCCAAATTTAACATATTATATGCATAAATAAAAATGTCAAACTATTCAAAACTTCCGACTCCGACTCCGACTCCGACTCCATATCCCTGGTTATAAGTGATTTTCATGTTTTGAATTAAATAGTATGATCAGCCCAAATTTCAAACGCTCATATCTCAAAACATCAATAATGATCTCGGTCTCTGTGGTCTAATGGCAAGAGCTTTGTTCTAGCAATCACCTGATCTAGGTGGGCCCCGTTTCATTTCCCGGCTAGGTCAGATTCTTCCAATTGAAAAAGTGATCTTGGGTGGGTGTGTGTAATTTATTGTTGAGTCGGAGTCGTGTTTTTGGTCAATATTGGAGTCGGAGTCATGTTTTTGGTAAATGTTGAAGTCGGAGTCGTAAATTGTTTT
The DNA here is from genome assembly GCA_028554975.1 of Himalopsyche kuldschensis. NCBI lineage: Eukaryota > Metazoa > Arthropoda > Insecta > Trichoptera > Rhyacophilidae > Himalopsyche > Himalopsyche kuldschensis. Next base: position 920,081 of record JAHFWI010000098.1, read on the forward strand.
AACGACTCCACAGCCATGCTTATAACAATGAACAAGTAAAAATGTTTCAAAGTACATATTTAAAGCGAAAAAACAAAGAACCCCGACTCCACAGCCCTGATTTATCCAATAGCCAAGAGCAGTTATAACCCTTTCAAAGTAAGGTATCAAAATTGCAGACCATTACAATAGTTGACAGCTGTTCGTGTGAAACTAGCAAACGGACGAATAAAAGAAAGTTGTGAATAGCGGAAACCAAATTGGGCGAAGGGAAATTATTATTGAAAGAAAACGAAAACAAAAAAAAAAAAAAAGATGCAGTATTCGGTAGCTTGGTTCATTAAGCAATAACATTTTATTATCACTTTCCACATTACGATGGACGCCATGTTATCGTTTTGATTCGACGATGTTCCGTGCCTAGGTAATTGAGTTCTTTTTTGGATGCGTGTTGGCTATTTTGCTATGCTCACGTTACTTTGTTTTTTTTTATTATTGTACGAAATCAATACATTATTAGTTCCTGAGTAATATTTGGCAGAAATTGATTTCGTTTCTAATTTTTGTCATGTTGAATATTACATTATATACAGTCGACATCCCTTTAGCGTTATAGGCGTACACCCAGTGGCAGCTAGTGACAGAGTATTAGGGAGTAAAAAAAAAGATTCAACTATTTTTGCAAGAGTTCTTTCCTATTCATTGGATTTTAAAACACTTCTATAACGTGGACTTTCAATTCAGATGTTCGCAATACCAACGGAGTGCCAGTTTTATGAATTTTTGGCTGTCCGTAGTAAGGAAAAATAGTTGAATGTTTTTTTGTACTCCCTAATACTCTGTCACCGTACACCTAAACCTTTTTTTGTGCGGTAGATGCGTTCCGCGGAAAATCACACAGCTATGACTTAATATGTGAACATAGCATGTTCAAGGATGTACGTGTATAATCAAAAATATATTGAAAAAAGTTGCATTAAAGAAAACGCATAAATTTGAAATAGCACAAAAAAGTCTAACAAAAATAGTTTTGAGTGTATTGCGTTATTGGGGAAATTTGAAGTTAGGTTAATTGAATTGTATTTTTATGAATTGCCCAAATTAAGGATATAAAATATTTGCCACATTTTTATAATATACTAGTATTGCTGCCCGGCGTCGCTCGGACTAAGCGACCAATAATTATTTAATGTTATATCGTTCGACATAATTATATCACAAAATCTAACATACAAAATAGAGTGAAAATAAATCACAAACTTAAATTTAATTTTAATTTGATGACAGCCCCATTCTCGCCCATTAAAATGTCCAAATTCAAGGAAAAAATCTAATTTGCTGTCAAAGAAATGTCAAATAATACCTTCACGTAAATAATAAACATTATTATATTGCAACTTGTAACAACAATGCAATAGGGTTCACGAACTTCAATTCCAGTGCGACTTCATTTCCTCCCACATATAAAGGGTATTTCAATAGGGACGCTCAAAATATGTTACTTTGTCCTGCTGAGTAGATTATTCATTGTTTAGTGGCCAAATTTGAGTTGACCAGTTTGGTAAATAATCGGCCAACACCTACCTGTACGTCATCAAAATACAATATCTGGTGAAAACATTGCTGCTGTGTGTGAAAGTGTACAAGAAAACGAGCAGCTTATTTTTCGTTGTTCACAAGAACTTGGCTTTTCTGCGACTTCAACTTGGCGAATTTTGAATCGGGCCTTATGTCTGCACCCGTATAAAATCCAACTAACCAAGGAACTTCAGGTAAACGACCGCAGACAACGCCTGATTGGGTTCTGGAGCAGTTGGAAGTTTACCCAATTTTGTCAAAAAAGTCAACTTTAGCGACATGGCCCATTTTATAATGAATGGATATTGGCAGACATTTGATGCTATATTCCATATTTAATGCCGTAAAATATACTTACAAATGAAATTAAAATTCAGTCGAAATCTCACAAACAATTTGTTTTATTTACATTTCAAAACTAAGCGTCCTTATAAAAAGACCCTTTACAATACAAAAAAAGAGCGCAAAAAGAGTGATAAGCTAACTACTGGTCCTATTTAAGCCACATTCTTCCAACAATACTCTCGCAAAAGAAAGAGAGGCAGAGCAACAGAGTAACAAGCAATTCTCGTTGAAAAAAATATTCAATCACGGAGTTTATCTCAACATATGTTAGTCTACGAAAACTACCTGATAATTAATTGATCAACCTCTCAGAAGGTTTGGAAGGGATTTTTAACAACACAAACACCCATGCCTTCGAACAGGATAGATAAATGTCGGTCCCTGTGGTCTAGTGGCAAGAGCTTTGTCCTAGCGATCTGGAGACCCGGATTCAATTCCCGGCAAGGTCAAATTTTTTAATTGAAAAAAAAGAGATCTTGGGCTGGGTGTATGTTATTTATCCTTGATTTTGTGCACAACCGATTTATTACTTATCATCGAGTTATTCTCGTATGACTTTCACAATTAAGAATATTTGGCGCATTGGCGTAAGCTGTAATGCCAAATAATTCAGGCACTTGAACCCGTTTGGCCCGTCACTCAACCCAACAACGTTGACCACTACACTACGGACCAGAATTCAAATATGCATATTTTGAAACATTGATTATTTTACATTCACAAAAACGAATTAAAAAATAACAACCTCGTTGGATTATTATTGCCAGATGTTTTTCTTTGAATATTTTAAATAATTAACATTTTTGAGTTGTGAATCTTTTTTATCTTAGGTCCGATAAATAATGGCATTTGATTGTGGTTTTTCGATATGATAATAAGTTAATGGAGAGTTTTATACGATTTAGTATCCAATAACTTCACGACATGACTATAGACACAGAATTGAAATCGTTACGTAAAAAAAAGAAATTTTATTTGATGGCCCAGGTTGGCAGGCATGTCAGCTGGTTCATTATAGTTACGCCTAGGGTTTCCAATCCCGGGCCGAAATTGTGATTCCGGGATTGGAATAAGTCGATCCAGGGATACTCGGACCTGTAATGCTCGATTTTGTCATATTTGTAAGATGCTAACCGGTACCCGACAAGCGTTGCAATCAGGGCTGTGGAGTCGTTGCAAAAATACAACTCCGACTACAGCATTTACCAAAAACACGACTCCGACTCCGAATCCAACATGAATCCGACTCCGACAAAAAAAAGTTTCATTTCGTCACGTTTTTTTTCAACCTTTCACTTTTATGTGTATATAATTATATATCATTGAACAAATCCAGCCAATGGTCAAATTGTACGATGACCAATGACAAAAAAATCTGACCCCAAGTATGACTCCGACCAAAAAGCCTCGACGACTCCGACTCCGACTCAACAGCCCTGGTTGCAATGCCACTCAAAGAAACGACAATCATTCATTTTTATATGTATAGATAGATAGATAATTAAGAAACCTTCGTAGACGTCCACACAAAAAATCACCAAAATTTTGTCGCAATCGGATGAACGGTATAAGATCGCATACGGGAAAATAAAACATTCATATTGATATATATGTATATAGGTAATTAAAAAACTTTTGTGGGCGTCCACACACCAAATTACCAACGCTTTATCGCAATCGCATGAACGATTTGGGAATGCAAGAACTTTTCCGGGCGACTACAGAACAAATCACCAAAGTTTTATTGCAATCGGATGAACGGTATGGCAGCGCATAGAGTACGAACAAACAAAGAAACAAATATTGATTTTAATACATAAGAAGATAAGATTAGCCATGTTAATTTGTCAATAAAAATAACTGAATTGTATAATTTATTAATTTTCACAATGTTATTGGTGTAAAATGATGGCACATAACGGAAACCAATGCCGTTTTTATTGATGAGGAATCCATATCAATCTGGGATGTTAGGATCAATTTTGGAAAATTATATATAAATATTTAACACCATACATATGAGCTTGAGTTTTGTAACTTGATATTTTTCGTCCTCTTAATTCATTTCAATACAGTGATTGTTTATATTCGATGCTCTCATCAATGCGTAACGCGTCACATAACATTTTCTTTACGAGCATTATTCGGTACAAAGAAAACACGTGCAAGTAGAAGAAATATTACGATTTTCATCAGCATTTAAGTAGTGTGTTATTTTGGATAAAATAAGGTTTTTTAATAATATTATTGATCGAGTAGGCATTTACTTGCTAGAACTCCATTATAATGCGGTAAGAAAAATAACAATGTATTTTAATTCTTCAGAAATTATTTTATATATTTGTTGATGGCTATTTCGGCTTACGCCTTCGTCAGAACTAGCTATCAACATATATATAAAATAATTTCTGTAGAATTAAAATACATTGTTATTTTTCTTACCGTATTTTTAATAATAATTCATTTGTCCTTGATAAAAAAAATCATTTTTTCTAATCCCGGGGCTAATCAGGCATTGAAAATCTTCGAGATCCCACTCACAAACAGCAAAACCGGTTCTGATCTGAATAAATCTAATATGTTATTAGAACTGAAAATGTGTTATTATTTTTTTCTGCAATGGAGTAAAAAAGTACGAGCTTGTTAAAAACATTTGATTATTGATTCATTTATTAAAAAATCTGCCGCAGATTGGATTGGTAGCTTGGGTACCACTGTCCAAGACAGTTGATGACTGCGTTACGGAGCGGATTGTAAGTTGAAAAATAGTTTTCCGAGATTTCGGGATCCGGGATTGGAAACCCTAGTTACGCCAGCTACCATGGACTAATGATTCTCGGCTCGAGTCCCGCGCGTGTCTCATTCAGTTGAGTACCGCAATATGTTATTATAATTCAATTTGTCGTAGGAATGTTATTTAGATGGAATTGGATCGACATTGTCATTAAAATGTATAACGAAAGGCTTCCTTATACTAATTTGTGTTTTTTCGTAATAAAAAGAACGAGACCACGCTGATTAAAACTATTTGTCAACTTACAATCCGCTCCGTAGCACAGTCATCAACTCTCTTGGGCAGTGGCTCTCAAGCTAATAATCCAATCGATGGCAGACTTCTTAACAAACGGAACAAATATCATATGTTTTCAGCGAGCACGTTCTTTTAAACTACATTGCAATATATATTTGGGTGAACAAGTTGGTTCTTCCACCACCCTTCCGTTATGTGTGTGCAGCCGTTTTTCACAGCCGCCTTCCATAACGCTATACGATCATGAAAAGAAACGAATTTACTCCTCACTTACTTGGCCCGAGACAAAGCTGCACGGAACTGATCTTTTAACCATGCACTATGGTGCTTAAAGAGAAGAAAAATAGAAAGGAAAAAAAAAGAAAATGTGACTTGCTCAGCCACTTTGTTAGAGTGATATTAAGTATCTTATGTATCTGTATACTGAGAATCCGTGGAGTTTAATCTACTTCGCGTTGAATCTGAAGAGGTAGACCAATCTCGCTCATAGCGAGCATCATCAAACTGGTCTAGATCTTAATCAGTGACGGCTGGTGACGGGGTGTTGGGGATAGCAAAGGAAGATTCAACCATTTTTGCAAGAGTTCTTTCCTATTCATTCGATTTTAAAACACTTCTATAGCATGGACTTTCAATTCAGATGTTCGCAATACCAACTGTTTCTCTTCCGTAGTAAGGAAAAATAGTTGAATCTTCCTTTTACACCCCCCAGCACCCCGTCACCAGCTGTGATCTTAATAGTATTGACAGTGAACACCTGAAAAGGGCACTCCGATATTTGCGCGAAGCACGCTACCGCGCAGTATAATCCCCGACATTACCGCGCCGACTCTTAATAAACATTAATTAATTGATACTTTGAATGATTTGGATAAATATTTTATCCATAACATGCATAGAATGTTTTATATATTTCATATTTATAACGACCGGATAAAAGTAAGAGGCTAATTTATGACTCAGGTCTATGAAAAATAAACACATGAAATGAAATGATTTTTTTTCTATGTTTATTTGAAAGCAGATAATATTATATTTTTATTTATAAATGTACTTAAATCACAAATTATAAGTTTATTGCTTTTGCAAAGTGAAAAAATATGAAAGCACTGAAAGAAACAATACTTTGTTTACTGATTGATGTAAGAGTGAAAGAAATAAAAATACATTGGAAATTCATCACTTTTAAGGTGTTCACTGTCAATACTTGGTGGAAAGGCATTATAATAAAAATAATAATACATTTTTAGTACTTTTTCCACATAAAATGTATTTGATCAGGACCGGTTTCGCTCATGGCGAGCATTGTAAACTTGTTGACAATGAGTTGACAATGCTCGCCATGAGCGAAACCGGTCCCGATCAAATAAATTTTATGTGGAAAATGTACTAAAAATGTATTATTATTTTTATTTTTTATTACATTGGAAATTGACAAAGAGTGAGTTCCGACAAAACCAACTTTAATACATAAAAAATAGTACTCGTCTGAACTCAATCACGTCCATGTGAAATGTAGACGTGAATATATCAACATCCGAAGCAATTTCGTTAAACATCACTAAAGTTCTTCCCAGTGACATCCCCATGTAAATAAATAAAAGGTTTTATTTTGTCTTCTTTTAAGTTTTTTCAATGTAATTTTCGAGCTGTTGTATTTTTATTTTTCAAAATAAATGGATTTAAAATTTTATTAAAATGATAAAATTATATAAATTACTAGTATTGGAACCCGTCTTCGCTCGGACCAGTTTGGGGTTATTTTCAGCTCGGCGCGTAAAGTCAGACGGGCCAAGTTGAAACAACTTTTTTCAAAATTCAAAAGTCTAGGTCAATTAAAATGGAATTAAAATGAACATTTCAGACTGGCATTGACATTTCACAGCCCCTTTCATATATTGACAGCTCCATTCTCGCCCATTAAAATGTCCAAATTCAAGGAAAAAATCTAATTTGCTGTCAAAGAAATGTCAAATAATACCTTCACGTAAATAAAAACATTATTATATTAATAAAAGCCGGGAAAAGTTCAGTAGAAGACTAATTTATTACATTTTGACTAAATGTCTTCGCCGATAAAAAATCAAACATATTTTCTTTCATATTCGTTTTTATGGCAACTTAATGACCAACAATGCAAAAGGGAATTACAGACCCACAGACATACATACGCCGTTTCGGTTTTATATATGTACTACTCGATACTCGAGTAATTGGAGTCTCTACACACACATTGATAACGAAACAAATTTACCGTCGAAACTTTCGCGAGCGAAATCAATTCGTTTGTTTGAACTTGCAACAACAATGCAAAAGGGAATTACAGACATACATCCCCCGTTTCGGTTTTATATATAAGATTGCGCGCAAATGTGGTCGCGGTATTGTCAATGCACCGATTTCCAGTGTCACCACGTGACTGCAGTTACAGGACTCGCTCCTTGTCGTAACATTGTCTCCTTTACTTGCATTCAAAAAGTTATTTAAACAATAAAAATTCGCGTCTTTTTTTACTGTGCCATTCTTCATACTCACAGTGCATGTCATATGGGCGGCTAGCGGAAATTTCTTTTTTTACATAATGCTTTCTTTTCACGGTAAGGCCACACATAAAACATTATCATACGCAACATTATTTATGCTAGATTGTTAGACAACGTCGTCTTCTAATTGACATGCTAAAAATCTACACACATAATAGATTGCGCCTACTATTTATTTGCATTGTTACAGAGGTACGATTATAATGTACTCAAAAGTAAATAAAATGTACATAAATTGGGCTTGTGCGCGACTATTCGATATTTTTTTCCACCATACACTCAAACCTCTCTTTGTGTGATTTCAAAGTTATGCGGGTTTTTAATTATACACCCATCCCTCGCTTAACACGATACTCGGTTTCGATTTAACACGGTTTCAGTTTCAGTCGAAAAAAATGGTTTTCGACGTTTTTGGGTAATAATGATATTGAATGAAAATAACATATTGAGACGACCAGGGTTCCTTCTCCATCTGACTGGCGTCAGACAGCATCCTTCTACGGCGTTCGGAGACGGAACTTAGGGATAGGATGGGAGGAACGGTATCTCTGTATAGATTTCAATCGGTAATTTCTCTTGGCCGAAAACTCTATCCTAGAGTCGGCTAGTTTATTTTCTTCAAGTTATTACATTTTTTTTTATTACAAAAACATTTTTTTAAAACACGTAAGACCCAACGATTATTGCGACTTTCTCCTGTCCGAGACAGGAGGGCGATACGGCTATCGGCTTGAACGGTAACGACTTGAATTAGGGCTGAATTAAGACTGCCTGATGACCGACTTTGAAAATCAAAGTCGCTGTTATCTGCGCCTTTTGCCTCTCCTCCTCGGCGAACAAAACAGCATGGCTGCGTTCGCTGTCCAGGGATGCGTTCGCTGTGCCGGGGTGCGTTCGCTGTGCAGGGATGCGTTCGCATGTCGGTTTTGCAAATTTTTTATAACATTTTAATGAATTTATTCGCGATAATTAATAGTTTGGTCTTATTACCATTGATCGAAGTGATAATAAGATCGTCCGAGAGAGTTCTGATACCCTACAACATCATGCGGTATCAATATAAACATGGAAATTATTAATATCGCTCGTGCAATAGGAGGTCAGGGATTGGAGGATTTAGCAATCAAAAAAATTGATGAATTGCTTGAAGAACAAGAGTTAAATGAAGAAGAATTAATTGATATGAATACAAGTGTTCCTCCTGAAATCAGAAGCGATTTCGAAAGTGACACCGAAAGTTCTGGTCCATGTTCAACGATTACTGCTCAAACAATTAAAGATGGGTTGCAAATGGCAAGAAATATAAAAATGATCCAGATCGTGCATTAAAATTTCAACGAGACATTAAACAATGCGTTGAGAGATATGAAGAGATTTACAAGAATATCAAAATAGATGAACAATCACAAATTACCGTATTTTTTAAACGCCGACGGAATATAACAGAAAATGTAATTGAAAGTTGTAGTGATGATGACATTCAGCCAATAAAAAGAAACTTTTAAGGTGTTCACTGTCAATACTTGGTGGAAAGGCATTATAATAAAAATAATAACAAGAATACCAAAATAGATTTACAAGAATATCAAAATAGATGAACAATCACAAATTACCGTATTTTTTAAACGCCGACGGAATATAACAGAAAATGTAATTGAAAGTTGTAGTGATGATGACATTCAGCCAATAAAAAGAAACTTTTAAGGTGTTCACTGTCAATACTTGGTGGAAAGGCATTATAATAAAAATAATAACACATTTTTAGTACTTTTTCCACATGAGATTTATTTCATCAGGACCGGTTTCGCTCATGGCGAGCATTATCAACTGATAAGGAATACAATAAAACAGTAGTATTTATGCAAAAGTTAAGTATGAAAACAAGGTATGACAAACAATTGGTAAATCAACTAAGCAAATAAATTAAAGCAAATTACAAGAAAAATAGACTAAAAATAAAATTTTCAAGACCTCTTAGCAATGCAAAACTATCAGTAATAGATTATTAAATGTGACAAATTGATTTTATGTAGAAAATTAGGATGTTTAACCTTCGTAGGACTATCCTTGAAAAATGACTCTCAGGCCGAAGGGAGGTAAAAAAAGACCCGAGTTTTTTTGGCCTTATTGGCATAGACAGCAATAAAAAAATGATTGATTATGCTTTGACGTATATTTATACATCTTTCTGAAAAAAAAAATCATATAAAAATTCCTATTTTTTATATAATTATTCATATTTAAGTCGCACATTAAAAACGACGAAGTTTCCACTCCAACGGCTATGGCGAACTAACAAGCCAATAATCGTGCACGAAGTCACATTACCTTATCACTTATCTTATCGCTTTTCGCCTTTTATTGTTGCCAGATACGAAACACTCCGTCCATGTTATCTATAACTCACTATGGTCACGTTTTCTTATCGCTTATGGGCGTCAAATTTTATGTTAGCGCTTCCCAGCAATTGCAAACATTGACAATTAGTCTGAAAAATTCCGACTTCTTCTCCTTTTTTATCAAATACGGCACAACTAGCCAATAAATATCAATTTTTTTTCTGCAAAAGGTGTAAAAAACTATGATTTAAGAATACCAAAAGTTTAGATATCGTATCACTAGTATTAAGATAGATATTTAAGGTAAAGTAGCTGTTGGGACAAAATCTATACTGTTCGGGGTGGCTAGGTTAAACAGAAGAGGAGATGTATTGTATACCTTTCTACACAAATATATATATATATATTTTCCCCATATCCGCTCCCTATTCGGAGCATATGGCCGCCACACGGTGCCTCCAAGATTCTCTGTCTCCCGCCGACTTCCTCGCATCTTCCCAGGTCATCTGAACTGGGGATCGCCCACGGCAAGTTGGGAGATGCCCTTGCTCTCAAGCTCAAACAACCTGCGGCCACTGCCGGTAATATTACTATGGACGCCATTGAGGCCGCCGTTGAGCGCGCCGTCGACCGACGACTAAAAGACCATAAGGTGGACCAAAACCGTCATGCGGCCGAGTTGAGAACGGCCGTTGTTGAGTCCGTTGAGAGGCATACACCCCCGCAGGCCTTTGGTCCTCCTCAGGCCACTTCATGGACTACAGTTCTGCGGCGGAAGAAGCCAGATGCGGCCAAACCGAATTTCCCAATGCTCCCACCTTCTGCTCCGAGGCCGGGCGTGCTCTTCTTCCCTACGGGTGAGACAAAGAATTGTGACACAACAAAGGCGGCACTTAAGTCATCGGTTGACCCGAGCATCCTAGGCGTGAAGATAGAGGGTCTCCGAAACGTGCGCAACGGAGGCATTATTGTTCATCCTCGTACTGAGGCTGAGGCGAGAACTCTGTTGAGCGCTCCTGGTCTAGCGGAAGCCGGACTCAGGGCTGAAATTGCTGGAAGGCGGCAGCCGAGAGTCATCATCTTCAATTTGCCGACGGGCTTGGACGAACCGACCCTCGCTAAGGCAATACATGAGTCGACAACAGATTCCACGGGACTCACCCTGGAGGGTTCAATGGTGAGGCTGAGCCACAAGGCTGGGCCGCGCGGCCACAACAGATGCCACTATATAGTAAGCTGTGCACCGGCTGTAAGAATGGCCCTGATCAGAGAGGATCGCCTCTTCATGAGGTGGGAGACATTCCCTGTAAGTGACTACGTGAGCACTATAAAGTGCAATAAATGCCACGTATACGGACACATGTCCAAAGTATGCACTGCTAAAGAACCAACTTGCGGACATTGCAGCAAAGTGGGACACGACCGCGAAGATTGTCCACGAAAAACTGATGCCCCAAAATGCGCTGCATGCTCTAGGCATAAGCAGCCTAATGACCACACTACGAGCTCCCGCGACTGCCCTGCGAGGCTTCACGCCGAGATGAGGGAGAGGGCCATGACGGATTACTCGGTGCCTTTCAATGGCTAAGTTCGCTCAGTTGAACGTGGGACGGGGAAGGGTGGCCACTCTGGAACTGGAGGCTGTGATGGGAGCCAGAGGTATCGACCTGGCGCTGGTTCAGGAGCCTTACTCCTTTAGTCTCGAGAGGGGCTTTGGGGGCGGGCGCCTGATCCAGTCGGGTCCCACCTCGAAGGCTCTCATCTACGTCGCCAATCCGGAGTATGGTCTGCTCCATCTGTCTCATATTTCCAGCAACTGTTTGGCTTGCGCCGAAGTGACGGTCCCAGGATACGGTGTGGTGGTTGCCATATCAGCCTACTTCGACTTTAAGACACCGACTCAGGACATGACACGGCTGCTCGAGTCTGCGCTCGATGCCGTTGGTGGCAGAAATGTCATCATCGGTGCCGACGTGAACGTTCAGTCCCCGCTTTGGGCTCCGGTGGACCTTCCCTCGGTGGGCGGACCCATCGTTGAGGAAATGATTGCCCGACACTGCCTCACAGTGATCAATGATTGCAATAGTCTGCCGACTTTCTCGACCGCCAACGGGGAGTCCCATATAGACGTTACGCTGACCGCTGGTCTGATCTACCGGTCAGTCAGCGGCTGGCGGGTCTGTAGGGACTCCTCCGTGAGCGACCACCGACTTATCACTTTTAACCTAGGAATGAAAAGTACCAACGCTGTGTCTGCATCCCCGCGACTTCCCAAACGTTTTCGGACGGGAGGGGACAAGTGGGAAAAGTTTGAAGAGTGTATGGTTCGAAAACTCGACCGAGCGGCCAGAAACCCCGTAGATTCAACAGAATTGTCCGCCTCTCGGCTCACAAACATAATTGTTCAAGCGGCCGATTGCACAATTGGCCGGCGCAGACCCGGAAAATCAGGGCTTCCGCCTTGGTGGAACCGGAGCGTTACAGACCTCCGCAGACTCTCCAGGAGAGCTCGGAGAGCCCTTCAAAATGCCCGCCGCTCGGCTCGCACACCATATCAGCTCGACTCTCTCATTGTTTTGGCAGCCGCGTACCGCTCATCGTCAAACGTATACAAGACAGCCATCCAGCGTGCGAAGCGCGATCACTGGCGAACTTTCGTCACAGAAAAAGGAGGCTCAAACCCATGGGGCCCGCCCTACACTGAACTGACCCGTTCCGCTCGGATGAGCCGGGTCATCAGCGGCGTCGCTAGACCTCCCGAGCTCGGGGGGTTTACGAATACAATGCTGGAAACTGCATCGGTCCTGTTGGACACCCTTGTACCTGCCGATGACCCCACCACTGACACGGACCTAGTGAAGCTGGCGCGAATATCTACCACACAATCACCCGAGACGCCAAAATCACCGCTGCCCACTGAAGATGAACTGGAAAAGATTATCGCTGGATTACCACTGGACAAGGCCCCTGGTCCTGACCGAATAGACAACATCCTCATCAAGCGAGTCTGGGCTCTGGCTAGGGCCGACATGACGAACGTCATCCGCAACTGCTTCACAGAACATCTCTTTCCCGACTGCTGGAAGACGGGTGCGCTAGTCGTTATCCCGAAATCCGGCAGTCGGCCCCCCACGGACCCCAAGGCTTATCGCCCTATCACCCTTCTGCCTACGTTAGGCAAACTCTTGGAAAAACTAATATGTAACAGGCTTGAAACCCACCTGAATAGAGTCTCCCCCTTATCTCGGGTCCAGTTTGGATTCCGACCGGGAAAATGTACGGAAGATGCAATACAACACGTTATGTCCACGGTTCGGCGCACAGCCCGCAAATACGTGCTGGGCGTCTTCCTGGACATCGCCGGTGCCTTCGACAACGCTTCTTGGCCTCTTATTTTATACAAATTAAAGCTCAGACAGGTCCCGGAAGACCTTTTTAAGCTCATTCAAAGCTATTTCACTAACCGGGTCGTCCTCTACGACACCGGAGAATCCGTAATCACGCGTAAAACCAGCATGGGGTGTCCTCAGGGCTCCGTCCTGGGCCCTCTACTCTGGAACGTCTTATTTGATGACCTTCTGTCACTGTTGCTTCCGCAGGGTTGCGGCCTCATTGCCTATGCGGATGACGCCCTACTTATGGTAGAGGCGGACTCCCGCTTGGGCCTTGAAACAGCCGCCAACCAGGCCCTTAAAATCATTGCTGCCTGGGGTACCGAACACAAGCTTACATTTGCACCAAACAAAACCGAGGCTCTCCTCCTCAAGGGGAGCAATTCACTTAACATCCTTGCTAGGCCGCCGAATATCCGTATGGGCACCACCTCGGTTAGGACGGCCGAGATGGTCACCTATCTGGGGATTGTATTAGACAGTAAATTGAGTTTCTCACGGCACGCTCGAGTCTCGGTGTGCAAGGCCAGTCGGGCCTTCCTCCGGATCGGGCGCCTGTCCGGGAGCGACTGGGGTTTGAAAAAACGAGCCTTAAGGATAGCATACGACGCCATTTTTATGGGCATTGCAGGCTACGCGGCTAGTGCGTGGTCTGACAGATGTCGGCTCAAGTTTATACGTAGAATCTTAATAACCGGACAACGCACGGCGCTTATCGCAATGACAAAAGCATATCGCACGACTAGCAACGAGGCCCTGCCGGTAATGGCAGGCGTCCTGCCGTTGGACTTGCACATACAGGTTCGGGGCGCTGTGACCCTTTTTATGGCGGGAAGATCTGCCATGATCGGAGACCAGATGATGGCTCCCCCCCGGGGCTTGCAAATATTGACAGGCACCTTCGCCTGGACGCCTTTCGCGCCCATGCAGTGGAGGAAGCGCTTCGGGTCTGGCAGACGCGGTGGGACGCCTCCCTAAAGGGGCGGCAAACTTATAAATTTTTTCCTGCCGTCAAGTGGCGAATGGAAGTCTCAAGAGGACTTTTTGTTAATCATTGGACCAGCCAGTTCATATCTGGCCATGGTGGTTTCGCTGCCAAGCTCTTCCAGCTTGGCCGGAGGGTAGATGGGCCGACATGCAAATGCGGCGAAATACAGGATGTTGACCACATACTGTGGGATTGTCCATTAATGTCGGGAGAAAGAGAAGAGTTGCTCAAGGTGGTAAGACCTTCTGTCGGACCCACGGGACATGCGGACTTGGTGGCTAGTAAATTGAATTACGCGGCCTTCAGCAAATTTGCGGCGTCGTACGGCAACAGAGCGGACCTATTCGTATAGTCCCCCCGCTTCGGATCGGAAACTAGAGTCATTTCACTGTTTTGCATTTTTAATATTATAAACTTAAATGATAGAGACAATCAGCACACTTAAGTGCAAGCCTCCAAGTACTTGAGCTTCTGCTCTCGGACAATTCCTGCGATCAAAACTGAACAGATACGCTTCACGTTGTTACGCCACGGGACACGTCTGCTGAAACCAGAACGTACGGCCGTGGCGGGTGGTGGTTGGGAACAACGCATGAGTACATCCTATGGATGGTCATCAGAGGCCTTCCGCGGCGTCGTGATCCATCAGGTTGATAGAAGAGGCAGGCAGGATTCAGGCACCCCTGAGGCATCCGCAGCACATGTCCAAGCCAGGTCCATCGTCGCCTTTTAATTTTAGACGTAATAAGGGGCTGGTTTGTCCGCTCTCTTACCTCCGTATTCCTGACAAAGTCAAACCACTGTACTCCTAGTATTCGCCGCAGGCATCTGTTTTCGAAGCACAGTATACGGTTACCTTGTGCTTTTGTGATGTGCCATGACATGCCAATATATATAGTTAATTAAATGTATGCTTAAACATTCGGCGATGGCGTAAGCCGAATCAACCATATGTCTAATAATCTTTTAAGAACTGAAATACATTGCTACAACAACAAAAAATATGTTATTATTGCAATGTAGTTAAAAAGTAAGGTATCAGATAGATATTTATTAGATCAGGGTAGGCCAGCATTTTCAACTTATAAGAAAAAATGGTTGTCTGTAAAGTCGGTTTACGGACGATAGTTTAACGTGACAACGTCATAAGAAAACATTGATGAAATTTATGAATGGCGTTGCAGACGTGGATGCGGTAGCATCTTGCACCTACATGGGTACATTACTCCTTGACGATAGTGGCAGATCCGTGAGATTCACAGGTTCGTCAGGTTGGTCTGCAATGGTGTGACTTTAGGCGGTTCTGCGAAAGAAATCGTTGATAATTTATTGTTTATTTAAAGTATATTTGTTATACGTTAATCAGTTTTTTAATATGCAAGAATTAATTACCTTTATTGCCGCAATTGTTGTTGTAATATAAACAATGAAAACCACATTAACATTTCACTTCACTTTATAAACAGTTGTAAACAGATCACGTGTAGGTACTGTAGGTGTATAAGTTGTGTGCTGCCGCTGTCTCTTTTCTACTCAGACGCATCGACCAATCGAGTGTAAGAGAGATAGATGCGGCACAATCCGAACGGTAGGCCGATCGTGCCTCTCTATCGCCTATCCGCGCTCTCGCTCGCACGCTTGCCTTCGGCGTAACGCGACAAACGGGACAATGAGTCATGTTTTTTCGTGCGTGCAGCGGACGTTCATCGATTTATAAGACGTTGTCACGTCAAAAACCAGAGCTGTGGAGTCGGAGTCAGAGTAATGAAAAACTTTTAAAAAGTTGAACTTTAAATTTATGCATATAACGTGTAAAAATTGGCCATTGGCCGGAGTGGTTGGTTGATAGTAAATTGAATACACATAAATAAGAGGGGTGGAAAATAACGTGACAAAATTAAACTTTATTTAGTCGTAGCTGGTGTTGTGTTTTTGATCAATTAGGTCATGCCCTTGTTTAAACATATTTCTGACGATGGCGTTAGCCGAAATAGTTCATTTACTTATCTTTGTATCAACTTATTCTATTTACATATATAAAGGGTATTTCAATAGGGACGCTCAAAATATGTTACTTTGTCCTGCTGAGTAGATTATTCATTGTTTAGTGGCCAAATTTGAGTCAACCAGTTTGGTAAATAATCGGCCAACACCTACCTGTACGTCATCAAAATACAATATCTGGTGAAAACATTGCTGCTGTGTGTGAAAGTGTACAGGAAAACCCAAGGCAGCAAGAACTTGGCTTTTCTGCGACTTCAACTTGGCGAATTTTGAATCGGGCCTTATGTCTGCACCCGTATAAAATCCAACCAACCGAGGAACTTCAGGTAAACGACCGCAGACAACGCCTGATTGGGTTCTGGAGCAGTTGGAAGTTTACCCAAATTTTTCAAAAAAGTCAACTTTAGCGACATGGCCCATTTTATAATGAATGGATATTGGCAGACATTTGATGCTATATTCCATATTTAATGCCGTAAAATATACTTACAAATGAAATTAAAATTTAGTCGAAATCTCACAAACAACTTGTTTTATTTACATTTCAAAACTAAGCGTCCTTATAAAAAGACCCTTTATATGTTTCTTTGGTACAAAACAATACACATTATTTTGTGTCTTGTCTTGTTGCATTCATAACTCAAATCCGGTAAAAAAAACATCACGATGCAATTACCAAAACCGAGCTTGACTAAAAAATGCATTTTTTATAAACACCTCTACGATCCTACGATCTCAATTTTACCATAGAACTGTTATTACTGTCTATCTAATATTATTTTTTTTCCATTTGTTACAGATTCTGTGTGAAAATCTTTCAAGTCTTCGTTCTAATTATTGTATTGAAACGAAAGTTGATCCGATTTTAAAATTCTCAATACAAACAAAGAGCTGTGAAATTTCAAAGAAAACTTTGCACACCATTAAAGAGTAAAGTATTATTTTGTATAAATATTCAGTTTCAAACATAAAAGATGGCGATGCACTGTGTCAAGTTTAACTTTTGAAAGACTGTGCTTGAAATATAACTCGTAGGCTGAAGGGGTGTCTATAAAAGACCACAGTGGTATGGCCTTATTGGCATAGACTGCAATAAAAAAATGATTGATTATGCTTTGACGTATCTTTATACATCGTTCTATATGAAAATCGATAGTTATTCATATTTTAAGTCACGTATGAATGAGACAACCTGATCGTGTTCTTGTTTATTCTAGACCAGTGGTTCTCATGTGCGGCAACCAGAGGATTTGGCTGCGGCCACCAACAGCTTCATAGAAAATGTTCATATTAAAAAAATGTGGTTTTACAAGTTAATTTCTCAATAAAAACAATGAAAATGAAATGTTTCGTATAAATTTAAAACCAATAGTAAATTGACAACATGTGCAGTTCCATTTAATAAACATCAAACTGAACAAACTCAAAACTTAAATTTGGTGCGGCCACCTGACAATTTTATAGGACCACTTATGTTAACGATGCGGCCACGGTGCAATTTTCCGTGAGAACCACTGGCGATATCAAAACTGTGAATGCGATTTCTTATCGACACCTTTTAATGTAAAAAGCATCCATTTGATTTGGAATGTTCGTTGAAAGAGGCGCGTTTTAGATAAGATAACGTAATCTTATCGCGTATGGGCAGTGAAGTTTTAATCCTGGAAATCGGTAGCGACAATATAAATGGTTTTCGACCAATAATTATCCGACTTATTTTCGTTTTTATTTAATTGCGACGAAACTAGTCGACAATATTTTTTTACTGCAAAAGATGTAAAAACAATGATTTAAGATTACCAAAAGTTTACCCATTATATCACTAATATTAAGATAGATATTTAAGATAAAGTAGGAGTGGTGGTCGACTGTTTCACCCTCAGCCTGGCAAAAGTCAAATATTCAGTTTCAAACAATAATCTTTTCGGCACAAAAGATGGCGATGCACTGTGTCAAGTTTAAAGAATACACGGACCAAAAAACAAAAAAAACACACAAAAGAAATGAATAGTAATAAATATAATAATATAAACACAAAGAGTGATGCAAATTTCCCTTTCACTGCGATTTATGTGTTATTTTTTTTAGCAAATGTTTTTAATGGTAGCTTAAATAATATTTACGATGGAAAAATTCCGCGCAAGTTTTCATGCATGAACGTTTCTAGTCTTGAGAGATAAAATCATCTTTTTAAGATTTTCGTTTTGCTTATTTAAAGTCGACATAATCGAATGAGCCTAACATCTTTGAAGACGTTCAGATTTTTTATAACGGATATTGATATCACATGCGGTATTATTTTTTATCATTTCCGCTTCCAACTTGGAGAATATGTACTCCTCACGGAGTTTATCTCAACATATATATTATTTACGAGAACTGCTTGTTAGTCAGTGGCTCAAACTCTTTTTTTTAAGAGAGTAGTGATTGAAAGGATATGGGGAATAGAACAGGTTAGCTGTCACAATGCGTCGCTTTTTTGAGATCGAAAAAAAGAGGTTTGAAGGTATTTTGACAACACAAACACCCATGCCTTCGAACAGACTGAGAAAATCTGCTCGTTCCGGGAATCGAAACCGGGTAGTCCGGCTCTTAAGCCAGCAACGTTAACCACTGCGCCACTGACCGGAAAATAAAAAAAAACCTTAATTGACTTAACTTTTAAGGTATTCACTGCCAATACTTGGTGGAATATCTTTTGATACATCTGAAACTAGTCGAGTATTTTCAAATATTACTACTCGATACTCGAGTAGTTGAGATGTCGAGTAATTGGAGTCTCTACTTGTAGGCCTTGCTTAACTTTTGTTCAAATATCGCTGTATCTTTGTATTTCAGTTGATAATGCTCGCCACGAGCGAAACTGGTCCTGATCTTTTAAATTAAATGTGGAATAATTACCTACTTAATATGTTTTATTAATTTATTTAAATTAAGTAATCGGCTGAAGTTTTTTTTTTTTTTTTGGATATCTGCTTGACGGAGCATCAAGTTCTAATGCGTGTCAGCGCCAAAGTTCTTCCAGTCTCCTCGTCTCTAAATGTTTTAACTCTTGAATTTTATTTGTTGACATACCCTTCCTATCGCTTCCGACAGGAGGGCGCGATCGCTACAGTTGAGAAGTCAGTTTAATATTGCGTCTCTATCTAGGGAGGGTCATCGAGAAGAATAGCTCTGGGCCTATATCGATTCTCTGAGGCCTTCTCGTCATAATTCTGCAAGCAAGAGATTGTTGGGTTACCGTAAAGGCCCACAGCCTTATGAAACTTTTTAGAGGTTTCACGAACGAATTCGCGAATAGTTGGCACAATCGGCTGAAGTAACTATTTCTTCTAAAGTTCTTGCAATCGATTAACGAATTCGCTAATCGATTGCAAGAAAAGTGTCTTCATGTTATTTAATAGCCGTCCTTGTATTTGTTTAATAATTCTGACGCACAACTTTTGAAATCGGAATTTAAATAACTTCCGTTGAATACACATCTTTCAGAAGATTAAATTACCTAACAGCTTTGAACTCTTAAAAATGTATACCGTAATTTTGTTCAAACACAATGTTCTATTCTATATTTAAAAATAGTATGCCAAACTAATCAAGTCCATAAAGCTTGGAGAGTGATCAAAATAGTCTTTACTTAACCTTTCAACAGCCCCGAATGTAACACCAGGTATACAGCGCAGGGCCCAAGATTTCAATGAAGCTAAACAAATAGATTTTTTTTTAAATTTATAAAAATATCTTACCTAAGCACTTACATATAATAATAAGCATCAATCGAAGCACATCAAAATACTTCTTCCTGTCCAAATTCTAGCAAAAATGTGTCAAAATCTTTACAAAAGAAAGGGTTGTCAAAAAAATAGATTCAATTACAGATAACAATAAATAAAAAAGCGTCTAAAAAAAATGCAATAAAATGATCAAGTAACTGATATGTGACACGCCAACTTACGCATCGCGAACTAAAGAGCGTGAATAAGAGATAGTATAATTAAATACGAGATCCCTGATAATACCTCAAGGGAAGTTCTTTTATTTCAGCAATATATTCGATAGTCAATGAATTTAATAATTGAAGCTTATCCAGAGATGGCATTGGTAGCATTAAAATTGAAAAAAAAATATTTCATTCAGAGAAACGTTCCAAAATGGCAGCGCGTATATCGTTCGTCACTGGCCTCTGTAAGGTTTGACCATATTCTATTCGAGTTTCTGGCAGGAAAAAAGCTTGTATTTTACAAACAGTGTGAAGCAAGGCAAACGAACGCATATTGTAAAGGTTTACATTAGCGATCAGATGGTTCAGTATTCAAGTCTTGAGAATTTCAATACACTTGAGATCTAGGATGTGATGTATTTTCTTTTAGAATCTCGTGTGTCATAAAAATTTCAAACCCTCTTACGCCTTCGTTGGAACCAGGGCTGTGGAGTCGGTAAAAAAAGTTCGACTCCGACTACGGCATTTACCAAATCCACGACTCCTACTCTGACTCCGACTAAAAAAAAAATTAATATCGTCACGTTTTTCCCCTAATTTTCCTAATTATGTGTTTTCAATTAAATATCAACCCTACCAATCCGGCCAATAGCCAAATTTGACATATTAAACGATAAAAAGTAAAAAATAAATAGTACAAGCAAGCCCCGCGACGACTCCGACTCCGACTCCACAGCCCTGGTTGGAACAATTAGCAAGAATGCAAAATATGTTTTCTTTTATACTAAAGCAATAACATTCGAGATTATATATACAGCTTTCCAACGTTATCAAAAAAATTTATAATTCATCAAATTTAATACAATAGAATTTATATCATTGCCGAGATAAAACTATCCGAGACTTAATTTTATTAATATCAACTTTTAGACATACAAGCGACAATAAATAACGGGCCAAACTCACTTCTTTCACTTATTAATTTTGCTAAATACTAAATCGAAAACACAATAATTTATTTATGGCGTGATCTAAATAACACGATTTCCTTATGCTTATTGTAAGATAATAAATAAGCGAGTTTCTAAACCAAATACTGGCTTACTCTTGAAACTATAAAAATGTCAAACAGCAGAAGATTAAAAACGTGTTTCTCTTGTCATTTTTGTTCAGCTCATTTTCGGTATAAAAACGTTTTTGATTGCAGCAAAAGTCCAAACAGGCCATCTTAAAAAAACGTCACTGTCTAAGCCTAATTTCAGAATCAACAAAATAATAGTAAATAATTTAACGTTGGGTCCGTGGTAGAGACTCCAATTACTCGACATTTCAACTACTCAAGTATCGAGTAGTATAATTTTAAAATACTCCAATAGTTTCAGATGTGCCAAAATAAATATTATTAATTGAAATTTGTGTATGATAAAAAGCTTATTTAATTGATCATGCCACAGCGGCATACACTAGTCGGCTATTCAAAAGATTATTTTTCGATATTATAGTTTGTGTCTTGACATCATAGACTTGTCATTGACAAGATAAGTCAGCAGAACCCAAAGCAAAATTACCAAAAGAAATTCTCATAAAGCATAGTTAACGGCAAAACCATTAAAAAATATAGATTACCTGAAAGTAAAATCCTTTCGTAAGACTAAGTTAGTATAACTCGAGTATTTTTAAAAATACTCGAGTATCGAGTACTTGATACTCAACGAGTATTCTCGAGTATTGAGTATTTGATACTCGGATTGGAGTCTCTATCCGTAGTCGATTGTCAAATTCGTTGGGGGTTTAGTCAAAGTCCAGACAGTTTCGTTTTCCATGCGTTCATTACCACTCAATAAAAACCCAGATCAGCTTTCAATTTTAAAAAAATACATAAAATCAATTTAATACTTGATTATTACGATGTAAAGATAGGATGCTAGAAAAGAAGAGATGATGTATTGTGTATCTTTTATACACCTGTATATATAAATTTATATTTGAGCATAGTTCTGACGAGGGCGTAAGCCGAAATAGCTATCAACATAAATATCTTATAATTTAATACATTGCTATTTTAACTTTTATTTAATTAATTGCAATTACTTATCGAAATATTTCGAAGGGAGTGTTTAAAACGAACTTCTCTGTAATCGGTTGAAAGGGGGTCTCTTATTGGCTCTAATTTGGGCCAATCCGGTGTTTTGTTTAAGCATTCGTGTATTATAGTGAAAATAATGTTAATTGAACTTCAATTTACTGTTATGTTAATTATTCGGTAATTAAAATTGAATTTTAAGCGCATGGATGATTGATCGTTATGGAAACGTTTGCCAAACCATAAAAAATGCCGTAATCATAATAATGTGCTAATTAACCGTACGTTTTATGAATGCATACAGTCAACAAAGAGTTGCGCAACGCTCGACCATCCAAAAAAGGCGCACTTATCATTATTATACATTTGATCGAGCGATTATACTTTCTTTTAGATTAGCAATGCACGCTTAGCGAGAAAGATGGACGGACTCTTCTTCAACACTATCTTTCTTCACCATTTCGTAACGTAATAAACAATATTTTAATCAGTCATAAAAAGAAATTGCACGCATGTGGTGACCATGTATCAAGGTTTTGCGATTCTCTTGGTTTTTGGAAGTGATTAAAGCAGAACTGTGGAGTCAGAGTCGGAGTCGTGGAGTCGCTGTTTTTTGGCTGGAGTCGGAATCGTCACGGCGCTTGGGCCGGAATCGTACTCGGAGTTGGAATTTTTTTTTAAGTTAGAACTTTTCATTACCTTCCCATTGTTGGTGACGGGAGGGTTCGATCGCTTAAGTTTAAGTAGTCATTTTACTTTATCTTTCTACCTATGGAGGGTCGTCGAGAAGACTGGCTCTCGGTCTAGATCGATTCTTTGATGCGTTTTCGACATAATTCTGCAGGCAAGAGATCGTTGGGTTACAGTGAAGGCCCACTGCCTTACGTTAAGACTGTATCTAAAACTGGGGTTAAAAAATAAAAACCAGGGCTGTGTAAACGGTGTCATGAAGTCGCAGTTTTTTGGCTGGAGTTGGAGTGGGATTTGTCTCAGTGCTTTGGCCGGAATCGTACTCGGAGTGGGCAATGTTGAAAAGTTTGAACTTTTTGTTTATAAATATAATATATAAAATTAGGCTATTGGTTGGTTGATATTGAATTGAATATACATACATACATACATAGGAAAAGTAGGAAAACACGTGAGGGAATTAAGCTTTTTTTAGTCGGAGTCATGTTTTTTTAACGACTTCACAGCCCTGGATAATAGTAAATGAGATACACTCACTTCATAACAAGAAAATATGACTCGCAGATTTGTTTTGATTTAAATTCTCTGCGAGTCATTTGTTTCATCATTTTACCTGTCATTAACGTAGCAGTGTTAGATTATGGAAATAAAACAACTGGGGTTTAACTCTTTTCCATTATCTCCGCGTCATTTCTACTACTGGCGCTGTGTATTCTGAAAAAAATTCAAATATTTTTTTTATAATTTTTCATAACTTTATTGTATTTTTGATTTCTTCCGTAATTGTAACGTTTTCATATAACGAATAAAATGATTAATTTAATGAGATTAATTTAAAATTTATTACGAAAACAATGTGACAAATTTAACTCTAGTATGCTCAGTGGTAATGTTCGCGATTAACGAAACCGGTTCTTATCTGGTAAATTTAATTTTAATGGGAGACGAGGAGAAATTGTCACCTTAAATCCGGCATTGTTTAGGAGTACAGTGAAACCCCGATTCTACGTTTTTCAAGGGACCGTATAAAACAAACGTTAAATGCGGGAAACGATGAATGCGGGAAAGTTTTATATATGAACTAAATGCCGGGACTATAGAAAATGAACGCACCACGCGGGAAAACGTATAATGCGAGAACGTAAGATCGGGGTTCCACTGTATGAACTAAATGCAGGGACTAATAAACTAATGGAAATGAACCCACCTCGCGGGAAACGTATAATGCGAGAACGTAAGATCGGAGTTCCACTGTATTGTTAATGGCAGAATTTCAGAATTATTGCGAGCTTCCTTCCTTTTTCTATGGAAGGGCAGTATGGCTGGTCACCCCAGTCGCGGGCAAGACACGGTAATACACGCGGCGACTTGACTTGGGGGGAATCTCGTTAAAAATTTTGATCGCGGTCTCTAGTCTTTTTTTGATCGCCGCTTCGAGTGGTGGCGTGTCAAGGTGGCTTTGATCGCCGTACGTATACCAACCGGAGCTTCGGTCCCAGCTCGTGACGTCACGGCCCGGCGAAAGTTGAGCGATCGAAAGTAAACGCGACTCAGCCTCCGCCGGAGAAAGTGAAACGCCAACAGACACGCGCGATGTTAGGTAACGACACATACGTATTATACACGGTAAACATCGCCAATGGACACGATTAAAATAATGCCATCCAATATAATGATTTAGTAATAGTTCTCTCACACAAACAGCGACCGTCGAAGAACCCTGCAATGCACACACCGACAAAAAACAATACCTAAACAATAACACAGAATAAAAAGTGACAGTGAATTTAAAACAAAAAACTCAGCAACTAAAAAGTGACAGTTAAATATAAACATTAAAACCTTTAAAATAAAGAATTCAATTAATCTGTGATAGCAAAATAATCTTTTTTAAAGAATAACAAAGATAATATCATAAAAATTGTAGAGTTAAACAAAGAAATTTGCAGTGAAACAAAATACTATTTTGTTGTACATTAATCAAGCTTAATTTAATCTCAGTTTTTTGAGAAAAAGCTGAGGAAGGATAATAAGTGTGGTTTAATTGTGTTCATGGATAGCAATTCTAAGTTGAAGAATATTCCATCGAGATTAATAACAAAGTTTTTTTTGAGAAGAACAAGAAACGGTTTGAGTTAAAGACCATCATTTTTTGTCCGTATAATGTTGGTCGAACCAAGATGGAAGATATTAGTACTGATAATGGGTCTACTTTTGGCTCAAGCTATAGATAGCCCTGGGAGAGGACCTCTAAAGCTTCACGATGATAAAAAAATCAGGCGGATACTTGCTCAAAATCCACCGTTCCAAGAGAGCCAATTTAATAAATTCAAGTCGAGAGAATCGAAAAGTGTGGACTTGCAGAGTTTCCCAGATGCCATTGGAGAAATACCAGCGTCTTCTCAAGGCGCTGTTGGCTTTCCCGAAGAATCTTCTGGAGCAAGAAGGTCTCAGATAACATTCAGAGATGAGCCCTACAGGGAAGAAAGTAGATTCCGTGAAGGAGGTGAATTTAATGGACACCAAGGGAGAGCGAATGAAGAATATAATAATGCAAATAATATCCCGTTGAAAAGTACGAAAATAAAATTCCAAGACGAAACCGAATATGAAGATGCAGTAGCTGAATCCAGCTTTACAGTTAGTGAAGAAAGTGGTGATCAGCCCGCATACGAAAACTACAACAACCAAAATCAAGATTCTGGCAACAATGCCAGATATCATGAAGAATATAATCAAGCCCAGGGAGCATTCGGACCACATTTTCCAAGGAACAATGTAAACTTTAGACCTTCAAGTGAAAACTTTGCCGTTTCCAAACCGTTTCATCCAAGATTCCCTTTCCACAGTCCATATTTTATGCCACCGAAATCTATCAACAATGATTACAACAGTTATTTCAACGGCTTTCCAAACCCTTTAGAGTTCGCGCCAGTTGTGAAAGGTACTTACTTCAACAACGGTTTCGCGCAAAAGACGCCATTGTCAAACGCCTGGAAGTCGAGAACCCCTCGCGTTGTGTTCCCATATTCTCCAGAGAACGGTGCCCAATTCCAGTCCAACTCCCATCAAGGAGGGACTGGAAATTCATTATCGAATGGGATCAACTACAATAATGACAATGTGGTGTTTAGAGACCAGAACTTCGGATTGAACGACTTATCTTCGGTTCAGGAGATCAGGAACGACTTCAATCTTCAAGATATTGGTGGCGCTGAAGACGGCCAGATTCGAGAAAGAGGTAAATCATTCACTCACTAATTTATTAATCCATATCATTATCATTTTAGTGATTTGAAATAACATTCATTTGTTACATTTTATGATGGTATTTAGCTTATTTTTCTTATTTTAAACAACTATTCAACCTAACGTTCAACAAGCGTTCAACCTAAGTTGGCGATGGTGCAATGCTGAAATAGCTATACATCGATTGAAAAATTCTAAAGAGTGACTGTTATTTCAAATTCATATTTTTTATTTTCTTAATGTATTTTTTTAGCAATACATGAGTCGAATATTGTATCTACAAATTTTGAGCATATTTTTAATAATGAATAAATTGGTTGCTATTTAAATTTTAGTAAATAAATTTTCAATCAAAAAACAAAATTTCTTCCTCATTGACAAATTTTCAATGATAATAATAGCTGTATCAAGAAAATATTAAATTATCTATGGCTTATTTCAAATATGGAAACATTATGAATACATTTTGTGAGTATATTCATTTTTTGAATGTTACGATTCATCTCCATTTGCTTATTCCATTTCATAGCATGTTTTATTTTAAATCATCTAACTCTGCTTGATCTGAAACAAAAGATTCTAAATCAAATTGTGATAATCATTTCTAAATACACTTCGCATGTATTGTTTTCTTTACTTTTTGTGTTGCTTTTAACTATGCTTGTTTTACTGTTTTTTTTTTTAGTTTTTTTTTATTATTATTTTGAGTTTGTGTTGGGTTTTAGAAGTATTTTAACTGTAACATTTAAAAAATATTTTTGTTTTTTTTTTAAACTTCCAATTGAATGTGTAGGTACAACAAAGTTATACCGTTAGTTTGTTTGTTTGTTTCTATCCTCCCCTCTTTGCTTCCCGTTTTTATAATATATCATGTATAGAATATTAGAATCAGTCATTAAGCAATCTTTGCGACAGTAAGTTAGTCTGAAGATACCTCTGAAAGAGACTAAACACGTTTCACAAATAATATCACGATACGTCAGTATTCGCAAAGAGTTTTTGATATTTACAGTACAGTATCTCAACTTTGTGGCAGTAGCATAACCACTTGGTGTGTGTACCCCAGAAAAAAATTACCCAGCAAACAACATAGTTTTTTTTATGATCTTCGTTGATCAGTATTCGTAAGGAGTTTTTGTTATTTACATAAACACTTGATGTGTGCCCACCTTGGCAATAACTTAACTAGCGAGAAAACAACATATGTATACTACGATGGTTTTTTTATGAGCTTCCTTGAACAGTATTCGCAAGGAGTTTTTGTTGTTTACATTATAGTATCTAAACTTTGTATCAGCAGTATAAAAACTTGTCGTGTGGCTTTAAATTATGTTGCGAAGCTTACCGTTTCGAATGCCCGGACTGGTCAGTTTCATTTTTCCGAAATTCCATCCCTCGCCAATCCATTCTTGAAAACAGGACGCAGTTAGATCGATTGGCTAACCACTATTCTCTAAAAACTTTATAATTTACAATATATTATTCCGTTTCCTAAACATACTGATTACCAATAAATCTTATGTGCCAATATTTATAATTGTGCAACGCAAAATATCCTATGTGACAACGCACGACCTTGGATATTTTTTCCTGAGCATGGTCCTATAGCAGAATTCTAGGGAAAATAGTCAGTTTTAATTGGAATTTTATATTTACACATTGGCTACGGGGATATTCAAAACACATAGAGGAACGACGCGTATTCCACGTTCCGGTAGCCAATGTGTTAATTCATATGTCGAGTCCTGCTCGACATTGTAAAACTTGGTTAGAAAGCTATTTGTTACTTCATTTTTAACTATCTTTCTTTCAAAAACCGTATTTATTGGATTGTGTTTCTTAGTTAAAGTTTGTAACATGTCATAATGAGGTATATTTTTCGGTATTTTGTTTTACCATGCTAATAAATAAGCAAATCCTTTATATTTATCAATTTATCCAATCTATTGGCGAGTTGCTGGAAGGAAAAAAATATATATTGAGAAGTGCAATGAGTTATATGACACGGTAAGAAAAATAACAATGTATTTTAGTTCTGACGAAGGCGTAAGCCGAAATAGCTATCAAACAATATATAAAATAATTTATGTAGAACTAAAATACATAGTTATTTTTCTTACCGTATTATAATGGAGTTCTACCAAGTAAATACATACTCAATCAATCAATGAGTTAAATGACTATGGGAACAATTTTAGTTCCGAATTCAGCCGCAGTCAAGATATGATGGTACATCTATAGCTGTCAACAATTCAATTGCACCTGTGACAGTCAAAAGGATCACATGACTAATTCCAGTAATATATGGGGTTGTGTATATCTCTACAATAAATAAAAATGGTAAAAACAGTTGTTATTAATTATATCCTAATGTGCTTTTATCCACATTGTAGATATTATGCGAGAAACTACGATATATTCTATTTTATCAAACAGGTGACCGATTCGTTCAAATCAGTGTTGGATTCGATCGATCTAAACGATTTGAAGCCCCAGTTAATTGTGTGTTCAGTTATTGAACGTGTATCGTTCTCATAACATTATAATATATTACATTGAAAAGGATCTACATAATACTGTTCAATATCTTTTCGCGGTCGTCGATTAGTATTCAGGTTTCAAACGGCTGACATTTTTCTGAATCATTAATTCTGTGTTCACTTTCAATCGAAAGTGTTTCGTGAGGTGTTCTTTTGCTGACCGATTCAAGTAAAGCGCGCCTGACTGTTGCGAACAATTTTACTCAGAATTCGAGACACGTAAGGAAAAGAATTTTTAAATTTTGTAACGTATGTTTATTATTAAATTGTTCCCGAGTAATCGAGACATGATGTGTATCATCTGCTCAACCTTTCTTGAAAAACTATACTAAATAAGTTATATGTAAACATAATTACTTGCTCATTGTTAGAACTAAATTTTATTTTTGTATTACATTATATCAATCCAAACTTCCAACGCTTACATCTCAAAACAGGGTAAAGGAATCTTTTCAAAGTAAGTTATCTCTATGTCAAATTTGAATTTTTTACTTTTCCATGAGTTTTGTCTCTAACGACCCGGGTTTCGCCTTATAATTATGGGGATTTTAGAAAATATTAATGACCAGATAATAACATAAGAATATTCTTTGTATAACCTGTATTCATTCAAATTTCGCTAATTTACATTTTAATAACCTTTTAATTTAGTGATCTACTTATATTTTTGTATATAAACGATACAAACTGTTTAATACGCGTCAGTTCAAGTAAATCCGTGCACTTGGAATGCCTGAAGATGCCGAAAGGCGAAACCCGGGTCGTTAGCGACAAAACTCATGGAAAAGTACAAAATTCAAAAAATTCAAATTTGATATTGAAATTCCACCAAGCACCCTCAGTCTAAATACTTTATTACATCTCTATGTTTTGTTCTGGTTTTAATTGAAAATTTCGTTCATAGAGTCAAGTGATAATGTGACATATGGTAGTTAAAGACTCCAATTCGAGTATCAAATACCCATACATTTTTGAAGCACTCGTTACTCGAGTATTTTGAAAAGTACTCGAGTAATACTCGTTGACTATGCTATGCGAGACTTTCTTTTGTTAGTTTTGCTGTGTGCCCTGCTGATTTTTCTTATCAATGACAAGTTTATGATGACAAGAGACAATATAGTATTGAAAAATAAAATAACAAAAATTCAATCCAATTTTAAAATTTAGAAATATATGTTTTATAAATTGAAATAAATGTATTAATGAAATGAAATAAGCTTATTTATTTATCTATATACTCAAATTTGAATTTATTATATACATATATTTTGGTACACCTGAAACTAAAAATTTTACTACTCGATACTCGAGTAGTTGAGATGTCGAGTAATTAGAATCTCTAGTCATCAGTGTGTCTCTCAGTTTTTTCTGTTATATAATGGAGTTCTACCAAGTAAATGAACTCAATTTCATAATTGTTAGTCAGTTGAAATTTTGAGTAATCTATGTTGTAATTCTGAGACACTTCTGAGAAAAACAATATTCTTACCCAATATACGCTCGAATTTCAATATTTAAAAAAAATATCTTGACTCATAACAGATGAGACTACAGATATTCATATTTTGTTTTGGAATACCAAGTAATGATATTTTGAAATTTCTTGGTCACCGGTATCCACTTTGGATTTGTGTCGCGTTTATGTTCCAAACACAGTGTCCAGTTGGGATTCAATCGGTTAATAAATACATGCCTTTGGCCAGAAATCAATGAATCAATTGACAAGTCAATGTATAATCGTTACCTTACTTTGAAAATGTTCTTGTTGTCATTTTTGCCTAAAATGACCTTTCGGTCGTAAAAGCTTGTATTTTCTGCATTCTATCATATGTATATATGAATTTCAGAATTATCTATGCTTGAATAACGGAGTAAGCAGAATACAGGAGAAGCACTGCATCTGCACACATTTTTTACTAAATTTATTTAACAAAGTTCTAAGATTGTCATCATTATTGCACTCATTCGATCTTTAATATCATTATTTCTCAGCAAGAGTTGTGAAAAATATGCTTTAAATAAGTAATTTTGAAACATTTTTAATTGCTCATTGTTACAAGTGAATTTTAATCAATCGAAACTTGAAACGCTCATATATCAAAACAGTGTCAAGAGCAGTTAGTACCTATTCAAAGTAAGGTGTCGGTTTATCAATATCTACAATTTAGCTGCCAATTATTGAAGCATCTGAATGGTTCAATTTTATAAATGCGTGGGATTTTAAATGTCTCCAATGTTTTGATAATACAGTAAGACGTAAGAACGTAACCTTATAACGTGATTGTCGTAGAGGGCCTACGACTCATTTTCTTTAAGATTATTATCGAATTGTGACTAGTGTTTCGACTCTTTTAGATGCATCTTCGGACTTACAATAGCAAAGTTTGCTTAAGTCAAGAGCAGTTAAAACCTTTTCAAAGTAAGAGTGTTAGACCCAATTCGCATTGGTAAATCTTTGGTGCAAGAACCGCAATAGAATGTGATGTGAAATTTATACAAATATCTTATCTTGTAGAATAATGGGAAATGTTATAGGTTAAAATCATCTCAGAAAAGTGAAATGCATGCCACACCTTGTTTCACAATCGATGGAATAACAAAGATTTAAATTCATTATTTTGTCCAATCTAAATGAGATGTCATAACCTGCACTCTTTGTGTTGGGAAGTGATGCGCAACCTGCGACCCGGAATTGACATATCATGCGGCCCATTATGAACATTCCATGGACGATGGTGGAATCAATATAAAGTCATAACATTTACAATTTTGTATACAGAAAAGATAACAAAAGTTTGATCACTTTTACCCATGCAAACCTCGAACAATCTGAAAAGTGATAAGCTGGCCCTTCTGCCAAAAAGGTATTGCATCACTGTGGTAGGTTGTATTTCTTTATTCATTCTGAATTACAGTTTCATAATGAAGTCATCAGATATCTTAATTTCACTCAAAAACTACACGAGGAGAAAAAACATGAGTGTTCCAAGATCTTATGTGTAACATAAAAATACAGATGAAAAATGTTTATAGTTTGAATTGAAAAGCTTGTATTTACCGCATTCTATCATATATATTAATTTCAGAATTATCTATGGTTGAATAACGGAGTTAGCAGTATTCTCGAGTTGCACTGCATCTGCACACTTTTTTTAGTAAATTTATTTGACAAAGTTTTAAGAGTCAAAGTTGTCATCATTATTTCCATCATTAGATCTTTAAGATCGTTATTTATCAGCAAGAGTTGTGAAAAAACATGCTTAAAATAAGTAATTTGAAACATTTTTACTCACTCATTGTTACATGTGAATTATAATCAATCGAAACTTCAAACGCTCGTATCTCAAAACAGTGTCGAGAGCAGTTAGAACCTTTTTAATGTAAGGTGTCGAAATAAAGATAATAATGACAATCCAACAAACTTTTTCAAGATATTGATTGAGTAGGCATTTACTTGGTAGAACTCCATTATAATACGGTAAGAAAAATAACATTGTATTTTAGTTCTACATATGTAGCTATTTCGGCTTACGCCATCGTCAGAACTATGTTTTAAACGTGTTCTGTTTAGTTCTGACGAAGGCGTAAGCCGAAATAGCTATCAACAAATACATAAAATAATTAATGTAGAACTAAAATACATTGCTATTTTTCTTACCGTATTTTTCGAGATATATAAACACATCATTATTTTGAACGTGAAAAAAGAGGAATCCTTCTTTGTTATCATATGCAACTAAATCCGTTTTACCTTCCCGATGTTGACATCTGAACGGGTCGAGCACATCCGCGTTCGAAAATGCACATCTATCCGAAGCGAGCGTGATGTTATGAGCAAGGCGGCGTAAAAAATAAATTTATGAACGCCTCCATACATTATTCGAGTGACTCGAGTGAAAGTATTTTCGATGCTGCTATTCCACCGAATCATAAATAATGTATTTTTTTTTATGTCACTCCGATTAATATTGACTCGATTGATTCGTTTGAAATCGGATATGAAAGAGCTGAAGTGGATATCAAATTGATAAATTAAATGAGCAAAATCAGATATTTGTTTTTTGATTAACTTTTTCTAACTTATGTATCTCTAACGACCCGGGTTTCGCTTTTCGGCATTTTATGTGCACGAATGACCTTGAAATGACATGGTAACTCATGGAAAGTACATGTTTACGAATACATATAGGTATGACAAACAATGATTATTCATACTTAATTGACTTTTTGATCTAATAGCTTGCATTGCTTCAAATGTAAGACGTGGTTTCACGATTTTAGTATACATAAATAATGCCAGGTCCGTGGTCGACTCGTTAACGTCGTTGGATTCGGTTGCGATGATCACGTGCTCGAGTCCCACCACGGATGCCTCATCAATTAAAATGCATGGTGAGATACAGTGAGAATGATTATCTAACAACTAGGCCTTTTTCACTCCTCACAGGCTGGGTCGGGCTGGGTAACGAGGGCTTGGATTCAGGCCCAGGCACACAAAAATGTAACAAAAATCGGGCTATTTCCGAATGAGCTCACCATTATCGTAAATCTAAATTTAATACTATAATAAACTTCACGTACTCGATATAGACATTTTTTCGACGCCTTGTTCGTTATTTAAAAAACTTATTTTTCTTTATGAACACATCCATTCGATAGAACAACACGCACTGTTCTTTATTTATTGACTGCTGTCGCCACTATATTATTTTTTAATGAATACTCTGCTGTTGAGGAGTTTGTACAATAAGTATTTGTACATAATAAATATCATAATATCCCAAATTTAATTTTTATTTGAATTTTCGAAAAAAATTTGGGTTTTTTTCGGGCAACGATGAAAAATTTCGGGCTCGGGTCGGACTGGGTCGGAGGTTTTCGTGCTCGGGCCGGGTAAATTTTTAAAATTTCGGCCCGTGCAGACCTCTAGTACAACGTAATTTCAGGGCTTTAAATCAAACGCGCGTGCTCAAACCTACTAACATCCAATGTAGGAAGCGTGCCTTACGTATTGCAGGCAGATAAATACTGCAATTGATAGCCCATTATTATTGTTCACTTCCTATGAACAAATACAGGACGCGACGTGAAGAATACAAAAATTCTTGCGTAACGTTGTCACACATGCGGGCTATTTCTTACGCACGAGGTATGTACCGGATACCAGAGACAATAGACATCGACAACCGTTTACTTGAAAAACTTTGGTACACTTTTACTTCGGATGAATTTAAGGCGTGCTTTCGCGGTTTTAGTATATATAAATAATGGCAGGTCCGTGATCGACTGGTCAACGTCGTTGGATTCGGTTGCAATACTCACGTGCTATAATCGGACCACGGAAAGTTTAAGCAATTAAAAGGCACGGTGGTGTGATACAGAGAGAACGATTGGCTAGTAACTATTCCTTTTTTCACTCCTTAATTTTCACGTTTTATCTTAGCCCTCTTCAAATATGAAGGGTGGACTGATATAATTTAAAATATCTCACAAAATTACTATAGGAACCTTGTGATATGAGATCTGATGATGCTTATAAAAAAGGTGAAACACGTGTTCCTATTAGTCACACAATTTAAATTGTATATTAAAATTAACGAAGTTACCGCGTTATTCATCGAAAGGGTTTAAACTAAAACCAGAGTGGAAAATAAGCATTGTCAGAAATGAAATCAATGAATTTAGATAGTTGTAGATCGTGGGTGTAGGGAAATAAGGGTGAAACTACAAAAACAACTAACTGAGATAAATGGCAAAACAGTTTTCAATGTTAAGCTTTGTTCTTACGGATTTGCAAGAAAGCCGAGCAATATCTGGTAAACCGCTCTCCGTACAAGTTTCATATTTTTATATCTTATAGAACTGCATTGAAGCATGACAATGCCATATTTAACTCAAATGTGGCATTGCCTTTCACCCGTATGTCCCTACATCCACGATATGAGAAGATGTACTGTGTACCTCTTCTTATCCAGTATATACAGCTTAGTTAATGAACATAGCTTCAAACTGACTATGGTGAGACTGAGTGATGTTCTGACGAAGGCGTAAGCCGAAATAGCTCTCCATATTTAACTTGCTATTTTAAATTTTATATTAATTCGAACTGCCACAACAAAATGAGTGAAGAGCAGTTCTCGGAGTAAAACTTCTGTTGAGATAAGTTTCATGATAAAATCAAGTGCTCCAAATTGGTATTTCACATGTTAAAAAAGATATTATTTCCAATAAACCTTTAATCACAGGATATAAGATTAATAGACCACGTTCCCAACCCAAGGAGCAAAACACCAAATGCAGCCATGTTATTTATATGTAGGTCATACCAATTTAATCACATCACAAAATTTTGAACAAAACCGTTCATATTTTAAAATACAGCAGAACCTCGATTATCCGGACTGATTGGGGATGAAGATAGTCCGGATAAGGACAAATCCGGATAATCTAGAAAATCATAATCGACAGAAAAAGACAAATATATTCAGTATAAATCATTTTTATTTCTTTAGATTAATACATAGCTTTAATAATAAATTATTTTTTATTGAAAAAATCAATTATCAAAAGCTAGCTTTTCTTTTCGATGCTGCCAAATCACGAATACTTTTAAGACACATAAGTTGTCTTAAATAGCAC
The DNA here is from genome assembly GCA_028554975.1 of Himalopsyche kuldschensis. Lineage (NCBI taxonomy): Eukaryota > Metazoa > Arthropoda > Insecta > Trichoptera > Rhyacophilidae > Himalopsyche > Himalopsyche kuldschensis. Next base: position 955,418 of record JAHFWI010000098.1, read on the forward strand.
TCTTCTTGACTTGATTTTCACGTCTTGATGCCAAAGATTTGTTGGGTAGTTTCTTCCAATTTAAACCTGTCTCGTCAGCATTGTAAATAAATTCTTCGCCGAATCCTTCCTTCTCCACAGACAACTTCAATGTGTCAATGAAAGTGTTTGCTGAAGGTATGTCAGCAGAAAGCCTTTCCCCATGAATCTCAAGTTCCCTGATACCATATCATCCTTTGAATTTTTCAAGCCAGCCTGAGCGTGCTTTGAAGGTGGGATCTCCATTTAATCTTGTATTGAAAGATATTGCTTTTTCTCATAGTAATGGACCAGATATTGGCTGTCCAGATGTTCATCTTTGTATGAACCATTTAAAAATACACTCTCCAACTTCTTCATTTCGTGATGTTTTCATAACTTTACGCTCTGTGCTTCCATCTTCATGAAACAACGACTCGTTTTCTTTTTGTTGACATATCAGTAATATTAAAAATAAATATTTAAATCGTGATCAATTTTTCAAGAAACAAACGTTCAATGCGTATCGAATTTGGACGATGACTGAGCGATATTTTACACAGGATTTATTGTAAGAACAAATGCAACGATCAAAATATTAGGACTGCATTTCATCACATACGTAAATAATGGACGCAATTCGCCACGTTTTGACCAATCCGGATAATCGAGGTTCAACTGTAGGTGATATCGGAAATCAAAGTAGCATCAAAGAAATTTTCACTTATGACACATTCAACAAGTAAACTAAATGACAGCCATCTGCAATTTTTTAACAGCTTTTGAGGAAAAAAAACTAGCAAATAATAACCCACTTAGCCAAATCTATTAAGTCCCCTCCTAACTTGGAGTATTTGGACTACTCACAGAGTTTGACTCAACATGCTTCGCTTCTTGTTACTCAGTTGCTTAACCTCTCTTTTTAGAAGAGATTAGGGATTGAGAAAAAAAACGAGGATTAAGACAGGACTAGTGGTTAGCTAATTCTTGTCACTATGCTTAGCTTTTTTGGGAACGGAAAGGCGGGAAGAGATTTTTAACAATACAAACACCCATTTACTTCGAACAGAATTAATTTATCGACTGAAAAAATCCGCACGTACCGAGACTCGAACCTGTCTTGCGACGTTGACCAATCTACCACGGGTCGAATCTACATATAAATAATATACTCTTTCTTCAAAAGATATTAGTTGTTGATATAAAACGCCATGGAAATAAGCAGTCATCTAACCATGCCAGAACTAGTTTGCATCATGTATGTCAGATAATAAAACAAAATGTCTGAAAAAATGTTTGGAGATGTCGACCGTGTCGTATTGTATTTCATGCAGGGCACAACTGACTCAAGTTTCTCCAAGGTCACTTCCTGAATTGAGGCCGTTTTGGCACCATAATCAACCCATTATATGCCGGTAGGTATTGGAACGGTCGAACACCTAGGGCCGCGATTTTCTTTTAAAAAATAAAACCTTATAAATATATATTTTGGTATATCGTATAGACTCCAATTACTTGACATATCTACTATTCAAGTATCAAGTAGTAAAATTTCAAAATACTCGAGTAGTTTCAGATTTACCTAAATAGAAATTATTAAGGTAAAATATGGTAATAGGTACACGGGACAGAATTCCAATCCTCTCCTGTTTAGCTCCGCCCCTAAACTCTCTAGGCTCCAGGAAACCACTTTTGCATTTCAGAAAGATAAATTGTCTATGGTGTTGCTTGAAGTCAAATGTCACTGTGAGTTTATAGATAGATTTAATTTTTGCGAGCAAAAATGCAACCACAAGCTATACAAATAATACTATTATATGGATAGAGACAGTCACATAAGTATATTATTTGCTTAAAATAAAAAGAATAATTTTATTATTGGCTAATATTGAAAAATAAATTCTTCTTTCAGAAGACCACACATCCATATGTGAATGCATTAAAGATTTAGGCTTCTTGATAATTAATATAATAGCTTGTGGTTGCATTTTTGCTCCCAAAAATTAAAACAACTCGATTTAATACTTATTGCGAAGTATTCTTTAGGATCTTCTATTATAATAAATTTAAAAATTAAAAACGAAACATTTCAAAAAAAATCGTAAGCTTTACATTAATTAAAATAATGTTATCTGCTTTCAAATACCTTCCTACGTTCCTACGTGGAATTATTTATTTATCTATCTATAAACTCACAGAGTCATTTGACTTCAAGCAACACCATAGATAATTTATTTTTCTGAAATACAAAAGTGATTCCCTGGAGCCTAGAGAGTTCAGGGGCGGAGCTTAGCAGGAGAGGATTGAGATTCTGTCCCGTGTACCTATTACCATATTTTACCATTATTAATTCAAATTTGTGTACATAAATAGATGATAAATAAGCTTATAAACATGCCATTGATAAGATAAATCTCGCATAGCATAGTCAACGGCAAAATCATTTAGAAAGAACATAATAACTGATAATGAATAAAATCCACGCGTAAGACTCAGTTAAGCGTAACGGTCAAACATTGTATATCTATTTTTAAAATAAGTAAATATAATTGGGAAATAAGAGACTCCAATTCGATTATCGAATAGTCAGTACTCGAGAATACTCGTTCTTTTTTCAAGTACTCGATACTCGAATATTTTGAAAAATACTCAAGTAATACTAGTTATTTAAAAAAATATACTTAATGTCACTTCGCTATAAAACCGTCATCAACAGTAACAAAGTTGTTATCCTGTGGTATTTATAAAAACAAAACTTCAATACAATTAAAAATTTCACTAGTTTAATTCTCTATTATTTTTGAAATATATGTTTTATAAATTAAAATAAATGTATTAATAAAATTAAATAAGCTTCATTAATTACTTATCATATATTAAAATACACAAATTCGAATTAATAATATATATTTTGGTACACCTGAAACTCCTCGGGTATACTCGAGTTCTCGAGTATTTTTAAATTTTACTACTAGATACTCGAGTAGTTGAGATGTCGAGTAATTGGAATCTCTAGTCATCAGTGTGTCTCTCAGTTTTCACCCTTTTTTAATGGAGTTCTACCAAGTAAATGAGCTCAATTTCAGAATTGTTGCAAGTTAATGCAGTCTTCCTTTGAACGGCAGTGTAAAGGTGTTCACCCTAGTATTTAAAAAAAGTACTACTCGATACTTGTGTAGTTTCGAGCAACTTCAAACTCACTAACGCAGCCACTCTATTGGACACGCAAATTCATAATTGATACGAATATAATATTATGTACAAAAATCTCGTGTATCAATTGTTGACGACTGCTCCGTAACACTTTCACCTCCGGTTAGTCACACGATATTAAATGTAATCGTCGCGATGTGCCGGACAAGAAAATGAAAACAAAATTTATCTTTTTGTGGTCATTTAATGCATCCATTTATTTTACATAACATTAATGCATGCATTAGATAAATCATATAACAACAGTAGTCACTTATCGTTATATATTATTACCATGTCACGGTGTAAGGCTTTTATTAATAACCAAAGATTTACATTTCCCATCAAATCGCTTTGAAGTTTATGATTGTCAACGTCGTTTGCTCCGGTTGCCGACATAACAGTTCCATTTGTCCAGAGACATGGGAATTAGAGACTCCAATTCGACTATCGAATATTCGATACTTGAGAATACGCGTCCGTTTTTGAAGTACTCGATACTTGAGTATTTTGAAAAATACTCGAGTAATACTCTAATTTATAAATGAAGATTAATTTACAAGTTTTATTTGCTTATTTAAAAAATATATACAAAATGTTTAACCGTTACTTTTAACCGAAAATTTCTTTTGTTACATTTGCTTTGTGTTCTGCTGATTTTTCTTATCAATGACAGACAAGAAAGAGAATAAAATCGCTTTTAAGGGGTTAACTGTCAATACTTGGTGGAAAGGCATTTTAATACAAATAATAAAACATTTTTAGTACTTTTTCCACATAAAATGACAATCTTCAGTTGACAATGCTCGCCATGAGCGAAACCGGTCCTGATCAAATAAATTTTGTGTGGAAAAAGTACTAAAAATGTATTATTATTTTTATTGTGAAGATAAAATATTGAAAAATAATATTCACAAATTTGAGTTTTCATATATGTACATATATTTTGGTGCATCTGAAACGATTTGAGTACTCGAGTATTGTATATTTTACTATTCGATACTCGAGTAGTTGAGATGTCGAGTAATTGTAATCTCTAATGGGAATATATCTGTATGCCGATACTCTTCCCCCCATCTATACCTAACCACTAGTCGTATCCTCTTTATCTCGTCTGTCTTAAAAAAGTGAAATGGGAAACAAGCAGTCCTTGTAGAAAACTATTGTTAGATAGACTTCATTAGGAGTGGGATTAACAATTGATTGCAAATTTTGTCTTGTCATAAAGACTTATCAATTATAAATTACATAAATTTTTAGAACCGATCATTAACTAAATAATACGAATGTATTTTTCCACCGTGGTATAATGGAGTTCTACCAAGAAAATGCCAATTCAATCTATACAATTCACAAAGGAAGACTAATGCTATCCCACGTTACGGGCTAAAAATATATTCCACCTAAAGCTTTTTTGTGCGGAGATACGATCCGCGGAAAACCGCACAAAAAATCTATGACTTAATATGGGAATATAACATGTACAATAACGCACGTGTCAAGGTCACATTGTAATAAACGGGTGAAAAACTGGATTTTTCACGTACAGTTTATTGTCAACGCACTGTTAATTACATGAAAACATATTTACGTTTATATAGTCACAAAAGAATGCATTAAAAAAGAAGCCGCATAACTTTGAAATCGCACAAAATGAGGTTTGAGTGTATGTATTGTACAACAATACTTAGTGTTTTTTGACACGTTTTTCTGTAATCCTGATCTCATACTCTCTGACAGTGACGGTCGGTGACGGGGTGTTGGGGGGTGCGAAGGAAGATTCAACCATTTTTGCAAGAGTTCTTTCCTATTCATTGGATGTTAAAACACTTCTATAGCATGGACTTTCAATTCAGATGTTCGCAATACCAACTGTTTCTCTTCCGTAGTACGGAAAAATAGTTGAATCTTCCTTTTGCACCCCCCTGCACCCCGTCGCCACCGTCACTGCTCTCTGATACAGCTAATATTTTTTTCCAATGTCATTGTTATGAATTCTTTGGTTCTTTTACTTGTCACTTTTTCGTTAAAAGTTTTAATTTGATGACTTGCGATAAACACAATTGGGCTCGAATCCTTGATAAGGCAATGCGGGATTGAAACCACAATGAAAGTCACGCAATTTTCCGCTTGTACAAGCATGAAAGGACATCCTGTACATGCCAAATTACATGCGTTAGCCTAAAACAAACAAACAAGGTTTTACTAATAAACAATGTAGTCTTTTTTTACTAATATACTAAAAGGTATCAATTAGGGTTTCCCATCTCGGGATCGAGGCCGAATCCCGAGGGTTTTCAATTAAGATTTTAAGATTTTTAAATTTAAAAAAAATATTTGGCGTTACAGCTTACGCCAATGCGCCAAATATTCTTAATTGTGAAAGTCATACGAGATTAACTCGATGATAAATAATGAATCAGTTGTGCACAAAATCAACGATAAATAACATACACCCAGCCCAAGATCCCTTTTTATCAGTGCTGTGGAGTCGGTAAAAAAAGTCCGACATTGACCAAAAAGACGACTCCGACTAAAAAAGTGTTAATTGCTTTATTGACTTTAGAATAGTGAAAATTATGAAATGTTCATTTTTACGTTTCAAACTGCGAAGCTTTGAAAGCTAGCCAAGACTTTTTCTCATTATGTTTGTCATTTGTATCATAGCTTATATTGTTATATTTATGAAATTCTCAGTAAACTCCTTACGAATACTGACTGTTGATGGTCAGTAAAAAAGTTTGACATTTGTCGAAACACGTATTTTTTGTCATACCTGTAGGAAAGAAAAAAAAATTGAATGTGCATTGATCAGCCGAACGGCCCTTTTGACTGGCGACTCAAATGAACAACGCGACAACGCGAAGTTCTGAAAAAAAAAATGTTGATTTTTGTTACGACCACGTCGGTAAAAACAATATATGTACGATCAAAAATAAGTTTAAATCAGGGCTGTGGAGTCGGTCAAAAAAGTCCGAATCCGACTCCAGCATTTACCAAAACCACGACTCCGACTAAAAAAAGTTTAATATCGTCACTTTCTTCCCTAATTTTCCTATTTATGAGTATTCAATTAAATATCAACCCTATCAATGCGGCCAAAAGCCATATTTGACATATTAAATGTAAAAACAAAAAGTTTAAACTTTTCAAAATTTCCGTCTCCGGCCAAAAAGTCCCGACTCCACAGCCCTGCTTTTTATTCAATTGATACAATCTGACCTTGCCGGGAATTGAACCCGGGCCCCCCGATCGCTAGGACAAAGCTCTTGTCACTACCACAGGGACCGACTGCATTCAATGCCTGATGAATCCCGGGATGATTTTACCTCTATTTACCTCTATTTATTCATTTATAAATGTACATTGCAAAAATTACAAATTTTATGTTTATTGCTTTTGTTATGTGAAAAAAGTTGAAAAAATTGAAAGAAAAAGTACTTAGTTTACAGATATAAGACACAGAAAAATATGTAATTCAAAAGAAAACATGATTTCGAAAATTAATTAATATTCAAAGTAATCTAAAATTAAGTAACCAAATTATAAAATAACTTTGATTATTCCACGTTTTATGCTACTAACTGTGACACGTGTTTCGCCTCTTTCAGAGGCATCTTCAGACTTACTATCGCAAAGTTTGCTTAAGTAATAAAGCAAGATTGCACCTCATTAGTATCATTATCTGATTGCATTGTTTCGATTCTATCACTCCTTCCTTGTTTCCTTTAGAAGGAAAAAAACCCGAAATCCATTTTGTAATTTCATAATTTAAAATGTTTCATTACTTAAGTATACTATGCGATAGTAAGTCTGAAGATTGAAACTGAAAGAGGCGAAACATGTGAAATGAAACACGTGAAAATTAAAATGAACTTTCACAAAGTTACCGCCGAAACCATCGAAAGTATTAAATAATAATATGTTTCTAATTTCGTATATGTCCGGATTAACCGATGTATATTTTACTTCTTCTGTACCCAGGCCCGAACCCAACCCGGGCCCGAATCGAAGCCTTCGTTTCCCGACCCGACCCCTGCAGACCTCTATGCTACATTCAATGGCCATATCACATTACGTATCGAATGTCATCCAGAAACTTTCAAGTGAAGTTTAACTTGACAATAACGGATATAAAATAATGCTACAAAATTACCGCTTAGAAGGGTGTATTGTATTCATTCTCATTACGTTTTCATTGTATTTAACTCAGAACTTGAAATTGAAAACATTTACAAATTTCCAAGATATATCTTTACAGATCAAGCATTCTTGAGATATTAAATTAAAAATAGCTTAATATAAAATTTAAAATAACTTCGATTATTCCACGTATTGTGTAACTGACGCAAGAGAGGGTTATAGAATCGAAACAAAGCAAACAAATATATTTCTAATGACGTTAAACATTACAAACTAATAAACTATAAACTAATGAGCTGCAATCAATCAGTTAGGTTGGGTGATTACTCTTTTGAATTGGGAATAATGTTAACAGAGGCGAGCATCCTGTCCTGTTAAGAATATTATTTAATAATATATCTTTTTTATTAAGAGTTTTATTTATTTCAAAAAATTCTAGACTATTCATCTTTAAACCTTTTTTATTTACTCGGTGGAGAATTTCTACATTACTAGTCTGATTAAAATTATGGTCATTTTCTATTAAATGATTGGCAAACTCAGAAAAATTATTACTCTTTAGACATCTTATATGTTCTTTAATTCTAATATTAAAGTTTCTACCTGTCTGTCCAACATAAGACGCTGGACAGTCTCCACAAGAGAGTCGATAGATACCACTCTGTGACGATGAATCTACGCGATCTTTACTGTTCAATAAAATTTTTCCTAAATTATTTACTGTGTAAAACGCGGGTTCTATATTGTCTGGCAAAAACTTAACTATCTTTGACGAAATGTCTCCTAAATAAATGATTCTACGCCAGTGTTTAATATTTTCGTTTGCTTTCTTCTCTCCTGAAAAAATATTATTAACTATGAGTTGTTTAACTTGCTTAACTTACTTGAAACACGTGTCATAGTTAGTTACACAATACGTGGAATAATCAAAGTTATTTTAAATTTTATATTAAAATGAACTTCCACAAAGTTACCGCCGAAACCATCGAAAATATAAAAATAGCTTAGATTATTCCGCTGATTGCGTAACTATTTGTGACACTTGTTTCGCCTCTTTCAGAGATATCTTCAGACTTACTTTTGAAGTAATAAATAAAGACTTATTCTTATTAATAATTAATTAATAATACGGTAAGAAAAATAACACTGTATTTTAATTCTACATAAACTATTTTATATATTTGTTGATAGCTATTTCGGCTTACGTCTTCGTTAGAACTATGGCAGAACAGAATTTATGTAGAATTAAAATACAGTGTTATTTTTTCTACCGTATTATAATGGAGTTCTACCAAGTGAATGCCTACTCAATCAATAAATTAATTAATAAGTTTGGATTTTTTCTTTTAACGGGACGGAGGTAAGAAGGGAGAAATAATGATACTAGTAATGACTTTAAATAACAAACTATTAACTAATGCTCTGGTTAATTTGGAATTTCTAAATCCATAGGAAATAAATTCAGCAGTGGCGAGAAACCTGTCCTAGTTAACCGATAGTCCAACCGGTAGTAGCTAGTAAATATAATACTTCCTCATTACTGTTGATTCTTTAATTTATTTCTAAGCTATTCATTTTTACACCTTTTTTATTTATTTGGTTGAGTATTTCTTTATTAATACTTTGATTGAAATTGTGTTCATTTTCTCTTGAGAGACTGGCGAATGAATAGTTACAAAATGAGTGGTATAATCTATGTTATTTAAAATTGTATACTAACCATTTTCGTCCTAAGGGACCTATCTATGCGCCCCGTGAATATATGCGAAGATAACAGTTATTCAACATGTTTTAACAGTAAAATAACACTGATAATTTAAAGAATGAAGGTTGCCGTTTTTTCACGTGCACTTTTCAAAATGGTCCGGTATCCAAAAGGTTAACGTGAACTTCAGAAAAGATACCAGCCGAATTCATCGACAGTCTTTAAATATGATATTTTTATTATCTGTGATAGTTTCTAGTTCAGTATCGGAGAATTTCTGAAAAGTAACAGTCAAACATGCGTGAACAAAAAGAGAAATTGAGATCTTGACTGTAATATTTACTGCATATATTATGTTCTAATCCCCTGATAATTTAGACATAACAAGCCCAATACGCATGCACGAGACTGTTTTTTTAAAAAAATATTTTGATAATATCATTTAACCTTTTTACAGCCTTTTTTGAAAGGATGAGCCAAAATAACCAAAAAGATTAGATATGTTTTGCAAAAACGAATACTTCATTGTTTCATGTGTAATTTATTTGTTACATAATTTCAAACACATTATCAGCGTTATATCTAAGTTGAGCGAGTGCGCGGCCGCGCAGCACTTTAAAAAACTCGAAAACGATTTGTAAATATTGCTGAAAATATCGAAAAGATCCACAAAATAGAGTAGCATAATGCATGATAATTACATTTTTTTAAGTCCATTTCCTCTCACTGAGGATCATAAGGCCTTCTAATGGAGGTATCTCAACATTTTTTCAACAAGAGTTGCGTGCTAGTCAATTAGCCTAGATCGATGAAAGTAGGAATAGAAAGGATAAAGCTAGGTCAGTACTTGTGGTTAGGTTAGGTTAGGTTAGGTTAGGTTAGGTAACTACGACACTCTTATCCACTGATCATTCTGTTCATTCCGTTTATTTTTTCTTAATTTCAATTATCTAAAGCAAAAGAAAAACAAAACTACTTTTATATCAAATGTGAAATATTTAGGTTTGCAAAAATGCTGAAATTATACCGCGCATTTGTTGAATTGGCCTACTCAGCACTTCTATTTCAGATGAAACAATCATTACGCATAATATTATTATTTCTCTTTGTTTAATAAATAAAGAGAACAACCTTAAAACCAGGGATCGATTACATGAAGCGTTTTACAGACGTTTTCTCATAAGCACCGCGCGATGATCAATTGCTCCGGAATCGCATGAGGCTTAATCTCTTCGGGCCCCAGGTATCACCTATGATACTCATGGTTGTTATTAAATGTCAGCCCTGTTGAATTGAACGCACCAAAACAATTACAAACAATATGTTAAAGTAATTCTTATTGAAGCAATAAATTAAATAATTATGTATTATGTAGAGAAAAATATTGTTGCATTTGTATTGTAAGTGTCGAAGCATTTTAAATGCTAAAAAAGACCAACTTCTTTCAACAGCAGTGACTTCTATACTGACATGAAATTGTTTGCATATATTCAGTTGGTAAGACTGTTTCCTTCATTATATGATCCTTTTGGTTTTGGTAGGTTCAATTCTACAACCAGGCTGATATTACCATGAGTATTATAGGCGATACCCGGGGCCGGGGAAAGAGGTTTAGATTAATTTGATGGTAGAGCACTAAAATACTTTTAAAATACTGACACAAACTTCCTAAAAACGAATCTAGAAAATGACGCGCGGCATGCAGTACTTCGCTATCAGCCAAAAACAGCGGAAAAACCCAAAGAATTGGCGAATTGGCCACGCCGAGCAAGAACCCCAAAAAAAGCTAATTTCGACAAAGTATACTCACAAAAGCACCAAATTTCAATTGCAAACAAAGGTTTTGGACACAAATTTAATGGAACAATCCATAGCTTTACAAATTCCGGCAGACACCCAAAAACTTTGCAGTATTTGGCACAATACTTTAAACCACGCCAGGAAGTTGCTAAATCTTCTCCATTCCTGGTGCCAAATCCTCCATTTGATGCAAAAAACGTTGATTTCACAACAGAGAGACTTAAAACAACCCAGAAAAGACAAGACAAAGAATTCTGCTCTCAGGGAGGAAGCTGTGAGTTTTTCCTTTACTGTTGGATGAGCGGAGGTTTGCTAGACGGATCCTGTGGAGGTTTGCTCAAAGGATGCTGTCACAGAGTTGCTAAAACTGGTGCTTTAGGAGTTCAAGACTCTAACAGTTTGGACGTGCAGACGCCAACGGATGCCGACTCTGTCCTAGGGCTTGGGCAAGGTGTCACGCTACCCAATTATGGACCTGTCATAAACGATAACAGTAAGTGGAAATGGCATGGAATTACTGTGAATGCTGCATCGTCGTTAGTGGTGCATGATTTTGGAAGTGGGTTTGCTGATGATGAAGAAATACTTAGATTTATTTATTACCTGATTAACAAAACTTATTTATATATATATATACAACAATAAAAATGTAGATAAACTAACAAAAATCTGATACATTTTAGTATGTATACATAGATAATATCGCAAAAAACTCACGACGTCTTTTTGTCGTATTTTTTATTACCGTATAAGAAATCCCGGTTGTATCACTGTTTTTAAAAATACCAAAATACCGGTTTCGATGGTGCAAAATACCGGTACATTTTTATTTGATATATTGTTTTTAAACTGTAAAGCGGTCACTTGTCGTTAATCAAATAGATCCTTTTTTAAATCATGTGCAAAAGTTTCACGACTGCATTAATTATTATGTTACACTTTTAGCGATTATCTTATTGCTTTTTTGATTTGATAGTTCCACCGGAAACTGCAAACGTTTTTAATTCGAATTGCATATCTGTCGGAATCATTGGGATGCGTGGCATTCTATTTAAAATTGTAGATTCGATGATATTGTTCATTGTCTTTTTCACTGAAAGCCTGGTACCGTGGCGGATTTATATTTCGGATTGATACGCCGATTTTAAATGTTAAAACGCGCCGAGTCATGCCCGGCAAATCACAAAGTTTTATCGCTATCGGATAAACGAAAAAAAATAATAATATTCAAATTGGAATTGTTTGAATTTTGTACTTTTCCATGAGTTTTGTCGCTAACGACCGCCTTTCGACATCTTCAGGCATTTCAAGTGCACGGATGTACTTGAACTGACAATAAGGAGGTAGTTTTCAAAAGTGGTCAAATCCATTTGTTGATAAACTGAGAATGTGATATATTTTAATTACTTTTTTCTCATAAATTTGTGTTTACTTTCAATATTTTAAATTAAAGAATTATATATAATGTGTAAAAATTCAAACTTTTCCATGTGAATAAAAAAGGTATCAAAAGTTTAATCTAAAACGTGCAGTTGAAAAAAAAAATATTTTGGAATTGGACACTTTTGAAAATTACCTCCTGAAATATATATTATAGATGAGATCTTTGTTTTCATTCAATTCGTTCATCTTGTAATCAGCTTCTAAAAATAAAACATTTCACAATGAACTCCCTCAAAAATTCCTTTCGCCATCTGAATTATTGACAATGGCGGCCCGGTGATAGCGCGATCGGTGTAATATTTAACATCGAGACAATTTCACTTGTCAAAAGTAAGTAGGCATGATTTCACTTCTGATTGATATGTAAATACTCTCATTTTCGGAAGAAAATTAAATTTAAAGCGAAATCGTTCTGCCTAGCGGTCGACATTTAATGAAGTGCTAAAACCAAACGCAAACAAAAAAGTCTTTCTCCATTGTGTACTGTCAAATCAGACGCCAATATTAGGTCTAAATTTTTATACGTACTTACATACTTCCATATTCAAATATTTTAAATTAAAAAAAAAACAGTCGAATGGCAACACAAGCATTCATTTGTTTTTAAATATCATAATGATTTTCGTTTGTTTCATTTACGATCTGCAATTCGATATTCAAATCTTCAGACGGAATAATTCAGACATTAATTTTAAAATGACAGTTTGAACTTGTATCTAAGCAACGTTACACACATAGGGCTGCAAGAGTTGTATTTTTTACGTAAATAAAGAATATAAACATATTAATACTAAGTTTTATTATATCTATAAATTGATAATTTCGTTTGTAGGTGTTTGGTGGAATTTCAATATACAAAAGTATTATCGTTTGAATGAACTTCGTTGCTTACAACCCGGGACTCGCTAGAGCAATTGAAATGCCCAAAGATGCCGATAGATGAAGCTCGGGTTATTAGCATCAAAAAGAATGTAAAAAAAATTACCGATTCGAATGCTAAAAAAAGATTATAACAAAAATAAGAAAAATTGCAGTTTTTTAAGAATGCGCACAGTGCACGTTGGGAAAAATCGGTTGATGTGTGCAGCGATGGTGCTTTAATAAATTTATTTTGTTGACATTTACTTGGTAGAACTTTATGGTGATATTTTGTTTAGTCCTGTTGGATGCCATTTATTATGAAAGGGTTTTGCTTATTTTGATTTAATGTAGCATTGATAACTCGGTTATTCAACTGGTTGTGTCACATTTAGACTAGGGAAAAATCCCAATATAATTGATTGCAGCTCATTAGTATCATTATTTGTTTACTTTGTTTCGATTCTATCACCCCCTCCTTGCTTCCTTTAAAAGGAAAAAAAACCCGAAATCCATTTTGTAATTTCATAATATAAAATGTTAGAATCAATCTTGCTTCATTACTTATGCCTCTGAAAGAGGCGAAGAACGTGTCACAGTTTGTAGCATAATACGTGGAATAATCAAAGTTATTTTAAATTTTATATTAAAATGAACTTCCACAAAGTTACCGCCGAAACCATCAAAAGTATTGATAAAAAGCGTTTGTAGTTGCATTGGCTGATTTCTTGCTATGAAATTTTTACACTTTTTAAGATAACCATTGTTTATTAAGTATTTTAGTGAGTCTTATAAAAGTGACCACCGTTTATAGATTTGGAAAATATTTGGCAAAAGGACTTGATAACTCAATAATATACATTTTGCGAGTTCAAGGTGAGTAGACTCAGAAATTGGCAAAAATTTACAACCAAAATAGCCACATTTAATACTAAATAGCCATTTTTCCTTTTGGTAAACCTGACAATATTATTCCTTGGTTTTTGTAAATTCTTCTATCACAATTTTTTTTAAATATAACTTTGGGTCTGTTTTAGCGTAAATACGTAATATCGTAATTTACAGCAAGTTTTCCACATACTGTACGTGCAAAATCCAGTGTTTAACCTGTTTATTACAATGTGACCTTGACACGTGCGTCCTTGTACATGATAAATTCCCATATTAAATCATATATTTTGTGTGCGATTTGCAGCGGAACGCATCTAACGCACAAAAAAAGGTGTGTCAATAAAATGTCTTTCTATATGAAGCAATTTTTGATAATTGAAATAAAAAAAAAGAATCACTGCCTTCTTCCTTGGAAAGGCAGCATATCGATAACGAACTTGGCTTCCAGTATCAGTTTCAAGGCTCAATTCTGCACCAAACATTCACGTACCACCTCCTTCTCTTAGTTCATCATAATGGCGGCGCCTGGATCAAATATCCGACCAAAAGCGTGAGGGGCCTTTTATTTTCACCGTCGCAATCGCGTCATGGAAAGTGAAATCGGTCTCAGCACACTGCGATGGACAATAAACAAAGTTTTATATTAAAATGTAAATTTACACTACATTAATATGTTACATAGAATTATCGATTGAATTGGTATGACCTTGGTAGAACTCCATTATGACACGGTGGAAAAAATAGCAATTCATTTTAGTTCTACAAAAAATATATAATAAATTTAGTTGATAGCTATTCTGGCCTACACACTCGTCAGGACTATGTTTACATATTACTTATTGATTGAGTAGGCATTTACTTGGTAGAACTTCATTATAATACGGAAAGAAAAATAACAATGTATTTTAGTTCTACATAAATTATTTTATATATTTGTTTATAGCTATTTCGGCTTACGCCTTAGAGTTCTGACGAAGGCGTAAGCCGAAATAGCTATCAACAAATATATAAAATAATTTATGTAGAACTAAAATACATTATTATTTTTCTTTCCGTATTTACATATTACGCTTAAACCTGTTTTGTACGTCATTTTTTTGTGCGATTTTTTTTAGTGAAATTTAAATTGTTTGAATTTTGTACTTTTCCATGAGTTTTGTCGCTAACGACCCAGGTTTCGCCTTTCGGCATCTTCAGGCATGTCAAGTGCACGGATGTACATACTTGAACTGACAGTCAGTACAAAATTCAGTAAAAGTACAAAATTCAAACAATTCACATTTGATATTGAAATTCCATCAAGCACAATCAGTCGAAATCCTTAACTTAAATAAGTACTAAAAATGTTTTATTATTTTTATTATAAAGCCATCCCACCAAGTATTGACAGTGAACACCTTAAAAGTGAATTATTATAATGGTGAATTTAATGAGGTATGCGGCAACACTCGACACGGCTCGTATATTATTATTATTATTACTATCATTAAATTGGCGCCAAACTTTCATCCGATTCTGCTACTGGTGTTGCAAGCAATCAAATAAAAAAATGCGCCTCGGGCCGGCCAGTTGAAAATTCTCCGAACGGCCGATGCAAATTATGAACAGGCGATACATGTGGAAGACTTTTAGACAGATTCGGCTCGCGCGGTCCAGGTCGTCATTTTCACACGACTCCGACTAAAATAAGTTTAATGTCGTCACGTATTTTTCCTACCTATCCTATTTATGTGTATTCAATTATATTTTAACCAACCAATCCGGCCAATAACCAAATTTGACATATTATATGCAAAAATAAAAAGTTCAAAGTTTTAAATATTTCCGACTTTGGCCAAAAAACCCCGACTGATTCGACTCGCGGGGTTCAAGTTGTCATTTTCGCCGCTTACATTATCAACATGCACGTCAGTCAAAAATTCGCACCCAAGCATAACCCTGTGTCTTAGGTAGGCGAGACGAAGCGCTGCGGTGCGCTGCGGTGACGTGTAAAAACCAATTAATTTTAAACGTAGCGGACTAAAGGTCGTATGTGCCAGCGCTTGGCCAGACGCAATTAACGCTCTGGTGAGCTTGGACCGTTTGATATTTTCAAGCGATTCGCGCGCGCCATGAGTCAGGCACTTGAGGCGACATACGACAAATGCCGTCCTGACCGGATCGCGTCGCCCACATATGACACTTGCATGGGCGAGGACCGTTTGATATTTTAAAACTCTGCCGCTTTTAAAGCGCGCCGGATCGCTTCGCCCACCTAAGACGACCCGTAAGAACCAGGGCTGTGAAGTCGGAGTCGTCGCGGGTTTTTGACTGGAGTCGTAGCCCGAGTCGGAAATATTTTTGCTTATAATATGTCAAATTTGGCTATTGGCCGTATTTTTGGTTGATATATAATTGAATACATATAAATAGGAAAGATAGGGGGAAAAAATGACGAACTTCTTTTAGTCGGAGTCGTGCTTTTTTTAACGACTCCACAGCCTTGATAAAAAAAAGCCAGTGCTGTGGAGTCAGAGTCGTGGAGTCGGCCCGGCGTTTTGGCCGGAGTCGTACTCGGTGTCGGAAATTTTGAAAAGTTCAAACATTCTATTTTTGCATTTAATATGTTAAATTTGGCTTTTTGCCGCATTGATTGGGTTGATATTTAATTGAATACACATAAATAGGAAAATTAGGGGAAAACAGTGACGATATTAACCTTTTTTTAGAGTTGGAGTCGGATTTTTTTTTACCGACTCCACAGCCATGATAAAAACAGTTAATAAAATAACTTTATCATCATGAAACACAAATCGATTTTTTTTTGACGTGACAACGTCTTATAAATCGATGAACGCCCGCTGCACGCACGAAAACCATGACTCATTGTCCCGTTTGTCGCGTTACGCCGAAGGCAAGCGTGCGAGCGAGAGCGCGGATAAGCGATAGAGAGGCACGATCGGTCTACCGTTCGGATTGTGCCGCATCTATCTCTCTTCCACTCGATTGGTCGATGCGTCTGAGTAGAAAAGAGACAGCGGCAGCACACAACTTATACACCTACAGTACCTACACGTGATCTGTTTACAACTGTTTATAAAGTGAAGTGAAATGTTAATGTGGTTTTCATTGTTTATATTACAACAACAATTGCGGCAATAAAGGTAATTAATTAAATGATTCCATTTTATTCATAAAATTATGCAATCATTTCATCAATGTTTTCTTATGACGTTGTCACGTTAAACTATCGTCCGTAAACCGACTTTACAGACAACCATTTTTTTTTTAAATAATAATACATTTTTCGTTCCTTTTCCAAAATTAAATTTATTTGGATCAGGACTGGCTTCGCTCATCGTGAGCACATTCGACTGATTTTGGCAGAGTCGGCTACCGCCATTCGAGTCGTTTCCATTGTGAACTTGCATATCTGCAAAACATGTACGCTTATCCTATGTATTAACATGGAGCATATGGACTCCCCACGGAGTCTATCACAACATATGTTTTTTTGCGAGGACTACTTGTTACGCAGTTTCTCAACCTCTCTTTTGCGACAACGGCAGGGATTGAAATGATACGAGGACTTGGACAGGACTAATGATTATCTCATCACTAGAAAATAATTACAACAAAAACTACTCGTACACGGAACCATTAAGGTCCGTCACGGAAGACAATTACGTTGACTTATTTAATAGTTCACTCGAGTGTGCGGCAGCCGTTAAAACTAATCAAATGTTCTACCCTCTGACAAAAGAATCCACCTACCGCACTTAGCCCACGCGTGCAGTCTATATAAAATGAGGGAATTTCAATTTTTCCAACTATGGCGATCTTTTTTTGTGGGCGTCATTCATGACATTCTCACAGCGCCGCTCTTTCGAGTGCATAAGTGGCGTGGTCAGTCTGTACTGCCCCACGGACCGAGCTTTCAGCTGAGTGAAAAACAAAATATGTATTCTTATATTATACAAGCTATTTACTACGCGTCAATTTAAGTTCATTCATGTATATAAAGGGTCTTTTTATAAGGACGCTTAGTTTTGAAATGTAAATAAAACAAGTTGTTTGTGAGATTTCGACTAAATTTTAATTTCATTTGTAAGTATATTTTACGGCATTAAATATGGAATATAGCATCAAATGTCTGCCAATATCCATTCATTATAAAATGGGCCATGTCGCTAAGGTTGACCTTTTTGACAAATTTGGGTAAACTTCCAATTGCTCCAGAACCCAATCAGGCGTTGTCTGCGGTCTTATACCTGAAGTTCCTCGGTTAGTTGGATTTTATACGGGTGCAGACATAAGGCCCGATTCAAAATTCGCCAAGTTGAAGTCGCAGAAAAGCCAAGTTCTTGTGAACAACGAGAAATAAGCCGCCTTGGGTTTTCCTGTACACTTTCACACACAGCAGCAATGTTTTCACCAGATATTGTATTTTGATGACGTACAGGTAGGTGTTGGCCGATTATTTACCAAACTGGTTGACTCAAATTTGGCCACTAAACAATGAATAATCTACTCAGCAGGACAAAGTAACATATTTTGAGCGTCCCTATTGAAATACCGTTTACTTGAAATGGTAGAAAATGTCGTATGACTAAATTTGCGTCACGAAAAAGTATAAAATCCAATCGTTTAAAGATGACAATAGACAATTTATTTGTACAGATTTCTCTTCGACGGATCCGATCTGTCATTGTGTGGCATCGCAGTGTCCCGTGAACAAAGAAAGTGAAACTTGTTGTTAGTATGGCAATAAAATAATAAATATTGCAAATGTCCAGTCGAATCAAGATGCTATTAAACGTTTGTGTTTGCGGTTAATATCTACCAGTACTTACACGTCACTCACAAACTTGCGTCATTGAATCTAACTTTAACTCCAACGACTATTACAAAATTTTACTGAGGGTAATACTACACCGGAAGCTTTTTTTGTGCGGTAGATGCGTTCCTCGGAAAATCGTACAAAAAAGCTATGAATTAATATGGGAACATAGTATGTGAAAGATCGCACGTGTCAAGGTCACATTGTAATAAACAGGTGAAACACTGGATTGTGCACGTTCAGTGCGTGGAAAACGAGCTGTTAATTACGTTATTCCATATAAAAGTCTCAACAATATATTTAAAAAAATAAAAAACGCCGCATAACTTGGAAATCGCATAAAAAGAGTTTTAATGTATTCCAACGCGTCTGTCTTACAAAAATTTAAAAATTACCTTGTTACCTTACTTTGAAAAGGTTCCAACTGACTTTTTGGAAAAAACCTTCCCACCTTTTCGATCCCAAAAAGAGGCGTGTAGCGAGTGCGATTGGCTAACTACTAGTCCTCGTATCCTTTCAATCCCTACTCTCTTCGAGGAAGAGAGGTTCAGTAATTGAATAACAATCAGATCTCGTAGAAACAAAAACAATTATAGATCATCGCCGTGATGTGTCTATATGCTCTAAGTTGGTAGTGGACATTTCAAAAACAAAAATGTATTACTAGTCATGACACGTGTTTCGCTTCTTTCAAACCCATCTTCGGACTATCTTACTATCATAAAAAATACGAGAATAAAAGAGGGGAGGATAGAGACAAAAATCCTACCCTCCTTGCTTCCTTGGATAAAAGACTGCTCGTACAGGGACTCGACCCCGCGAGGTCCGTCACGGAAGCTGGCGATTTTGAAATTCAATGAAGCACCTTCAGTCGAAATCCTTAATTACTTGCCTGAATCTTTTGTCAAAAAAATAAAACATGCAAAACTTTATATTTCACTTTTACTTTCCTCTATTAGTGACGTCAGCTTTGTATCTTTACTTTTTATCCCTTCCGCCAAGACATGTTTACACATGCACATAATTTACAACTCGACACCTTACTTTGAAAAGGTTCTTATTGCTCTTGACACTGTTTTGAGATATGAGCGTTTGAATTTTCGATTGATTAAAATTCACTTGTAACAATGAGCAAGTAAAAATGTTTCAAATTACTTCTTTTAAGCATATTTTTTCACAGCTCTTGCTGAGAAATAATGATCGTAAAGATCTAATGATGATAATCTTAGAACTTTGTCAAATAAATTTAATAAAAAAAAGTGTATCTGCACAGAAATTCTGGAATTCAACCATAGATGGTTCTGAAATTCATATCGATGGCTTAAATAGTAATGTTGGTTACTCCACTTTTGGCTGAAAATGACTTAACAATGCCATCTTGTTGTATCATGCAATGTGCATGTCGCGTAATTTTTTTATAACCAAACCTTTTTTGAGTGCATCGTAAAAATGTTTTAGGATAATTTGATAACTCCATTGTCGTTCTAAAGCATTGGTTCTCGTGTGCGGCCACCAGCAGCTTCATAGTTAATATTGATAATTTAAAAAAAGTGGTTTTACAAGATAATTTGTCATTAAATACTCTGAAAATGAAGCATTTCGAATGCAATTAATACCAATAGTAAATCGCCAAACATTTTTAGGTGCATTTGACAAAATTCAAACACAACAGACTCAGACAAAAATTTGGTGCGGCCACCAAATATTTTCACGCGCTAATTCTATAAACTATTCTGCTGAGTATCCAACTCCACCATTGTGTATTGTCACCTGTCATTTATTAGTTGTTTTTCACCGGTTGTACAAATAAATCCTTTGAAATGACCATATTTGTTTATAACATACAATTTTCCATGCTGAAAATAGTAAGTTTTTACCCTCTCCTGCACATTAGACAATAAAGTGGATAGTTTCTTTTTCTTAAAGCCATCGTTATATTTAGTGGGTGTAGGGACATACGGGCGAAACTACAAAAACAACGAACTGAGATAAATGGCAAAACAGTTTTCAATGTTCAACTATGGTCTTACGGATTTGCAGGAAAGCCGAGCAATATCTGGTAAACAAACCCCTCTTCGTGCAAGTTTCATATTTTTATATCTTATAGAACTGCATTTGAGCATGACAATGCCATATTTAACTCAAAACAGCCATTTTTGTAGTATGTCCCTACACCCACGATATGATAGAATGCGGTAAATACACACTTTTCCGACCAAAAGGTAATTTTAAACAAAAATGTCAATTATAACCTTTCCAAAGGAAGGTAACGAACTGTAAAATATGTAATGTTGTGATATCAATAGTGAGTTCGGCCGTTGTGGCGATTCAAGCATTAATTTTCAACGAAAATTTCTCCAAGCTATCAAAATCAATCAACAAGAAACACAGTAAATGTTTTTTAAAGATGACACTGTTGGTTTGTTTATGAATGAGTACCGGATTCGAACCTCAGACCTTTCACCTTACAAGCGGGCGACCTGGCGACTCGGTGGCGCGGTGAAATTTGCATTTAGCCGCTCGGAGAAAGTCAATCTTGTATTAACTTCTTATTAAGATTCCTATACATTTCTTTCATCTTCAATCGTTTATACTAGGTATACATATCTTTAAATATACGATTAACCCAACATATAAATTTAAGTGGATTATACTGACCGTACTGTATTATCATTGCGTAGGCTTGGTTTTTTTTTTAATAATGTCCACTATCAAATATAATAAAACCACTAATTTTTTGAGGAATCGTGAACATGAGTTGTTTGTTGTTCCAATAAGTAGAACCAGTTTGCCAATGGGGATGCCACTGGGAAGAGCTTTAGTGATTTTTAACGAAATTGCTTCGTATGTCGACATATTTCACATGGACGTGAGTGAGTTCAGACGAGTACTGTTTTTTTTATGTATAATAGTTCATTTTGTCGGAACTCACTCGGTTGACTGCTTTGAAAATTTCAAATGTGATGTTAATAATTTTTCCGCTCTGTTTTTATGACTACAATGTTTTCATCTTGTTTTTAATTAATTTGTATTTATATGTATGTATTAGAGACTACAATTACTCGACATCTCAACTACTCGAGTATCGAGTAGTAAAATTATAAAATACTCGAGTACTCGAGTATACTCGAGTAGTTTCAGATGTCCCTTTTTTTTATTAATTCAAATTTGTGTATTTAAATTAATGATTAATACATAAATAAGCGTATTTAATTGATTATGCCACAGCTGCATACATAGTCGGAAAATCAAAAGACCATTTTTAAATATTTTATTTTGTAAAAAGTAACAAAAGAAATCCTCTCACAGCATTGTCAACGGCAAAGCCACTAAAAATAAATATTACTTGACAGTAAAACCGCGCGTAAGACTCAATTAAACGCAACGATAAAATTATATATTTTTTAAATAAGTAAATAAAATTTGGAAATATGTCTTCATTTATAAATTACGAATTATTTTTCAAAATACTCGAGTATCGAGTAATTGAAAAACGGACGAGTATACTCGAGTACCGAGTACTCGATACTCGAATTGGAGTCTCTAGTATGTATGAATGTATGTATATATACAAATACATGTATCTATATTTGTTAAATGCATGGCACATTGACGTCAGCTGTAATGCCATGATTTGCTTTTTCTTAAATAAATAAATAAAAAATGGTTGTCTGTAAAGTCGGTTTACGGACGATAGTTTAACGTGACAACGTCATAAGAAAAAATTGATGAAATGATTGCATACTTTTATGAATAAAATGGAATCATTTTTATTGAATTATCATTATTTTGTATGGATACGAAGAAGGAGTGAAATGAAATCTACAATTTTTTATTGATATATTTTATTCGCACTCATTAATTCAAATATGTTTATTACTTTGATGAACAGTTTATTTACAAGTAACAATGTGCTTTAAGTAATTTATTTACAACTTTTATACATGTGTGATATTTGACGTCTTCCAATCTGTGTTATTCTGTTAAAGATAGGTCGGTGATAGGAAAAGTAGGAAATGAATGGGAGTGTTTCAACTGTAATGTGTCTCGAAAAATCACGTGTAGGTACTGTAGGTGTATAAGTTGTGTGCTGCCGCTGTCTCTTTTCTACTCAGACGCATCGACCAATCGAGTGGAAGAGAGATAGATGCGGCACAATCCGAACGGTAGGCCGATCGTGCCTCTCTATCGCTTATCCGCGCTCTCGCTCGCACGCTTGCCTTCGGCGTAACGCGACAAACGGGACAATGAGTCATGTTTTTTCGTGCGTGCAGCGGGCGTTCATCGATTTATAAGACGTTGTCACGTCAAAAATCAATATGCCCATTAGGATAAAAGAAGCATACCGTAAAACGGTTTTAACAGACACTTTTTACCCTATACGACTATGTATCTTCATTCCTGCGCCACATAATTCAAATATGAATTACTTGAAACGTGTTTATATGGTCCTACTACACATTCATGACAATATTTTTCAAATATTCACTATCGTTATTAAGACACAGTCAATTTTGTTTGATGTCTCTATTCACATTGAATTGGGGTGAATACAGACAAGAGAGGGTGAATATAGACAAAACAACAGATTGTAATGATTGGAATATATGAACCTCTATTCTATATTAGTCTCTATTCATCCCGTAATTTTCGTGCAGTAAAAGGGAAGTTTATAAGGGGTCAAAAATTACGGATGCACGGGCATCGATCTTATACACAATTGTTTCATAATATAAAATTTAAAATAACTTTGATTATTCCACGTATTGTGTAACTAACTGTGACACGTGTTTCGCCTCTTTCAGAGGCATCTTCAGACTTACTATCGCAAAGTTTGCTTAAGTAATGACAAATGATAAATTACTTAAGCAAACTTTGCGATAGTAAGTCTGAAGATGCCTCTGAAAGAGGCGAAACACGTGTCACAGTTAGTTACACAATACGTGGAATAATCAAAGTTATTTTAAATTTTATATTAAAATGAACTTCCACAAAGTTACCGCCGAAACCATCGAAAATACAATTGTTTCAATTTTGGCCTATCTTTTATTTGGTTTGCCCGTGAGGTCTTTCACGAAAACCAACGACATTTCCCACTGCACCACGTGGCAAATAAAATATCACTTCTTGCAAGAAATTGCGGTAAGTTTGTGATAATCAAATATTCAGTTGAAAAAATCTTGACTATTTATTTTATAAAAGAAAAGTCGTATTTTCCTGAGAGCAGCGTTTGAATCCAAAGGACCCCAACTAAAAATTCATTCAAATAAAAACAAAAACTTTCGCTAAATAACTAACCGTATCAAACTAATTGACTTTTAAAACTCGAAATGGATACTTTCTTCTCACTTTTGTGCGTAATGGGATCATCCCGAGTCGTCTCCGCTCCTGCGGACTTGATCTCAAGACTTCCCATTGAGATGGCTTCCATGATATTCAGGATGCTGGACGATCGCAGTCTTTACTCGGTCACTCAAGTTGACACAATTTGGAACAATGTCATCAAAGGCGACAAGGTTCTGAAGACCAGACTTCGCAAACATATCAAGGTTGCCAGATCAGATCCTTTGATTGCTCGGATCAAATCGGACTCCAATTTGGTAAAGAAGAATACTTCAGCATTGCCTGTTTTTACTGGAAAAACTTTATCTGCAGTCAATTGTTTTCAAAGCACAGCTTTCCCAGTTTCAAGAGCTGTTAAGCGAATGAGATCTGACGACCACACAATCACCCCTAAAAGAAAACTTATTAGATTTTAATTTTACTGTATTATTGTACCAAATTTGTTCAATCAATAAATTTTGCTATTTAATTCTAACCTCGACTTTCTATTTTCAAATAATATCTTTTCTTCTTTAATATGCTATTAGTATTAATATTTCATTTAAACAAACTTAATGAAGAGATTTATAGGTTTTAAATCTTATGTATTATTTACAAAACAAGCAGGAAAGTGCGTGTATAAATAACCAAATATTTTTGAACCACATTTTAATTAACAACACAATGCCTGTTGCTTTGGCAAGCCGACATTAGTCTTGATTTCTAAGTTTTTTTATAAATATATCGTATAACTCGCACGGAAATAAAGATGTTTCACGATCAACCTTTCCTATGACATATTATAATAATTTAAGACTAAATCTTTTCCCACTTCTGTAAAATCTTAGATAGAGACAATATTAAAACACATACATTTCTACAATATTTAAAATTTGCAGCTGCATCGGATTTCTTTAATGAATGAAATTACGTCAATAAAGGTTTTCTCAGACCCGAGCCCTAGCCGGTTCGTTAAAATCAAGTATCATAAGATATTCATAGCACCTGAGTTGGGCGAAGGCAAAAAAAACCTTACCTGGGATATTCATAATTATTCTTTAAATGTGGATAAATTGTGATGTGATCTTTCCTCGATTTTGTAAAATATTTCATCAAAAATTATTACGAATACTATCCGGATATTTTCCCAAATATTCGAATAGCTTAAAAAGGGCCATGTTCTCGCTCATATTTTATAAACTTCAATAGACTATTGAAGTGTAAACTAACTTTACGTGACTATGACAACCAGTTGTGATTTTTTCTTTTGTTATCTTTGTCTTTGATTTACGAGCAATATTGGTACATTTTTATTTCAAAACTTAATTATTATAACATCTTAATTACTTTTTTACTGTTATTAATTATATATTAATCATTACGCCATGCAATAACTATGCAGCAACGCAATACACTTAAACAAACAATTAGAAATTTCTGATCTCGTAACATGAATGCAAAAATTGTGTAAATCAAATTTCTAGCATAAAGATTCTATAACCAGTTTTCATTTGTTCTTAACGGTCGTAACTCTATATTTTCACAATATCCAACCCGTAAACTTAATTCATTAACCCATTACATGCCGGTAGGTATGATAACGGTCGTACACCTATGGCTACGATTTTCTCTGAAAAAATTGCGACGGATTTTGGTATTACAAGGAAGCTGTTTTTAAAATCGATATAACATTGATTAAAATCAGGGCTGTGAAGTCGGAGTCGGAGTCGTCGCGGTGATTTGGCCGGAGTCGTACTCGGAGTCGGATATTTTGAAAAATTTGAACTTTTTATTTTTGCATATTACATATATGTCAAATTTGGCTATTAGCCGGTTTGGTAGGGTTGATATTTAATTGAATTCACATAATTGTAAAAATTAGGCAAACAAAAGTGATGATATTAAACTTTTTTAGTTGGAGTTGGATTCGTGGTTTTGGTAAATGCTGGAGTCGGAGTCGAACTTTTTTTCACCGATTCCACAGCCGTAATTAAAATACACAATATATCAACTATGAGTATTTATTTTGCCTTTTCCGTGGTGCAGTGGTCAACATCGTTGAACCCCATTCCCGGTACGAGCTGATTTTTTCAGTCGATAAATCGATTCTTTTCGAAGGCAAGGGGTGTATGTGTTGCTTAAAATTTCCTACCTTTCCGATCCCAAAAAGCGGCGCATAGCGAGAACAGTTAGCTTACCACTAGTCCTTTTCTAGCCCTCGTATCCTTTGAGCCTCCATCCTCTTCGAAAAAAGGGAGGTTGAGCAACCGAGTAACAAGCAGTTATCGTAGGAAAAAAACATGTTGAGATAAATTCCGTGAGGAGTCCATATGCTCCAAGCTAAGAGCGGACATGGTTAGAAAAAATATAAGACTTTGATTCTAAAAGATGTCTCGTCGACTTTGTACAGTATTAGTGGGTGTAAAGTGAACCGTATATATACGCGCATTTTCTTTGGCCGGCACTGCGCTCACGGAATTGTAGACGGCGTTTATACGTTTCTGGCATACAAGCGGTTAATGCATCAGAGAAAATATGTTATATCACTTTAATTTAAGTTAATAGAAGCGTAGAAACATGATGAGGTACCAACATTAATCAACAAAAATCATTAACCTTATCGCAACATTAATTATTACATGCGAAAGTTTAAAAAGTGTTATCGTAATTGAAAATGAAATGTAATTAAGAATTTAAGCCAGTGGTTTTAATTTACAAATCGCTACCCAAAGTTGGGTAGATTGTCGCATTAACTCCAAGAATTCTTATGTCGAGTCTCTCTCAACATCGTATAGGTAACGCGTTACTCCTGTGTCGAGTTCTGCTCTTAATTGTACAACTTATATATATTACTAGTATTGCTACCCGGCGTCGCTCGGACTAAGCGACCAATAATTATTTAATGTTATATCATTCGACATAATTATATCACAAAATCTAACATCCAAAATAGAGTTAAAATAAAATCACAAACTTTATTTAATTTGATGACAGCCCCATTCTCGCCCATTAAAATGTCCAAATTCAAGGAAAAAATCTAATTTTCTGTCAAAGAAATGTCAAATAATACCTTCACGTAAATAATAAACATTATTATTAATAATAAAAGCCGGGAAAAGTTCAGTAGAAGACTAATTTATTACATTTTGACTAAATGTCTTCGCCGATAAAAATTCAAACATATTTTCTTTCATATTCGTTTTTATGGCAACTTGCAACAACAATGCAAAAGGGAATTACAGACATACATACATACATAAGCCGTTTCGGTTTTATATATAAGATTAAATTTATTGGATCAGGACTGGTTTTGCTCATGGCGAGAATTATCAATGCTATCCATTAGCAAAACCGGTCCTGGTTCAATAAATTTAATGTGGAATAAGTACTAAAAATGTGTTATTATAACAAGATTCCACCAAGTATTGACAATGAACACCTTAAAGGTGAGCATAAGAAAATGTTTTAATTAAGAAAGAAATGGATAGCTTTAATTATTTCAAAAATACTTTTTAATAATTTTGATGTTAATAGTAAAAGGGAATTACAGACATACATACATACGCCGTTTCGGTTTTATATATAAGATTAATTGTCAATTATCCTTATTTCAAAAACCGTATATATCGGGTTGTGTGCCTTAGATTTTTTTTTAATACGATTTTTAAAAAGCGTGATTTTCATTTGCAAAAGGGTGAAATAGATTTGCAAATGGTGAATTGCATTTACAAAAGGGTGAAATAGGCTTGCAAAAACTGTATTTTCATATTGAGTCTTTATTATATTGCAACATAGCTTGTGTATTTCAAAATGTTGTTCTTTCTTCAAATTTAGACCACCTACATATCTTCATTTTTTTGACGATTTCTTTCACGTTTTTTTGTGGAACGAATCTATTGTGTTGAGTTTATTTATCTCTTTCGGATCCATGGGAAATCGGACAATGAAGCCTCAGATGGTATCTTTGACCGCTATTCTGTAGCGGTCACCTTTTCGCTGTAAAATGTAATAAAATCATTGATTGGAAACTTAACTCTAGGACAGTTCTAACTTCTAAAAATTTAAGCCAAATTTTACTTACTCTACAAATTTTGGAATAAAAAATGCATCAAAATAGTATGATTATGAATTCTAGAAGTGCCTATGTCTGATTTTGGCCATTTGGACTTAAGAATCGGAAAATTCCTTTGAAATACTATCCTTATAGCATTCGATTAAAATAAATGAAATATAAGAAAAGTTTATTTGTATGTCAAAATAATGTTGCAGTTTACTTTGCAACAAAAAATGACTATGTTCTCATAGATGAACAGAAGATGACATTTATCCAGGGCTTTGGAGTCGTTGAAAAAATACGACTCCAACTCTGACTTCATCATTTACCGAAAACACCTCTCCGACTCCGACTCCAACATTCACCA
Organism: Himalopsyche kuldschensis; assembly: GCA_028554975.1. Lineage (NCBI taxonomy): Eukaryota > Metazoa > Arthropoda > Insecta > Trichoptera > Rhyacophilidae > Himalopsyche > Himalopsyche kuldschensis. The sequence continues at coordinate 984,009 of JAHFWI010000098.1, forward strand.
AAATCAACACTCATTTTCCTATTTGTGTGTATTCAATTAAATATCAACCAACCCGGCCAGTTGACAAATTTAACATATTATATGCCAAAATAAAAAGTTAAAACTTTTCGACTCGAGTAAGACTGTGGCCAAAACGCCACGACGACTCCGACTTTGGCCAAAAAACCCCGACTCCACGACTCCGACTCCGAATCCACAGTACTGGCTCACATAGATCAGCGGTTCTTAACCTTATTGCGACTCCGGGCGCATTTCAGTTTGACGAGAATGGTGACGGTCGCAGGCTGGAATTTTACAAAACAAATCTAAAGTAGTACATAGGTATTTATTAATGTGTATCATTGTTTCATGGGACGCTTTATCTATCTATCTATATATATAAAAATGAATGTCTGTGTGTATGTCCGCTATGGACTACTAAACCGCTCGACCGATCGATGTGAAACTTTACGAATTTTTCGAGTTCACTCCTTCGAAGGTTTCTGGCATACCCCCCTCATACGCCTCCCAAACCCAACCCCGCCAAATAACCCCCCTCTCCCCAAAAAAATGATATCGAATTTTTACAAATTTCTCGAGTACAATTCCGCGAAACTTTCTGGCGTGCACCCCCTCCAACACTCCCCCCCCCCAATCCCCCCTACAATTGCAGGCGTAGCAACGCGCGCAGGGTACAGCTAGTTACATATAAATAAAAACTTTGGAATTAAAACTTCTTCGTAAAGTAATTTCAATAAATAAAATACAATTCTGATAAAATTAAGGTTTTCTGTCATTTGATACTTTGTTGCGGGCGCAATTGTGCCCGCGGGTACAGGATTAAGAAACCCTGACATAGATGATCAGTGTAAAAAGTGTCTGTTTTTACTTAGGCAGTTATAGTGCGAAAAAACAACTCTGTTCTTAACCATTGCCTCCCAAACTGGGGGCCGCGGATTATTTTTTCAGATTAAGGGGGCCGTTGCATGAAAAATTTTGTGAACCACTGTACAAAAATTTCAATAAACCTTCAAAAACACTTCGCCAAAATACTTTTAAAAACAAATACTGAAATATTGGTATATTTGACATAGGCACTTTTAGCATTATGCCTCATATATTTAATACTAAGAAAGCTTCGAATGCAAGCGTAAAATTCACTGAATGCCAAAAGTGGCTCTCAAAGAACTAGTTTACCCATTACTGATCTAGGTTCTGCCTCTCCGGAAGATGAACCCGGAACGTTTAAATCGCATAACGTAAAAAACTTTAAATTCTGCCCACAACCCAGCCATGTCTGAGCTGGACATGTGCCAAAGAATTAAACGTATGCAACAGAATGTATTTGGAGGCCCATGAAAAGCGTAAGTGACATTTTGTCGTATCTCATGAATACCAATTCTTTACGCGCATAATGACGCAAGTGTTTTCGATTACTTTTTGGGACAAGATATTTTTTCGTATATAAAAACAAAAAATATAACTCACAACTTTACTAAGTATCCAATGTAATCATTATGTTTGAGTAAGTTTCTCCACAATGACTATAATACCATCTCTCTAATGACAAAACCAAACCAACTAAATGACTGGCCAAAATTGAAACAAACGTGTTTAAGTTCGATGCCTGTGCATCTTTACTTTTTGACACCTTATATTGCACGAAAATTAAATTAAATCATGCTCTTTTACCGTAATAAGTACCGTAAAACGGGGTGAATAGAGACTTCTCTGCCGCATTTACCGCATTCTATAATAGATGTTCATATACTCCAATCATTACAAAATGTTGTTTTGTCTCTATCCATCACGATTCAATGTGAATAGAGGCATCGAACAAAATTAACTGTGTCTTAATAACGATAGTGAATATTTGAAAAATATTGTCATGAATGTGTAGTAGGACCACAGAAACACGTTTCAAGCCATTCATATTTGAATTATGTAGCGCAGGTATGAAGATACATAGTCGTGAAGGGTAAAACGTGTCTCTATTCACCACGTTTTACGGTATATAAAAACAAAACCGATAACCGTATTGATTTAAGGTTATCTCATATTTGACAACACTACCGTTCCAAGTAAGACGGCAGTAAGTGACTCTGACAAACTTTTGAGAAAAATGACATAATGTGATTTTTTAAGTTTTAGTATTTTGAATTAATAAAAAGCAGTTGATGTGAAAATTAACTAATTTCTTTGTAAACAAGCATTAAGTAGTTACATTGACTGCCTCTTTGCTAATAAAACTACAGTTTTTGCTTTTTGCTATGAAATTAAAATACACCTTAACCTTTTCTGTGCAGTAGATGCGTTCCGCCGAAAATCGCCAAAAAAAAAATGGCACAAAAAAACTATGTCTTATGGGAACATGACATGTACAAAGACGCACGTTTCAAGGTCACATTGTAATAAATAAGTGAAAACCCTCGATTTTGCACGTACAGTATGTTACAGTTTTGGACACTCAAATTCGTCATGAATAGCATAATTCAAATTACGCGGTTTTCTGAAACCATCTACCTTGTGTTCGGATTCTCCCAAAACTTATTTTGTTATTAATCGCGTACTTCAAATAACGCGATTTACATTTACGCGGTTTTCTGAAACCACTTACCTTATAAATCGAAGCTTGTGTATGCATATATTATACGTTATAATGATTTGTCAATGAAGTGTAGATTTTTATCTTAGCCATTTTTTACACCAAGCGTGTCCGTGAATTATTGATTTCAGCTCGAAATGTATTGATTCACAATGTATTCGTTATTTTGGTCACAGATTTTAACAAATCATCAAAATTCAGAAAACGTTTTTACAAAACGCAAAAAAAACACCTTGAGTTTTAAAAAAAATACGTTTTGAAAAACTGGGTTTTCAAAAAAACTCTTTCATTTTAATTATTATTTATGAAAAGCGTTACATTAATCGGCCTCTTAGAGATAAAGAACATAACCTAACCTAACCTAACCTAACCTTTCTCGTTTTAACCTAGGCAATTCGTTGGCTTTCTGGTTTATTTGTTGAATATAAAACATTAATTTATTCTTATGGGTTGTTTTTAATGAATTGAGGTTGGGACCGGTTTTGCTTATGGTGATCATAATCAACTGAACATCGTCAGTTGATAATGGTCGGCCTTGATATCAATAAATTCAATGTGGAATAATTACTAAAAATTTATTACTATTTTTATCAAAATGCTTTTCCACCACTGACAGTGAACACCTTAAAAGTGATCTTCATAACATATCTAAGAAATACATTTTTAAAGTTTCTTTTGACTGAAAAAGTAGTAATTAAAAGAATGACTAGCTCAGTCATTTAGAATATTTAGATCATATTCAAATGAAGTAGGGTAAAACCTACAATTGTCGGCCACTTAAGGATTTTTTCCACCACCCGGCTTCGATTCCCGGTACGAGCGGATTTTTTCAGTCGATTAATCTGTTCAAAGTCATGGGTGATTGTGTTGTCGAAAATCCCTTCCCACCTTTCCGATTCCAAAAATCTATGCATAGTGACAGCGATTAGCTAATCACTAGTCCTGTCCTAGTCCTATCCTTATCCTTTCCATCCCTACTTTCTTCGAAAAAGAGAGATTGAGCAACTGAGTAACAAACAGTTCTCGTATAAAAACATATGTTAAGATAAACTCCGTGATGAGTCTATATGCTCAAAGCTGGGAGCGGACATTGTTTTTTTTTTTTTTAGTTTCGTTCAGTACGAGTATTATCGAGAATCATGTGTTCGATACCCGAATTGAAGTCTCTAATACTAACACTTGGTATAGAATATTGATCTGCCTAAATTGTCTTAACTGCTTCCCGAAGTGTAACTTTGGTTATAAATACCCTGTAGTGTAAGCAGTGTAAGAAACAGGCAGCACATAAAGATACGTAATCTGGTTTGTATCTCCTCTTTTTGCGTTGGCTTGTAGCACTTAATTTTATTTCATTACTTGCAATCTCTCTGATCAATTTATTCACTTTCGAACAAAATCAAATCAGTCTTGCGCGGGCATCTAACAACGATACACCACTGAATTTTAAACCAAAAAAATAGAATCTAATATATATTCATTAAGTATAATACAGTTTTTAAAAATGTGAATTTGTTTTTAATTAAAATAATAAAAAGTGAAATTGCATTAAAAGTTTCGTTTTAATTGACATATTTGCATTAAATGACCTTTTGGTCGTATAAGCTTGTATTTAGCGCATTTTAACATATATTGGGAGGAGCTTATTTTCAAAAGTGGACAATTCCAAAATAATGCCAGTTTTAGCTTTTTTTTTCACATGGAAAATTTTGAATTTTTACACATTATCCGTAATTCTTTAATTTAAAACCTATGTTAAAAATATTGATAGTAAACACAAATGTATAAGGAAAAGGTAATAAAAATATCTTAAATTTTCAGTTTTTCAACAAATGGATTTGTACACTTTTGAAAACTACCTCCTGATATATGAATTTCAGAATTATCTTTAGTTGAATAACGGAGTTAGCAGCATTCCGGAGTTGCACTGCACCTTGCACATTTATTTGACAAATTTATAAGATTGTCATCATTATTTCCATCATTAGATCTTTAAGATCATTATTTATCAGTAAGAGTTATGAAAAAATAAGTAATTTGAAACATTGTTACATGCTCATTGTTACAAGTGAATTTTAATCAATCGAAACTTCAAGCGCTCATATCTCAAAACAGTGTCGACAGCAGTTAGAATTTTTTTAAAGTAAGGTGTCGGTTTATCAAAATCTACAATTAAGCTGCGAATTATTGAAGCAGCTGAATTGTTCAAATTTATAACTTCGTGTAATTTTAAATGTCTCGATAATACAGTAAGTCGTAACAACGTAACCTTACAACGTGACTGGCGTAGAGGGTCTACGGCTCATTTTTAACTGATTCTTTAAGGTTATTATCTACGATTGTGGAAATATTTACAGAAAAAATGAATGAATTTATAATAATAAAAATTAGATAATTTAAAACATAATAAAACGGACTACCGGCTTTATTGTCGTTTCTAACGTTCACTTCTCTCTTGCTCCTACTATACTTAAATCAAATTAAAACTAAATAAATATAAATGGACACGTATTTTATTAATATACCCAACAAATATGAATTTTTGTGTGTCAAAGTTTTATTTAAGACAGTGTATAATATAAAATGGCAATGTATTTTAATTCTACGAAAATTATATAATAAACAATTCTGACGAGAGCGTAAACCGAATCAGCCATCAACTATTGTGTCCTGCCAAGGAAAAAGGCAGTAGCTCGCAAAGCGTTTGAAATTGGGCTATGAATGCCGTTTCGTTACCATACTTTGAAAAGTTTTAATTTAAATTTTTGCCTAAAATGACCTTTAAGTCGGAAAAACTTGTATTTACTGCTTCCTATCATACATACATATGTATATATAAATTTCAGAATTATCTATGGTTGAATAACGGATTTAGCACAAATTCCAGAGTTGCTTTTTTTCCTGCTGAAGCTATATGTGGAGTCCGCTAGGAGGGCTCCTAGTTTCCTGGCTATTTTTGTTGCTAGGGTTGGATACAGACTAAGTCTTTGTTTCTCTTTCCCGCATGTAAGCTAGCTAAGTATTGACTTTCTAAAAGATTCTGTCAGCTGAGGGCTTTGTGTGGGGAAAACACAGAAAAACCCCTTACGAGAATGATGGTCTTAGAATCATTTAAAATTTTCAATTCTTACCAGGAATTGCTCGTAATGTTTACGTAAACTTGTTGTTATAGTAGACATGCCCAGTCCCCAACTGTTACAGAATCGACGAGCCTAGCTCGTAGCTAAAGATGTATCTCTTAGGGCGTTAGTTTAGAAGCTGGCAGGGCTGCTGGCTTCTTCCACGCTTGCCTAGAGTTGCATTGCATCTGCACCCTTTTTTACTAAATTTTAAAGATGTAAGATTGTCATCATTATTTCTCAGCAAAAGTTGTGAAAAATATGCTTAAAATAAGTAATATGAAACATTTTTACTTGCTCAGTGTTACAAGTGAATTTTAATCAATCGAAACTTCAAACTCTCATATCTTAAAACAGTGTCAAAAGCAGTTAAAACCTTTTCAAAGTATTGGAATACTCTGCATTCACGAAACGATATCATTACAAAGTAAAAGTAGTTAGCCAAAGACAATCAAAATGATTATAAACGCATAATTTCTCTATCCGCCAGCGACAAATCCCACCATGCTTATTTGTAACTAAATACCAGTTTCCGGTATTACACATTGCGTAATTTTACGGAAAACTCTCGCACAGATATTATACGAGTTAGCAATTTATTGCGGAAGTACCGCTAATCGCCACACTGATCTTTTGACCAGTACCAAAGCACGAATCTCGTGAGAAAACTATTTGTGATTTCGCTGGAAAATGTCACTTTCAGTATCGATAGTAAATTGTATAATTAGGGTGTCTTTAGGCTACGGCCCGCGAGCCCAGCACGCTATTACACAATTATTTGTATGAATTCGACCCCAAAGGGACAAATGAACTAATTTTTCGCTACTTTCCTGGAGAGCCAATATGTAGATTTCACCAGTAATCAAGGTTACTGAGGTTCTGATTTTGGAAAAATGTGCGAAAATCTAGGCACAGGACAAGTATGGTTCTATCAAAAAATAGCCCCAAGATACATTCACTCTTTAAATTCAATTGAAAAAGTATGCAAAAATGTGATCAAGTTTTTTAAGGTGTTCACTGTCAATACTTGTTGGAAAGGCATTATAATAAAAAATAATAATACATTTTTAGTACTTTTTCCAGATTTTTTTTTTGATCAGGACCGGTTTCGCTCATGATGAGCATTGTCAACTGAATATCATGAGCGAAACCGGTCCTGATAAAATAAATTTTATGTCGAAAAAGTACTAAAAATGTATTAATATTTTTATTAAATGATCAAATAACTGATATGCGTTTTGACAGCTTATGTGTTTCGAACTAACGAACGTGTATGTGAAGTATAATAGTGAAATACGGCAACCTTGATTTTGCCTCAAAAAAACTATCTTTATCCAGAGATGGCATTGCTAGTATTTCAATTTAAAAAATAAATATTTTATTCATTTAATTGCACTTAAATAACAGAGCGCTTATCGTAAATCACGAGCATTCAACAGGTTAAATCAATAGAAAATATATATTTAACCGATTCTCAAAAGAGACAATCAAATAACTTGAATGTATAGTCACTTTAAATACACCAAAAATACTAAAATTACGTTTTTTTATCGGTGGATTTTCCATACGTGATTTTGTCTTCGAAATTTCGAGTGCGGCCCTTGAGTCAAAAGCTCGAGCGCCCCTGGTTTTAATGTTCAGTTTCCTTGTGAGAAAGTATGTATTAAATAACGATGCTGATCACCGCTTGATGTGCATGTCGTGGTCATTTTAGTAATAACGGAAGTCGGCAATACTAGTTTAGTCAATCACAGTTAAATATACATGTCACATACAAGTTAACAATTTTGTGTTCAAAGATCTCTTGGTCAAAGAATACACGCGAATATAGTTATAAAAGATAACATTCTAAGCAACTATTTTATTTCGATTAAATCTAATATATTTTAAATTTGTTTTTACGTACTTTTTACACCAATGCAACAGTAGTACAATCTGTAAATCGCAGTTTGGAAATAATGGTTGTTTTGCATAATAATATCGAGCCTTCCAAATAGGGACTCCAATTCAATACTCGATACTCGAGTATCATGAAAAATACTCGAGTAATACTCGTAATTTGTAGATGAAGATTTATTTCCAAATCTTATTTACTTTATTGATTTATTAGGCATTTACTTGGTAGAACTCCATTATAATACGGTAAGAAAAATAACAATGTATTTTAATTCTACATAAATTGTTTTAAAACTATTTCGGCTTACGCCCTCGTCAGAACTATGTTTTAAGCGTGTATTAGAGATAGCTTATATACCTAGGCTAGACAGGATACACTATTATGTTTAACCGATGCATTTAACGATGAGTCTTACGCGTGGATTTTACTATCATATTATATATTTTTTAAATGAGTTTCTTTTGTTACTTTTGCTTTGGGTCCTGCTGACGTATCTTATCAATGACAAGTTTATGATGACGAGAGTCTATGATTACAAGATATTGATTAAAAATTTGATAAATAATTTATATACACAAATTTGAATTCATAATATTTTTTTTGGTAACCTTAAACTACTCGAGTACTTTAGTAATTCGAGTCTCTACTTCCAAGCCAAAGAGCGTTAGTGACGAATCGCTTTTTTTCAGTAGAGCAAACAGAGTGTACAAATACTGTAACAATAATTAGAACAACATTGTTTCTTTAAGACTTCTTTTCATGTATTGGAGTTTTATTTTGAAGAACAGTGTGAAGGTTTTTTTGTGAACTTAGCCTCATATTTAACTCAGAATCACCAAAATTTTAATAACGCCCTTTTGGCTCTGTAGGGACTAGAGACACCAAATGGAGCATCGAATACTCGTCCATTTTACAATTACTTGATACTCGAGTATTTTTCAAAATACTCGAGTAATACTCGTTATTTATAAATAAAGATTTATTTACTTATTTAAAAAACGTATAAATAATGCTTAACAGTGTAACTATGAAACCGACGTCCACAGCAACAGAGAGTTTTTTTTCTCTTGCGGGAATTATAAAAACAAAACTTAGAACCAATTTAAAATTTGACACGTTTAATTCTCTATTATTTTTGAATACATGTTTTATAAATTGAACTAAATATGCGTATTTTTTTTATATTTTTCATTTTTATATACATAGATACACAAATTTGAAATAATCTTATATACAAAACCGAAACGGCGTATGTATGTATGTCTGTAATTCCCTTTTGCATTGTTGGTCATTAAGTTGCCATAAAAACGAATATGAAAGAAAATATATTTGAATTTTTATCGACGAAGACATTTAGTCAAAATGTAATAAATTAGTCTTCTACCAACTTTTTCCGGGCTTTTATTAAATAATAATGTTTATTATTTACGTGAAGGTATTATTTGACATTTCTTTGACAGCAAATTAGATTTTTTCCTTGATTTTGGACATTTTAATGGGCGAGAATGGGGCGCTGTCATCAAATTAAATAAAGTTTGTGATTTTATTTTAACTCTATTTTGGATGTTAGATTTTGTGATATAATTATGTCGAATGATATAACATTAAATAATTATTGGTCGCTTAGTCCGAGCGACGCTTGGCAGCAAATCCTAGTAATATATATTTTGGTTCATCTGAAGCTACTCGAGTATTTTCAAATTTTACTACTCGATACTCGAGTAGTTGAGACGTCGAGTTATTGGTGTATCTAGTTGGGACGACATTCATAGAATATATACAATTTTTTTTAGCTTAAAATGAATAGTGTAATATACTTATTGGCAGTTTTAAAAGTGTTGTTGACGTTTTTGAGTGCAAATGTTTCGTGTTCTACCCTCGCCAACCAACTCAAAGAAGCCCTGGTCAGATCTAATCACGGTTTAGATAAACACAAAGGTTTGTAATCCACCTATATCATATATATCGATTTTGTTATTTCCACAGTAATATACGAAAAGGGTAAAAGGCATTGAACTGTGGGAGGTTATCTTAAAATAGTGTCGCATAGTATCAAAGGTAGAACTATCCCATATTTTTAGAAACTGGAATAATTCTGTCATATTATTCTTCTGGTCATAAGTGTATGGCTGGCAATAAAATATTTGTAAAAAAATCGTGTACAGTGGTACCTGGAGATAGAAGTGCCCTAATATACGAGAAACATTTGAGATACAAGGAACGGCTGTCTGCACAAGACCCATAAGGTTGTCATGACGGGTATCCGTGTGCGCTTTGCGTATGTGTGGAAGGAGTGCATATGAATGTATCGGTGGTTAATCCGTATACGTATATCTGTGTTGGTATTGGATTCTACTTCGACTGTCGAACGCTATGGACCTACTATAAAAAACATACTTCGCTTCATCTCTTTCGCACAACCGACAAATCCCATACGTAAGACATAGATGGCGCTCTACAACTGCCCCACAACGTCACATTTTGGGGGCTGGAACGGATTAATGGCATTTCAAAGGATTTCAATGGGAAAAATTGCTTTGAGATACGAGCAAGGTTACGGAACGAATAAACTCGTATCTCGAGGTACCACTGTAGATGTTGTATAAAAATTTAAAAGAAAATGATGGTTGGTTTAAAAATCAGAACGGTTCACGACTTTGTAAACAAAAGTATAATGGTTTGGCCAATCATACTTTCGACCAATCACAAAGCCTATCCTTAGTGGTGTTACAATGTGGCCGCGCATACAAATTTTAAATTTCAGGCTTTTATGGGTTGTTTTTTAAATTGAAAAATAGAAAAACAAGCTCAAAAAGCCAACAAAACTTTATTCGTATTAAGTCGAAAAGTGGATAGTTCTAATTTTGATATCATAAGACTTAATTCACAAACTTCCATGCATACATCCATAAATTGACTGTTCAATTAAAAATGAAACTGCTCAATGACGTTGATCACTCGACCATTGGAATGAAAATCTTTCATATTCACAGAAAAAACTTCAAGTCTTCAAATATCTCCTGCAAATTATCAAATTAAGACCCATGATTTTATTTCAAGGAGTATGCAATATGTTCGCATTTTTTTATGGTTATCAAGTAATCTTATTTGTTCTGTTCAATGACAAGTCGATGGTCAGAGGACTTGGCGAAAATCGTGACATAAAAATCGCAAAAAAAGACCTCATTTCACTACATTGACACGAACCGGCCCAAAAACGTGCAATGTCACATATGTTGTTATGGAAAACTATTTTATATAGTGGCGGCTCGTGGATAAGATAACTGGGAGTGCTGTGGTAATTAAAAATAAAAAAAAACTATTAACATCAAAATTATTAAAAGTATTTTTTAAATAATTAAAGCTATCCATTTCTTTCCTTGATTAAAACATTTTCTTATGCTCACCTTTAAGGTGTTCATTGTCAATACTTGGTGGAATCTCGTTATAATAACACATTTTTAGTACTTATTACACATTCAATTTATTGAACCAGGACCGGTTTTGCTCATGGATAACATTGATAATTCTCGCCATGAGCGAAACCAGTCCTGATCCAATAAATTTAATTTCTAATAAGTACTGAAAGTGTGTAATTTTTATTTTTGACTTGTACAATATTAGTTTCTTTTCAGTTCATAGGGAATTTTAAATAAATACACTGCCGTTATCATCAACGCCATTTTCGTTTCAAAGTGTCAATCAATTCTACTAAATTCATAACTTATGCGAGCGAATATTATCAACTGATGAACTTACTTAAGAGAAACAAATTAGAATAAATAAAACGTCGCACTCGTGCAGACACAACACTGCTGGAGAAACAGTACAAAAACACGCTTGTATCTGCGAACTCTTCTCCCCGCGTCTCTCCTTCGCCCATTGGAGTACAGTACTACACATAATCATTAAGCCGCGTCACTTTCTGATATTAGTACCAAGGCTTATGATAATTATTGGATGTATCAGTCAGCTCAATCACTAAGAGATTATATTGACACATATTTGGTTTATGTTATATTTAAGAAACTATAGATTTACTAATGTATTAAAAAAAAACAATTAACTGTATTATGTAGTTTGTAATTAGTTAATTATACAAAAAAAACCAACAGTAGTTATGTGAAAAGCTTTTTAATATAGGCAGTCGATAGTACAATGCTCATCAACCATTAACACAATTTTAAAAAGAATATAAAAACGTTTTAGAATCCTAATATCATTGTTTTTTAAGTCGTTTGAATAATGTACTTTGTCACTGACGACTCGGGTTTCATCTTTCGGCACTTCAGGCATTTCAAGTGCACGAATGTGCTTGAACTGAAACCCGGGTCGTTAGGGATAAAACAAATTATATTGAAATTTCTTCAAGCACCTTCAGTCAAAATTCTAAACTGATTTAAACTACATATTTTAATCATCTACAATTATAAAATGTACCTTTGATAACGGCGGGAAACCGAAATAATATTCAATAATGACTTGTAAAACCAAACACCTCACTAACTTTTTAAATTCTAATTGAAAAAAACCTTTCAGTTTCTTCGAATTTTAAGATAAAAAATACGTTTTTCAATAGAACTTCATTCTAAAATACCATAATTTAAATATAATATATTAAACGTAACAAGCTTTGTACTTTTGACTGACAAAATACCAATTCCCTTCCACCATTTAAATGTTCCTGCATATTTAATAAAAAACTTGTTTCAGGTTTTAGTAATGATAATTTTATAATTAGTAACATGATATATGTTTATGAAAATGTATATGATACAGTGAGACTGTATTCTCAGTGAAAATGTATTCTTCTCCAAGCTGTCATTGAAATTAAATTTGACCGCCCTATCTTCAGCCCTATGTTTGTCTGTGTAATCTTTGGTTCTCTTTTTATGAAAGGGACTACTTGCTGATTTTGTTTCATTGAAGCAAACCAAAATTTTAGGCCGGAAAATCATCGACTTGGGCCAATAATTTCAATGATCGTGACCAGTGAAATCATGTTGTCGTACAAATCTATTACTTGATACATTTTGACTTAGAATACAGTTTTTTATAAGAAGAATCTATTAAATGTTTAATCAATTAGTTAACATAATATTACACCCTTTAGTTGCCATATACGTGGCATATTTATGATATCGAAAGTGGAAAGCCAAATAAAAGTATTGACAAAGTAAAACATTGGCTTAGTTAATAATCGGCTCCTGTAAGTGCATCGAATAATATCAGCCACTGTATTTAACGTTCGCGAAGTTTTTCCGATGTAGAACGTTTGGCAGTCTTTACACTGTAATCTTTAAATGACAGATTTTTTTTTATAATGTATGCTATCTTTATTATTAATTAATAATTTATTTATTGAATTCTTGCAATATAAAGCTGGTCTAACACTCTAAAAGAGCTGTTTTTTTTATTTTCAAACTACACAGTATTAACTATGTACACAGTTAATTCTACACTAAAACCTAATATCACCTGTGTCTTTGGTTAAATGGAAATAGTTCATATATGTAGATTCAGTCGAAATTCTTTATTTCCCTCGAACAATCTGAAAATTGATAAGCTGGCCCTGCTGCCAAAAAGTTTGTGCATAACTGCTCCATCCCTTTATTATGAAACGACGCTTGTTGATTCTGTTCGGCCTAACTAAAAATGATACGCTAAAATCTAACTCATTAATTAATATCAAATTACCTACATCTAATGAAATCAAAACAGTTTGCCGAAATGCTATTTTGGCTTTCCACATTCGACTTTGTCCATTATGTGTTATGCACATATGTAATTGTAATATTGAAACATATTTAAATAACATTACTAATATAATTGTTGTTTTATTAACATAAACAAACGCACAAAGCATTTTTAAGAGCACAAATCAAATAATAACTAATCCTTTATTAATATATAATTGTTTTTTTTTACTTTGATTCCTTAGACAATTAACACATACATAGTTAAACTGATTTCTCAATAATGGATTTATATTTATTTCATCATTTAAACATACTTATATAAAATAGTTTCATTTTGACATAATCTTATATTTTCAAGTATTAATCCAATCATTTTATGGTCTCAAGCCTTTCAGAAGTATAGTTTTATTTGTGTATGTCCCGTCACCGAGTGGTAACCCTCGATATCATATCAAATGTGATCACTTATACGAATCCGCGAATGAAGTTTTGCGAACACCAAAAAAATGTCTTTTGATATGTCAACTATCACTTTTGAAAAGCCATTATTTAAATAAATAAAGAACATTTAACAGTTATACTTCTACATATGATATTCTGAAAAAGCTCAGGCCTGGTTTCGCTCACTATGAGCATTAGCTTAAAATCAGTTTGAAAAATTATCAACTTAAGATATAATCAAATTTGAATTTTGTACTGCTACATGAGTTTTGTCGCTAACGACACAGGTTTCGCCTTCTGGCTTCTTCTGTCAGTTACATAAAATTCAAACGATTCAAATTTGATATTGAAATTCCATCAAGCACCTACAGTCGAAATCTTCAATATAAATAAAGCCAGTTGATAAATCTCGCGATGAGCGAAACCGGTCCCGATCTCATTCAGAATATTTGTGGAAGTAGTACTATAAAATGTGTTTTATGTCTTTCAATACAATGTAATATGATTTGATTTTTTACAATTTTATGGCATGGATTAATTCCTGTAATTTTTTTCATTTCATTTCATCCCTTTCAGTTAGGTATAATGAAAATATTTTTTCGTTTACTTTTTCCCCCCGTGTTGATTTCAGTGCATTGTAAAATATCATTTGAATTGTCAATTTTCTCTATCGCTCTGTAATATGTGTGTGTAATCAATGAACAATCAATTAAAAAACGTTTATAGCCGTTAAACTAATATTACTTTTTGTTTATTTCATGGAAACCAGGATGTGGAGTATCGGTAGCGAAACAAGCGGCCCAGAGGAGAATCGTTGGCGGAGACGACGCGGGATTCGGTTCGTTTCCTTGGCAGGCGTACATCAGGATCGGATCATCTAGGTTTAAAAGCACTTATCTTTCTAATTAACACAATTAACACGTACCAAATAGTCACCGCTGTCAGTAATTGGTTGTTAATTGGAAAAAATATAATACATGCCATTACGGCTGACGTCAATGCGCCGAGCATTCGAGAAATATAAAAAAAATGGAATTTAGATTAAAGGTGCTTGATGGCATTTCACTATCAACTTTGAATTGGTTGAAATTTTTACTTTTCCATAAGTTGTTCAGGCATTTCAAGGGCATGAATGAACTTGAACTGGCTTGAAAGGTGAAACGCGGGTCGTTAGCGACAAAACTCATGCAAATGTATTAAATTCAAACGTTTCAAATCTGATAATGTAATTCCATCAACCACCTTCAGACGAAATTCTGAATTGAATAAAACACAGCTTTCTAGTATTTTTACATATAACTTTTTTAGGTCAGTACTGGTTTCGTTCATCGCGAGCATTATCAACTGTTACACATGCATTGAAACAAGGTTATGCATATCAAAACGACGATATTTAATGAACAATTGATTAAAAAAAGTAACAGATAATTGGAATTACAATTTTGATGATTAATTACAAATACAATGACAATTAAATGGATTCAGACCTTAAAATGATTAAACAGATAGTCTATGGTTGTGAACCGGATTAAGTTACTGGTAAAATACTAAAAAATAAGCTCCAGTCTGTTAATAATGAATTTTTTTTTGGTTTGGTGATTTTTTTTAAAACCCCTCTGGTCTCTTTCGTATTTTAAACCCCTCCTCTTTTGTCGTGTGACGTCATATTAAAACGTCTCGTAATATTGTTAATTTTAGTTTAAAAAGCTGTTCCTAAAATTACACATTGAAGATGAGGGTAAGTTATCTAATATATTACTTAAACTTTAATAACTTAACTTAACTTAAATTCTTCAAAACCTGCTAACTCTTTCAGATGCAACATGCTTATGTCCTTATTCGAGCTTATTGGATGGCGACAGTGTTGGATAGAGAGGTAATTTTTGTAGAACAGAACGCCACGAATTGTAGAACCAAATAGTGATAGTTCGTTACCTTACTTTGAAAAGTTTCTAATTGTCATTTTTGCCTAAAATGACAATTAGAAATCGGAAAAGCTTGTATTTACCGCATTCTATCATATACATATATGAATTTTAAAGTTATCTATGGTTGAATAACGGATTTGGCAGAATTGCACTTTTTTTGCTAAATTTATTTGTCAAAGTTCTAAGATTGTCATAATTATTTCCATTATTTGATCATTAAGATCATTATTTCTCAGCAAGAGTTGTGAAAAAATATGCTTAAAATAAGTATTTTGAAACATTTTTACTTGCTCATTGTTACAAGTGAATTTTAATCAATCGAAACTTCAAGCGCTCATGTCTTAAAACAGTGTCAAAAGCAGTTAAAACCTTTTCAAAGTAAGGTGTCGAGTTGTCATTTTTTGTAGAACGGCGTAATACCGTACTTCTTTCTACAAGTAAATCTATTAGTCAAAACATTGTCGTTTTGTCTTTTGAATTCTCCTCTTTCTGTCTTATCGGTAATAAAAATATAGTAGAAATCTCTTCTATCCAACACACTCCGTCTCTGTCACGCACTGTCAGTTGTAAAACAAAATGCTTCGGCTGTTTGTTCTTTATTCAAAATATGACAGTTCTTCATTGTTAAAAAATTTTGTATATATTTTTTGAAAAATGTGTCTTTTTGAAATTGTTTTGCATGGTGTTTTTTTTTATATATTATTATCAAATATGATATCTATACACGTTGAATAACATTGCAATGTATATAATTTTCTACGAGAAACTCTATTCATCACCAATTCTTCTTTTAAGTCTTCAAATTCTAATAATGTACCGTAAAACGGAGTGAATAGAGACATTTTTTACCCATCACACTATATATCTTCATACCTGCGCCACATAATTCAAATATGAATGGCTTGAAACGTTTTTCTATGGTCCTACTGCATATATTCATGACAATATTTTTCAAATATTCACTATCGTTATTAAGACATAGTCAATTTTGTTCACTATTTACATTGAATTGGGGTGAATAGAGACAAAACAACAGATTGTAATGATTTGAATATATAATCCTCTATTCTATATGAGTCTCTATTCACCCTGTTTTACGGTACTTATTAACTAAAAATAACATGATTTAATTTAATTTTCGTGCAATAAAAGATAAGTTTAAAAAGTACGGATGCACAGGCATCGAACTTACTCATGTTTGTTTCAATTTTTGCTAGTTGGTTTGATTTTGTCATTCGAAAGATAGTATTATAGTCATTGTAAAGAATTATATATAAATAGTAAAAAATACATTGGATATTTAGTAAAGTTGTGCTAAAGTTCAATAATTGTTTTTGTCTCTAATGACCCCGTTTTACGGTACTGTCGAAAACTGTCAAATTCATGAAACTTTAAAAAATCCAGCAATTCTGGTTTTCTTCGTTGCATTTAGAGATAATAGAAATACCATTTGAGTCGTATAGTAACAAAAGTAGAACCACTTTTGACTTTTCAAGAAAAATACGAAAAAAGTTTTGTTGGCTTTTTGAGCTTGATTTATATATTTAAATTTAAAAAACAGCCCATAAAGGCTTGACATTTACAATTTGTATGTGCGGCGACATTGCAACATCACTTAGGATAACTCTGTGATTGGTAGAAAGTATGATTGACCAAGTCATTGTTATTTTGTTTCCCAAGTCACGAACCGTTTTGATATCAAAATCAGAATAGGGAACACTGTCGGCAGCCATCTTGAATTATGTGTCAAATGCAAAATTTTTGATGTAACCGCTCATCTGAAGGATTACCCTAAAATTTATTATTCTGTTACTGTGTCAACACTGTCAACACAAATGCGCTAAAACCCAATAATTGTGACATGCTCCATTTTGTGTGTGTGAGTTTTACAAAGAATATATCCAACCAGATGCGGCGGATCCCTGGTCTCCAGACGCCACGTGGTGACGGCGGGCCACTGTGTCGCTCGTGCCACTCCTCGCCAGGTCCACGTGACTCTTGGAGACTACGTCATAAACTCTGCAGTGGAGCCTCTTCCAGCGTACACCTTCGGAGTTTCGAGGATCAGCGTGCATCCTTACTTCAAGTTTACTCCGCAAGCCGATCGATTTGATATTGCTGTTCTGACCTTGGATAGGAACGTGCACTATATGCCTCATATAGGTGAGTTACGTCGTATTGACTTTTTATTTGTATTTTTATTACAATTGTAAAATTCGGCTCCCTTAGGCTATGGTCACAGTAACGAGCGTAAATTTTGGCGTGGCGTAGCGTAAATTGCTTCATAATCAAATATACGGCTATGGCTTTGACGACGACGAAGCGCAGCGTAAATGCCAAAGTTCATTCAGTTTTAAATTTAACAGTGCTTGCTTCGGCGTACAAATTGTTTACGTTATGACGCTGCGTTTCGACTTCTCAGACGGCGCCATTATTAAAGCTATGACTTTGATTATGAAGCAAGCGACGCAAAAAAGTTACGTTTAGAATTTGAATTTGCGTTTTAAAATTGCGGAATAAATATAAATTCCTTAAATAAGTGTTAATATTCTTCTTAGATTTACGGATAACAAAAAAAAATATGTTTTAAAAAGTTACTCATGTGACTGTGGCCATAGCCTTAAGGAAAAGTGCCGTATGTCGATGTTTGCTGGTTTCGAGTTATGAATCCCACTAGATACAAAGTAATATCGTCCCTACCGAGCCAAAAGGGCGTTGGTATCATTCTGATGATTCTAATACAAATCTCATTTTAAATTCTATTTACACCCAAACCTTTTTTTGTGCGGTAGATGCGTTCCGCGGAAAATCGCACAAAAAAGCTACATATGTATGACTTAATATGGGAACATAACATGTACAAGGAGGAACGTGTCAAGGTCACATTGTAATGAACAGGTGAAACACTGGATTTTGCACGGACAGTATGTGAACAACGCGCTGTTAATTACGTGAAATCATATCTACGTGTATATAGTCCCAAAACAATATTTTTAAAAAAATCCTAAAAAAGAACAGCATATCTTTGAAATCGCACAAACAAAAATAGGATTGGGTGTATATTTGGTATGGCTTTCAAACTCATATTACTCAAATTACAAAATTGTTTATGCTATTTTTCAGCGCCGATTTGCTTGCCTGAAAAGGGCACCGACTTCCTCGGCCAATTTGGCTGGGCAGCTGGATGGGGAGCTTTGAGCCCTGGCTCCCGACTTCGTCCGAAGACCTTGCAGGCTGTTGATGTGCCAGTTCTCGACAATAGAGCCTGCGAAAGATGGCATCGAGCGAATGGTAAGCCTTTAAATTTAGCAGTTTGTGTGTAAATGTTTATAACAAAAACAGCATGATAAGGCGCAGATGTGTTCCTTCAATTTCAGGCTTCTGCATTTTTCTACAGCTGCAAAAAAAATCTCAAAATAAAATGAGTACTACTAGCTTTAAAATGATACCAATCACGACGTGCTAACTCAATGGCGACCGGTGACAAACTGACGTCAAAGTGACGCACGCCCTTGGGGCCTCCAAATCTTGGGGTCCTCAAAAATAACGGATAAATATTTTCAGCACATGTATTTGGGTTAAAATATATCATTATGTTACACCGAAAAACTCATTTGCAATGGCAGTAATATCAAATGACCGATGGGTCATAAATCATGAAGTACGATGTTCGGATGAGCTAGGTAACCATTCTTAATTGTTTCCAGTGAACTGCAGGGAATACCGTACATTGTTGAAATTACAATTTGGAGAAACGGCTCGACATTCATCACAAACCGTTCGAAAAAGAGGGCCTCCAAAATTATATTGCGCCAAGGGGCTCCCAAGTGCTTAATCCGACACTGAGTTCAGTAATATTAATTATGAAACACTTGTTTTTTTGTTTCAATTTGCATCAAATAGTTTCAACTCAATCGTGTTCCATTTGACATTTCATTAGATTGTTATCTGGTCTTGACTTGTCATATTTGCAGGAAATTCTTGTCGATCTCTCTGATTCAAATATGTGCATAAATTCAGATACGGTCATCCAAAAATCATGCTTATGTCGTCTGGTACAATAAAACCTTATAGGCGACCCGTATAGCGTATACATAATGTAATGATTCAATCTCTCTTCTTGTAGTTTTATTCGATCACGTTTTTAACTTTGGACTATACTGTCGGTCAAAAGAAGAAGACATTGGATCGCAAAATTGAATTATTAATGATATTTGCTCAATATTTTTGAACGCTATACACCCAATCCTTTTTTACGCGATACATTGGTTCCAAAAAGTGGCGCGTATAAAAATATCGCGTAAAAAACCTTACTTGCGTATAATTTGATAAATTGGCTCCGAAAATCAAGATATATGTATAAAAAAACAAAATTGAGTTAAAATGCCTGAGGATGCCGAAAGGTGAAACCCGGGTTGTTAGTGACAAAACTCATGGGAAAGTACAAAATTCAAACGATTCAGATTGGATGTCGAAAGCGTTGTGAAATGCGTCAGGAAACATTGGCTGCCTGCATTAAAATTCCATCAAGCACCCTCAGTCGTAATTCTTAATTACTAAATAGCCCGGTCCGTGGTACAGTGGTCAACGTCATTGGCTTCCGTGACGGACCGGCTGGGCTAGAGTCCCGGTACGAGCAATTTTTTCCAGTCGACTTATCGATTCTGTTCCAAGATAATGGGAGTTTTTTTTGTTAAAAATCCCTACCAACCCTTCGGACCCTAAAAACGCCACGTAGCTAGAGCGATTGGCTAACTACATGTTCTGTACTAGTCTTTGTATAGTATTTAGTTCATATATAAAACTTTCCCGCATTTAACGTTTGTTTTATACGGTCCCTTGAAAAACGTAGAATCGGAGTTTCACTGTACATTTACGATATTGCGACACGAAAGGGTTAAAAGTCGTGCCATGTTCGTTAACTTGTCACGCCATTAACAAAGAAAAAGAAAATTTACTGAAATTGTGTTCAAATGTGTAAAAAGAACACAAAAGATTTGTTTGCATTTCACACGCGTGATGTCTGTTTTGTTTTTAATTGGATCGAAAGTTGAGCGACGCACTTTTGTGACACTTCTTTTAAACAATGGACCCGTCACGGCCGGCCGGTTCATTTTGTCTAATGCGGGCACACAACAAGTTAACGTGGCGAAATGCGTACATTTTTGATGCTTCGGCTTGAGATTTCAAAACTATCAAAAGTGATGCAAAATCTAAACATCGTGCCGTGAAACGGGGTGAATAGAGACACTTTTTACCCTTCACGACTATGTATCTTCATACCGGCGCCACATAATTCAAATATGAATGGCTTGAAACTTGTTTCTATGGTCCTACTACACATTCATGACAATATTTTTCAAATATTCACTATCGTTATTAAGACGTAGTCAATTTTGTTCGATGTCTCTATTCACATTGAATCGTGGTGAATAGAGACGAAATTGGGTGAATATAGACAAAGCATCAGATTGTAATGATTGGAATATTTCATTGGATTTTAAAACACTTCTATAACATGGACTTTCAATTCAGATGTTCGCAATACCAACGGAGTGCCAGTCTTATAAATTTTTCGCTGTCCGTAGTACGGAATTATAGTTTTTTTTTTTACTCCTTAATACTCTGTCGCCAGCCGCCACTGGGAATATATGAACCTCTATTCTATAGGAGTCTCTATTCACCCCGTTTTACGGTACTTATTAACTTAAAAGAACCAGATTTAATTTAATTTTCGTGCAATAAGAAAGTTTATAAGTGGTCAAAAAGTAAGGATGCACAGGCATCAAACTTAAACAGGCTTGTTTCAATTTTGGGCAATCATTTAGATGGTTTGGTTTTTTCATTCGAGAGATCCCCACTGTCTTCGAAACAGAAAGTTTGAGTAACTGAGTCACAAGCGGTTCAAGTAGAAAAAAACATGTTGAGATAAACTCCGAGAAGAGTCCACATGCTCCATGTTGGGAGCGAACATGATAAAAAAAAGTCGAGGACTCTCTGTAGTTAAGTGATTATGGTTCCAGAATGCCATTATAAATGTGAGTTACCGTAAAACGGCGTGAATAGAGACAAAAACAAGGATTGAACTTTAGCACAACTTTACCAAGCATCCAATGTATTTTTTACTATGTATATATAATTAAATTTGTAATATTTTTGTTTATTTTGACCAATCCGGATAATCGAAAATCCGGATAATCGAGGTTCTACTGTATGTATAATTCTTTACAATGACTATAATAAATTCAATTTTGATTTTATTATTCTTTTATAACAGGAATCAACGTGGTGATCTACCCAGAGATGGTGTGCGCCGGTTATCGAAGCGGTGGAAAAGACTCCTGCCAAGGTGACAGCGGTGGTCCTCTGATGCTGGAGCGCTCAGGAAGATGGTACCTGGCCGGAGTGGTCTCGGCAGGGTACTCGTGTGCCAATAGACAACAGCCCGGTATATACCATAGAGTCGCGTATACCGTGGACTGGATAGCGCATATTATAGGACAGTGAACGTAACTTGATAACTCAACTTAGCCAGTTAAGGACGACAATAACTTATTTTAAGAACACTACGAATTGAAAATATTTAAAAGACTATTTGCAGCTTGAATTTTCTGAATTAATTTTACATGTAAACTTTGTATCAAACGTAAACATGTAAATCATTTTACTTTCTAGTAAAAACAGCAAAGATTCTACTAAAATCAGAACAATTTAAAAAAGATATCATTCTATTCAATTATCACATATTTCACGTGAGATGTCATAAATATAATCAAATGATTTCATATCATTAAAGGTGAATATTTCCGATTAATGTTTATTCAAAAGCAATATCGTCAGCTTAATTCTAAAATCATGTAAGTCAGTTTACCCTAAGTGTTAAGGAGACAGTTAAAACTGAATATTTCAAGTTACAGAAAAAAAATCTTCTATAAAATCTCTTCCTTTTCTTCTGTAAGTTGAAATATTCAGTTTTAACTGTCTCCTGAACACTTAGGGTAAACTGACTTACATGATTTTAGAATTAAGCTGACGATATGCTTTTGAGCATACCTTTAACGTAATGTAATTATGGTCTTTTGTTGCTGTGTATTTAATTACATTCAAATGTCAGAGCATTCATTTTGAGATAAAAAAATAAATATTTTAGCTTGTAATAAGTGATAAAACTATCAAATCTTTTAGTCTTCTCATGACAGTTAACATTGCACCCGCCGTCTCTATTATCCTGCAATACCGAGTATGTTAAAAAACAGTTGGTTGCTATGCACTAAATTGTGATATAATAAAGACAGTATTTGGAAAGCTTCTTTAAAATTAATAATTCATGTAAAATTTAAATATTCTACTTCATACGGACTAAATGATTAAATTTTTAATTGCAAGATGTCTAAAGAGGATAAAAAATACGTCTCAACAGACTTGAGACAGAAAGTTGAAAGTCGATACTGTAAATACTAATAGTTTTTTTAATTTAAATGGGTAAATTCTTGGTTATTGCAATATCTACTAAACAGCTTGGCGGAAGAGAGGTTAAATATGCAGCAACAATTTACTTGTTATATTTAAGAACAATAAATTATATGATATCTGTTTCAACTTGCCTTTATAACTTACATTATTTAACTATCAAAATATTCTTCTTTTAAACTTAAAACATTCAATCTCTGATGACAGTCCTTAAAAAGATAAATTAATTATTATTTATTTTTATATACATAACATACATTTTAAATTATTTTAATGCATGCTTTAACAACATCTGTTTATTTAAAAATGGAAAAAAGAATTATGTGGATACGAATGTGTCAAAATAAATCAGACTTTTGTATATACAATAAGGCTGCCAAATAGAGCATCCGTACTTTATAATAAATAAATAATAAAGAAAAAGTAATACAGTCAAACCTCCTAAAACACCCTAGCTATAAAGCAGTTTTTTAGTGTGTGCTGGCAAATTTTATTTAATATTATACATAACCTCTTTGGGCCCGGGTATCACCTATGATACTCATGGTTATTATAAAATATCAGCCCAGTTGTTGAATTGAAAGTATCAAAACCAAAAGTATCATATAATGAAGGAAACAGTCTTACCAACTGAATACATCCAAAAAAAATCATATCAGTAAAGAAACCACTGTTGTTGAAGGAAGTTGGTTCTTTTTAGCATGTAAAATGCTTCGACACTTACAATACAAATATTTACAACAATATTTTTCTCTTCATCATACTGTATTATTTAATTTATTGCTTCAATAAGAATCACTTTAACTTATTGTTTATATAAAACATGAAAAAAATTGTTTTGGTACGTTCAATTCAACATCCGGGCTTATATTTAATAAGAACCACGAGTATCATAGGTGATATCCGGGGCCAGAAGGGGATAAAATGTGCATTCGAAGAATATCTATACGTCTCTTTACTTTTGATAAAGTAAGTCATACAAAAATCCATATCTCAATGCTGTAGGAGGGTTGACTGTATGAAAGATATTATTGAAAGCATAAATTTATGCAAAAGCCAATTAGAAATATGTTATGTAAGCAAATGGGTATAGAAAAGTGTAATTAGTTTTAAAACCAGTGCCTAGTTATTAAAAAAAACTGACTTTAAGTATATTTAACAGCAAAGTGATTGTTGATTTTAAATAATAATTTAAACAATATTTTTAAGTCATTTATCATTATTTATAAGTAACAATTCGAATATTAATTATAGAAAAAATTTGGTTAGTTATGTATTATTTTGTAGAGAAGCCTTGTTATCCGCTTCAGTACCAAGCAAAGTGGTGGACTAAGTTATAACTGCCGCTTAATTTCCAAAAAAATCCTTTTATCAATAATATTGACTGATGACAGAAGGACCATTTTCTTCTA
This sequence comes from Himalopsyche kuldschensis, assembly GCA_028554975.1. Lineage (NCBI taxonomy): Eukaryota > Metazoa > Arthropoda > Insecta > Trichoptera > Rhyacophilidae > Himalopsyche > Himalopsyche kuldschensis. The sequence goes on from JAHFWI010000098.1 coordinate 1,008,556, forward strand.
GAGACAGTGTATAGATGTCACTATATATGTAAAGAAAAATAACATTAGAATTTTTAATGGAAGTTTTTTATATATTTGTGAAGGTATTCGCGGTGGCCACCTGTCGCCTTACAGTGCTGAAGTGGTTAAGCACTGATTGTTTTCAATAGAATTAATGTTATTTATTTAAATAAATAACACTCAATCATAATTTTAAAATGGTAAACTTTTTGTGAAAAACACTTGGTGTAGATATTCGATAAACTAAAGTATGTGGTAACAAATACTTTATTTTAAATGACCAAAAGCAATATTGTCTTGCTTTGAAATGTTTGTAAATAAGTCATAATAGCAAGAAATACAATTTTGTATTATTTAATGAAATGTTTGAATAGTTGTAAATAAAAACAAATTTTAAATTTATCGCCAATAAATCATTTTGTTTAAATTTACCGAACCAAAATTCTCAATTAACAGCCGGCATTCAAAACCATTTTTAGATAACTGAGAGACAATTTTTAAATAGAGCTTTGGAAAAATAGCAACTGATGGAAGCGCAAAAATCACAATACAAAAATGTATGAAAGTAATTTAATATTTAGTGTGTTCATTCTCTTGTAAATCTGTTACCAATATTAATTAGATAAAATAATTTATATTCTTGTTGTCACTTCATCATATTGGCTCGAATGAGTTGATTTTTTTGATAAGCACTATCTGTATTTAGAACTCTAAGCTATGAGCAAAAGTTTCTTGAAAATCCTTTCATTGACCTTATAACAGGACATAAACATGTTTTAAACGCCTAATGACTTGCTTTATCACTATCAAGGTGTTCACTATCAATACTTGGTGGAATGGCATTATAATAATACATTTTTAGTACTTATTCTACATTCAATTTATTGGATCAGGACCAGTTTCGCTCATGGAGAGCATTGATAATTCTCGCCATGAGCGAAACCGGTCCTGATCCAATAAATTTAATCTTATATATAAAACCGAAACGGCGTATGTATGTCTGTGGGTCTGTAATTCCCTTTTGCATTGTTGGTCATTAAGTTGCCATAAAAACGAATATGAAAGAAAATATGTTTGAATTTTTATCGGCGAAGACATTTAGTCAAAATGTAATAAATTAGTCTTCTACTGAACTTTTCCCGGCTTTAATTTATTAATAATGTTTATTATTTACGTGAAGGTATTATTTGACATTTCTTTGACAGCAAATTAGAAAATGTGTTATTTTAATATTAATTTCTTATCAGTTCATGGATATTTCAAATTAATACACTTCCGTTATCATATGTATGTTTCAATGTATCAATCAATTTTATTAAATTCGTGGCTTTTTAATTTGTCCTGTATCCTGTCCTTATACATATCTGGTCTACATAATCTAAAAACATAATCTTTATGTACTGTGAAGGTTATTTTTAATTGAAAAGTGTAATTAACATTGCTTATTGTATTGTAAATATTTTGTTGATTTTATTTATAGCCCTAGATTTCGAAAATGATGAAAATATCCTACAAAAAATATGATTTATAAACCATAACAATATTGTATAAAACAAGGAAGGTTCCAATGTACATATATTTTTATAAACTTTATATTATTGTTTTTTATATTGTTTATTTTCAAATAAATCTGATTAAAAAACAAATGCTGAATTATTAATTTGTATATTTGGTGAGCAATGTTTCTTGCAAGACCAGGTCCTCTGCGAGGAGAATCCGAAAGCTGAGCAGACCAAACCAACAAATGCTTGGCATAATTATTTTTTTTTTGCAAATATCGAACCTTATCCTTACATGGAGACTTCAAGTCTTAATCCTTTGAGTGGCAAGATATTTGGGATTAAATTAGGTTTTTTTCAATATATTTAAAAAAAAATTTATGCCAGACAATCTGGGAAGAAAATTATTAATTAATTAAGGTATTTAACGCAATTTTTATTGAAATAATTCATTGTAACTTTCAAATAATTATCTAGAACAGTGATGCACCACCTTTTTGGGAGAAGGGCCAGATAATCAATTCTTAGATAGTTTGAGGGTCGCATGGGTATAAGTGATTATAAATATTTTATTTTTTTATATTGTTTATCCATTGTACGTAAAAAGTTCTGAAGAATAAAAGGTGATTGATATTTGCCAAACTAGGCCTCAATGTCATTGCGAGCCACAGGATGTGCATCACTGATCAAGAAGCTTTTACTTTGAATTCAGGCCTGGATCTCTATTGCATTCATCTGTGGACATGTAGTTCTCTATTGATGTTGATTCTAGGGGGCATATTAGACCAAATTTAAACATTTATGTACTCCAAAAATAAAACACCAAATAAGAAAAAAATCTTTATTAAAAAAAAACATTTTAATATCAACCAATACTCCAAGCATTACTTTTTTTTAATATCAAAAAATTACAATACTAAGCAACTGGGTAAATATTTTTATTATTTCATTTCACATTGTGTCTGAAAACAAGTCAGTAAAAAAAATAATAAAAACAGAAGTAAATTTATTCGATCGTTCATATTAATTTTCAAATTTTTGAAATTAGAACTCAGAAGCTTTAATTATATCAACAACAAAAAATGGTTTGTGTCTTGGATGACGATCTGAGCTTATAATCAAATAACATAGATGTCAACATCTACAATACAATCTTAGTAATTTAAATTATTAGTATCTCACTGGGCTTAATGATAATAAATGGTGAAATTATTTCAAGCCTTAATTAAATAAACTTATTATTTTATATAGAAAATCACAAATATCTTTTTATATATATTATAAATACAGTTATGAAAGACCGTCATATTTCAATGACATATTTGGTGCAATTAGTGAAAAATCATTCAACAGTTAACCACCACTTAACCAGGAATGAAGGTGTAAAAGAAATCTTAACCCTTTTAGTATCCTGGAGCCGATATATCGCCTTTTCTAAATGGTACATATATTTTTTTGTATGTAATATATTTTGAAGATAAAATGAGAAGTGTCATAACTTCATAACTAAGAATATTTTTTTATGTAATTTTCGAGTATCAGACTGTAATGTTGTTCCTCCATAAAATATTTTACCAAAATGTCTTTATTTTTAACACTTTTTTTATGAATTCACGAAGACAGTAAAAAAACAGATAATTTTCAAGGTATTTTTGGAAAACTTATGAAAAAATATAGGGTATTAAAAGGGTTAAGATAAAAATGATTTTGATTTCTATTTTATAAATTTAACATCCTGGTTAGGTTAGTTAGTCACTTTGATTTCTATATTAGATCAAAAAAATAAATATATTCCACATTTAAGCTAATGACCAGATTTATATAATAATGTATAATAAAAAATAAATGGTGACATATTCAAAATTGGTAAATGTAAATATAAAAGTATATTATAATATTATCGTGGCACATCCCAATACCTTCAATGATATAGGGTGACTGGTATAGTTATTGGACACTTCAACTTTAACCATCCAAAATACAGAATTGCTTAGAATTCTCATTGGTATGAAACACTAGATACATTTGTCTATTTCATACCAACGGCAATACTTTATTTTGGATGGTTAAAGATGAATTGTCCAATAACTATAGCCGTCCAACTCACTATAGCAGTCACCATACATAAAATAATTATGTTCTATGAAATTGAATAAAATATGGGTGGCCAAGTGTATTGTTGATTTTTAGAAAAAATATCTCATAAAACGAATATGGCTTAAGCATCTGAATATATTGAAAAACAAAATAAATGATGCATTTGTAAATTGAACAATACGAAAAATGTTATGTTGCTTATTTGAAAATTGTACTTAGCACTTTTGAGCGCTGGGAAATTTATGTTGAAATGCGTAAAAAATATGTCACGTTGGCGATAATATCAAACAGAATAGATTTGTTTAAATTGCGTAAGTAAAATTTACATAGAAATTTACAAATTCAAAATATAATACCGGTTAGACCTCTAAAACCAGAATCTGTTAACTACATCATCGATAGTTACAGCAAAACATGGTGCAATCTTTTATTTAATCAAGACTACTGCAATTATATCTATATATGGGCCTTAATGCTAGAAGTGCCTATGTCAGAGTTTAGCTATTTGGTCTTCAGAATCAGAATCCTTATGCTATTCGATTTAAAATGAATAAAATATAAGGACAGCTAATGTACTGTATGTCAAAATAATGTTGCAGGATAATTTGCACCGAGAAATGTCTATATTCACATAGATGATCAGAAGTTGAGATTTATAACTTTAAGAAGTGTATATGTTCACTTAGGCCATAGGTTCCCAACCTTTTTCGGGTGGCGACCGCTTTTTATAAAAGCCATGTGACATATAAGCGTGGGGCGACCCATGGGTTGGGAACCAGTGACTTAGGCAGTTATAGTGCGAAAAATCACCACTGTACTAGACTACATCGATATCATAAATTTCAATAGACTTTCAGAAGCAAATCTCCAAAATATTTTTAATAACAAACAATTGATATATTTGACTTAGGCACTTCTGGCATTAGGCCCCACATATCGTGGGTGTAGGGACATACGGGCGAAACTACAAAAACAACGAACTGGGACAAATGGCAAAACAGTTTTCAATTTTAAACTTTGTTTTTACAGATTTGCAAGAAAGCCGAGCAATATCTGGTAAACCGCTCTTCGTACAAGTTTCATATTTGTATATCTTATAGAACTGCATTTGAGCACGGCAATGCCATGTTTAACTCAAAACAGCCATTTTTGTAGTTTCGCCCGTATGTCCCTACACCCACGAATTGATATATTTGACTTAGGCACTTCTAACATTAGGCCCCACATATATACAATATAAAATTGCGGCACATTGGAGATATTAGTTAGGCATTGACAATAAACATATTTATTTGACTTATACACATTTTATTATTAAAAAAATTATACTTAAATGATTCAAATTTTTATTGAATTTCTATTCCTTGCATAATAATAAATAAAAAGTAATATTTAATGTATAATATTCTAGATACTATAACTGCTGTATTCTAATGATGACCAGAAATAAATGAGTCACTTAATTGCAGTTGGAACACGTATGTCACTTGGATCCATTTGTTTTGCAAATAAAATAAAACCTATGTGCAAAGGATTAAATAAATCTCAGTAATTTATAATGTGCGGTGTTTCAAATATAAAAAAAAATGAATTGTTATGTTTAATTTAACATGACCATTCAAACATTGAATTTATTTTAAAATTAATATCGTTTATGATTAACACTACTTTTTTAAGATAGCGTTTTGTAATATTTCATTAAAATTCATTTGAGTGAAAATTAAAATTAATATGAAAGTGTACGTGACAGTAATTCAAGATCCCGTTCCACTATGAAATAATATTATAAATGCAAATTCTAATTAAAATGGCAAAAATATATCTTTATTCGCTTTGCTTCAAGCAATTAATACATAATAAATATTAGGATTCAAAATTTAGATTAAAAATCAACAGACGGTAACTAATGCACATTTGTTTAAATTTGATCCTAAATGTATGCGAGAGATCATAATGTATGAATAATTATAAAAAAATTGTTACATTTTTAGAGCAGTAAAATGTAAGCACCTAAAAAAAATATTCCAAATATCTATCAGTATAAACCAGGGATGCCCAACTGAGATCACTTGGTGGGCCCCAATAAAATAACGCAGGTCTCTAATGGGCCACACATAAAATTTAAAAAAAAAGATATTTTTTATATTAATAATAAACAAACAGCTCACAATTAAAATATGGTAAAATTCTTGTTATTTTATAATTCATCACAAATTGCAAAACCTCGAAAGGGCCACACAAAACCTTCTAACCCTAAACAGGCCAAGGTTTGGACATGCCAGGTTTATAAACAATGACATTTTTTTTTCAATGACTCCTCATACAAGGATGCGCAAACAGCAAAATGTTGTAACCCTCAAAATACAACAAGTGTGTTTTGGTGTTGGCAAGTTCAATTGTATTTTCGTTGAACACGTTGGATATCCATTTTCAAAATAAAATATTGATAACTTTGTCATTCCACTTGTCTTGTTGGCCAGGATTCATGCTGCAGATGCTTCCAGATATCCTCGCCCCTGTTCTTCATCTGACTGGTGGGATTCCAGCGTTTTAGGAAACCCTCAGTTACAGTAACAAAACTTAAGTTTGCAAGTCATGAGTTGAAGTAAACCTGGTGGCAATTTGCTTCACATTGGGAACACATATAGTCAAAAATAACACAACAGGTGAAATAAAAAGTTATATAGAAAGCATACCCAATAGAAATCATTCTTATACTTTTAGTCCTTTTGAGTGGTGAGCCATTTTGTAATAAATTATGTTTTCTTTATGGGTCAATTTGGGCAGAATATTAACTAACTATTCCAAGTTGCGAATGAATTAAGTTAAAATTTAAATGAAATAATTCATCATTACTTTCAAAAAATTATCTAGAAGTTTCTTCGTATTTTAGATGGAGAAAAGATTAATGAATTAAATTCAAGAATGATAATACAGAATCGCTCTGTATAATTCGTTATGATACAATACTGTAAAAAATAAACAATAATGAATATCTCCGCAGCAGTTTTATGGGCGTGTCTCACTTTGTAAATTGTTTTTATCCTTCTTCTGGTTTGCTCTTCTGCATCAGAGGTGGGTCTGTAAAAGAGCACATTTAAGATATTGATTATTATATTGAGTGTTAGTGTGTCATCAATAATTATAATAACGGCGACACAAGAATTTTTTAACTTTCGGCAATAACGCTTTTGTATGAATTCTGTTGGCATAACTATAACTATTCGATTTTTATTCATTCCAAATATAATGTTGGGTGTTATTAAGACTGAAAAAGATCTTCAAAAACAGCCAACAAGTCATCAAAACTATAGAAATTATTAGAAAGAATTCATTTCATTTGAAACTAAATTTTTTTAAATTACATAATATTTATAAACCAATAAGCAATATCAGAGAAAAATTAAATTCACACATAAGTGTTTAAAACGCGCCTTGTCGTTATAGGCTATATAATGTTCATGCAACATGCACATGTCACGCTAGGCGTGTTATCTTGCATGTTGCACTACTGATACGCGAAACAGCTGAACACATCTGAAACCTTCAGCTCAGTTCTATTCTTATTCACATAAAGCTAGAAACTTTCGGACCTAACTGATAGTAATAGTTCTAAATTCAAAATTTAATTTTCATTATATGAACTACATATGTCAAACAATGCCCTGTTTAGGTGATTTAATGAACTGGATAATTCGGTTTGTTTTTTTAACGTATTTACAGGTAATTAATATAAGAATATATTATAGAACCAAATGATATTTATTTTTTCTGATATAATCACCATTTGTTTCATTTGTGCTGCATTCTTCAGTCGACAGTATTTTTAGTTCAAAGCAACCTTAATTAAAATAAAACATATAAAAGTGACTGTAATCAAATAAAACAAAGCCATATTTCATGAGTATTTTCTTTTATTGCATCATTAACAAAAATAAATAAACAATATACGAAAAATATACAAAAATTTATTAATGACCTACGAACGTCAACAGGGGTAACTTTGGCCACGATTCACTTTGTTGAAACTATCAAAAATCTATGCGTGTCAACAAAATACTAAATCATTCATTATAATTCTAGAGTTGCCAACTGTTCTTCATTTGAGAGAACCCAAAATATCATTCTTGAATTTATTATTTAGACACCACACCATAGTCAGGACATAGATACAGTCGTATACTATTGTTATGACAATGGAGTGATACTGTATATCTTGTAAAATGACTACCATTCTCGGAAAATAATAACGTTAATTAAGAGATATTTATAATATACTTGACATTTAAATAATTAAAATTTGCGCCAATCGGCTCTGTGAGTTTTTCTTAGGCCGGCTTCGGTGCACCGATAGATTGATGTTCTGGGGTACAGAGGATTAAGAATCAAAAATGACTAGCAATATCATTGATAAGCATGTTTTTTTAAGTGGTCAAAATTTTGTCACATGGCCAAAGTTACCCAAGTTGACGAAATTAATCCTTTCCCTGCCCCAAATAACACTATCACGCCAAAGTTTCAACAGTTAAATAAAATCAGATTTGATGAATATTTTACTATATTTATGGCAATTCCATTGCATATATAGTGTTCATAGAAGAGAAAAGTGTCATCTTAAAATGAAATAAATTGAGGATTTTAACTGAAGTTCCTTGATGGAATTTCAATATCAAATATGAATCGTTTGAATTTTGTACTTTTCCATGAGTTTTGCTAACCTCTCAGGTTTCGTTTTTTGGCATCTTCAAGCATGTCAAGTGCACGAATGAACTCAAACTGACAGTCAGCAACAAAACTCAAACAAAGTATAAAATTCAAGCGATTCAAATTTGAAGAAACAAATGTCCAACATATGTATATAAACTCATAAATGTCAAAAACTTTAGTCAAAAAAGTAAATGCAATATAACATTTAGATTGATGGCAAATTTACAAACGGTTATCTTGATAATTTAAATATTTTACACTTAGTCACTTTCTCTTGTATGACAACGATACACATAAGATTCGTGGACTGGAGAGATGGGCAGGGAAGTGATTAAAAGTATCTCTACAATACAATAGCAAATTTCACTAAGTGCACCTCTCTTCTATTAGTGATAAAATGAATGACACAGCTATTTGACACGTTAATTTATTCAAGTAATGTGATTATATATATTTGTTTTTTATACAATAAATTATGCATATTCTAATTAACGGACATTGGGTTGGGTTTTTAACAACAAATGAGATTGAAATTGATATAAACTGTATTTTTTTAAAGTTATTTACTATTTATTCTTTAAATCTATATGTTATAAAGTAAAAAAAAAACATATGAATTTAAAGAAATTAATAACCTAATCCAATGATTTTTTATCTTTTCAAAGTCACCGTTTACTTGATCATTAGAAACCAGAGTTGTGGAGTCGGGGTTTTTTGGCCAGAGTCGGAGTCGTCGCAGTGTTTCGGCCGGAGTAATACTCGGAGTCGAAAATTTTGAAAAGTTTGAATTTTTTATTTTTGCAATTGATATGTAAAATTTTGGCTATATGCCGGATTTTTTGACTGATATATGATTGAATACACATAAATAGGAATGGTAAGAAAAAATCGTGACGAAATTAATCGTTTTTTAGTCGGAGTCGTGTTTTTGGTCAAGGTTGGAGTCGGAGTTGAAATTTTTTTTAACGACTCCACAGCCCTGTTACAAACAATTGCGGACTGCCAAAATCAAACGGTCAGAAAACAAAGATAAATATGCAGACGAGTGGATGCTCCAGTTGGTATTCTTGGGTCCAACAAGTAGTGCCTGATCGTAATCACATAGAATCTATTTTGCAATTTTTCCGCTTTCAAAATCAATCTCTCCCATTTACTGATCAAATGAAATACGTGAACAAATAAATTACGAAGAATAATTGCGTTATTAGTATGAAATATATACCGTATAAATAACAAGTACCCTGATAATAACTGTGTCATTGAGTGCCTTTGGTGCAAAAACTATTTTGCGATTTTTTAATATAAATATGTAACTATATTTTTATATAATATATACACAAATTATGGATCATAATTGAAATGATGTAGATGAACCGAATATGAGCATTATAATACAATTTGGAATGATGATTTATTTCAAAAAGAATTTTCATTGGGAAGTAAAAACAGTATCATTTTCAAATTGAATAATTAATTTTAAAATTCATCTATTGTTACATCAATGCAACAGTAGGACAAATCGGAATTCTTAGTTAGTTTCGAATAAATGTCTGTGTTACTAAGAAAAGGAAGTAACCCACATAGATTTTTTTTTATTATTGATATCCTTTTTCCTTGCCACAGAATTTTACGGGCTCTGCTTCTTTCAAACTTAAAAGCTTAATTAGATACTAATTCTGCATTTGTAGATTACATCCTTTTGATATAACGTGTAGTAACACATTGGCTATTGATGGGAAAATATGGACATATGGAGAAATAACACATATTCACGTTGTCCATAACCAATGTGATAAGATGGCTGTGTTACAAAGAAAAGAATGTAACCCACACAGAACAAATAATGCTATACTTTTTCCTCGCTGCAAATTTGAGAACTTATTTTTTCAAACTATAAAGCTAAATTAGAGACTAATTCAGCGTCTGCTGCTTACATCCTTTTGATAAAACGTGTATTAATTTTGTATACATTGTGATTATCGAAAAAAAGATTACACTGAAAAAAAAACTGTGGGTTACGTCCTTTGGCTTTTCTAAAGCTTATATGAAATAACAAAGGTCCTGATGATGAGATTAAAAAAATATACATATATTCCACTCGTTTTTATTAAATATTCATTAATTATCTTGAAGTAGTAATATAGCTTGGATGACATGGTAAAAAATAAATATGTAGTTATACCATTTCCACAATTATTGATTAAAACTGATACAGCATTAAAAAAAATAGACTGATAATTACAGACTCATTATTGTAAAGTGAAGTATATTTACGCTGTGTTGAAACACGCGGGCGCAATTCCGCCGTGTCTTAAAAAAGCTATAACCGCTTACACTACAAATAAAATTGTATTACCTAAATAACTAAGTAAAAGTGCACTGTTTTTGTGTGTTATTTGAAATAAAATGCAGTTTGGTCAACACGCCAACTCGAATTGATATTGACGACATCAATTTCATTAGAATTTGGCAGAAATATAATTCATCGTGCAGCCGTTTCATTTGAAACTGACCAGAGCGTATTTTTGTTGACAAATAGTTGTTTTATGGCCGCGCCTTAATGTAGCTCAAATTAATATAATAGCTAATGTTACAACCATAATGATATCATTTCTAACGCTATTTTGTACCACACGTCTTTCACAAGCTTAATCCAAGGTGCAGGGCATGAACTCGAGTCGGTGAAAAATGTGACAGTTTGGTGATATGCATGTTGGGGTGATTTTTGATGAATTTTTCTAAAGAAGCAAGCGTCTTGTTATGTGAGGGCCTCACGCAGGTATTTCAGCTTTCTCTGCCATCACCAACTGCTATCGAAAGAGGAAAAAATAACACAATAATTATGATTTATTATGTACATAATGCGTAGGAACGAATAAAAGCAAAGATGCATACTTCAATTAAATATGCTAAAAGGGTGTATCAGCAAATATATCGTGGTTGTAGGGACATACAGGCGAAACTACAAAAAATTTTGTTTTGAGTTAAATATGACATTGTCATGCTCAAATACAGTTCTGTAAGATATCAAAATATGAAACTTGTACGAAGAGCGGTTTACCAGATTTTGCTCGGCTTTCCTGCAAATCCGTAAGAACAAAGTTCAACATTGAAAACTGATTTGCCATTTATCTCAGTTCGTTGTTTTTGTGGTTTCGCCCGTATGTCCCTACACCCACGATATAATGTTTGTAGTAACACCCTTCTTCCGCAAAGCACGTAAATTGTATTATTGACAAAAAACCGGCGCGATTGTAAAACAAATGTCACTCGTGAATTCACACACTCGGCATTTGTAATACGTATTTATATAATCACATTTCTACAAAAATAAATTCAAAGATTATTATTCTGTCGTGATTTACGAAAACTATATTCATTTGTTTTTAATTTGAGAAAAAAAATATATCGCCCTTTCCAAGCCGAAAAGGCGTTAGTAAGCAAAAAGAATGAAAAAAATATTGTGTCAATTAGAAAAACTTTATTTTTTTACAAAAACATCCTTTTGGCAGTTTTTTTGAGAATATTTAACTCAGAATCACCAAAATGTTACTAACGCCCTTTTGGCTGGGTATGGACAGTATAATGACAGACTAATGACACGTTTTTTTTTAAATTTTCGATGAATCTTTGCTAATATAAATTTCATAGCAAAATGATACCATTCAAATACAAATTATCATGCAAACGTAAATCTTAAAATTATAAACATGCATAAGATATTAGCATTAAAAAAAAAGGTATTTTAACTCCTTTCCTTCTATCCATTAGAGTTCTTGTTTTGAGAAAAATATATAAGTTTCAGGTAACCAACAAATAAATAATATTAGGTCAATTTAAAAAATATAGTTAGTTACGTTCCAAAAGAAAATCATGCACAATCAAGAATGAAGAACAAATTCAATAAATGTAAGTTAGGAATACTTATGTTGGATAAATTAAGAACAAGGGACTACTTTCTTTGTATATAATATTGCCATGCACAAAAGGAGAAACAAAAATTTGTCGTAACCCACAATTACAATTGATGTTTGTCAAACAATAAGATTCGACTCTTAAATAAATTAAGAGAAACGACATATCTGCTGACTCGAGCTAATTTTAAACAAAATATTAAATGTAAATTGAAACAAAAGAAGAACCTAACCCACATTATTGATTACATTTATATTTATTTCGGCTACTTTTGCATTGAAATGTAAACATGTGGGTTACGCCCCTGTATTTTGAAGTGGAAAATAAAATAAATTGCTAGCCACACTACAGTAAAAGACGTGATATATTTTCTCAATAATTTAATCATTTTTTTTTCAATTCAATTATCATGCAACAACAACTTGATATTTTATAATAATTACCGAATTCGATAAAAACGATTATATTTTTTTTTCAATTTTAGCTTAACATTTTATTTATTATTATTATACACACTTACAAATATAACGATTATGTATGTATGAGTAACATGGATTAACAAAAGCGATTGATTTAACAGTACAATATTTCGAAGCAAGCACATGACACAAAAGAAAAACAAAGATCTAACACCGTTTCATTTTTTATTTTATTCAGTAATTTGAAATCTTTTACTGAATTGAATTCACTTGGTATCATCATTGCAGTAATAATCATAAATAATACAGAAAATGTTTTTTTAACATAAGTGACTTAACCCACAAAAATGTTTTGAATTGAAAAATAAATATAACTGTGATCTGATAATTTCTATGTGATAAAATTATTTTGTTTACAAATTGACATTGCGAGATACTGACTCATAAACACCAGTCAAGTGATTAGGTTGCAATTAGTTTTCGTAAGTTTTCAAGATTACATTGAATGTATAATTGGTCGATATAATTGAGTGTATATATTTAAGTGATAAGTATCTCTCCAATGATTAGAAATTGAATTAGTCTAGAAATAAATAATTATAATTTATTCGTGAGCACTTTTTGATTTTTGTATAAAAAGCAATGTCATAAGTAGTGTAATAAAATGTGCCATAAGTCACTTTACGAAAATACAAACATTCATCATAAAATTTTAGAATGAAATGATGGTGAAAAGGCAAGTGGGTGGTAACCCACATTAAGTTTTCAAACAAATGAGAATGTTTCTACGGACTGTTTATTTTAAGATAATATGAAAATGATCCAACAATAAAAAATGTGAGTTATGCCCTTATCATATCCAAGTGAAAATAAACGAAGAATGTTGAAACATGCTGACATTTTTTGAAGAAGATATAAAAATGATTCATCAAATAAAATTGTGTGTTATGCCCTTTATCGTATCCAAGTGAAACAAGCCAAAACCAAGTTTATAAATATCCAAAAAGGTATATGTAAATGACGTTAGAATATGAAATTGAATAGAAAATGATCAATAAAAATAGATTGATGCATTCTGTGAAACTTTAACATTTAAAATGTCTAAAAAATTTACTTTTCTTTCATAGAAATAAAAAGCTATTAAGTAAGAAGTAATTACATTTTTACAAAACTTCAAATTGACATTTTCCCTTCTACGCAAGTCGAAATGTCATAGAGTAGCTACAGAACCAATACATCAGTCAAAGTTTGTATGAAAAATTACGTTACATTCATGAACAGGCTAAATTTAATTTAATTTTTACTGTTCACAGAAGGAGCTAAAGTTTTACGTTCACTAGTATGAACAAAAAAATATATCAATTTACACTTCTCTTAGAAAAAATTTACGTTAATTTTGAAGATTAGTAAAAAATATGCATCGTAATTATCGGATATACAGTGACATCTTAATGGATAGATCGTTAATGATATATTCACACGGAACTATGGTAAAATAATAACATGATCTGCACCAATAAGACCAAAAGGTTCAAAAAAATAATTTGGGCATATGCCACGTGAAAACAGATCATAAATTATGGATCGGGCTTAAGTGAGGCATAAGTAATTCATTCTTATACGAACGGAAGAGATATATATGGAGACATCAAATTACTTGGAAGTTTCACGTGCCTGTTTTAAAATGAGACACATGTTAAAACAACGGATAGATAGATCAACATAACATGGTACTTAAAAATTGTTCTGATTAAGACGTGTCTCAGAGTGGCAAAACACGCTTCATTAGTAGTATACGTGGAATAACAAAGTTATCAGTTGAAAATTGAAATTCCACAAAATTAACGGCGAATCCACGGAAAATGTTATGCAGAAAACTATGGTTAAATTTAATGACCACTAATCTTTTGCGCATGTATCGGGTAATTGAGGAATTTGACAATTCAATACTATGTATTTAACCAGACAGGGAGGGCTATATTTTTAATTTTCTAGAACTATGTGAATATGCCATATTAAAAATACTGTCATAATTCTTTATTTAAATTAACACGTTCCTTACTATACATTTGTTTAACTCAAAATTCATTGTTTCATGGCCATAAATATATTAATCATCAAAAGTCAAATAAATTATTTTGATGAAATACTGCCGACACATTATGCTGACAATATTTTTTTTTTATATATTGTAATTTTCAAATAATTTAACTGTTTCATTTTGTGTATAGGTACTGCACAATATAAAACCGAAAGATTCATTCAGATAAATTGCAAATTAATTTGTTTATGATTACTTCATTGTGACTAAAATAACCATAAATATTGTAAACTGTGTTAAGTCAAAAGGGATTAACCCTCACAGGGTAAATTTATTTGAACCATATTGACAGTAAATAACATATAGACAGGCCGATTACGGTGTGTTGACACCCATTGATAAAAGAAACTTATGATCATGTGATATTTTTATATGTTTAAAACCCTTACATACAAAAGTTTTTCATACATTGAACAATGATCAATTTTTGGGAACAAAAACAATACCAGTGTAAGGAACATGCTAAATAAAGAATTTTACATGGATATATTATAAAATAGTGTTTCAACAGTGTGGTAAGTAGGTATAGATTTGGAATTTTAAAAAATATTAGAAGAATATTTTCTGCATCGCAAGCATTTTTGGATACACATTTTGGATAGACAATTTAAATTCATTCAAAAACTATTTAAATATACTTACAGTAATAATTTTTCAAAAATACGCAAATAATTGCTGAGTATACTGAAGCTTTATATATATTTAAAAGACTCAAAAAAGAAAAGGTCTTTACTCGAAAAATTGATTAATATTTTAATTTCCGGAACATTTAAAAATATTACCTGATATTTAGAGCTGAAAGTATGTAAGTGTGATACCCAATATCATTTATATATTCTTTAAATGTGGTATACCCTCTTGTTTTGAATTAACCTTTTCCAAGCAGATGACAGATACTCCTAATATACTGTATATTATTAAAAGTAGCAAAAAATCAGGGGGTTAACACAATTTTTTTGACGTAGGCAATAGGTTAAAGATTAAAAGTCTCGTCAACATTTTATTTGCTACACTGACCTCAGTTCAAGTTCATTCGAACACTTGAAATGCGTGAAGATGCCAAAAGGCAAAACACGGGTAAGCAAAAGAAACTCATTGAAAAGTACAAAATTCAAACGATGTAAATTTAATATTGAAATTCCATCAAGCACCCTCAGTCGAAATTACTTACTTATAAATTATTTACAAATAAATTAGTTTGTTTTCACATCAACCGCTTTTTATCAATTCTAAATACAAAAACATCAAAAAAACAGATTATGTAATTTCTCTCAAAAGTTTGTCGGAGTCTCTTACTGCCTTCTAGCTTGGAACGGCAGTATACTTTGCCTATAAATGTGGTAAGGTTTGTTTACAAATTCAACTATCTGTCAATATTTATGAATAGACAATGACTATAGATGTCATTTGTGAAACCAAAAATGTCCAAATTGTTACTGTAGGGTCGAAAAAATAATGTTGCTTACACCCTTTCAGCTCCAACTTCCAGATACACCCAAGCAAATATTAATGATACATATTGGAAAGATTTTTCAGCGTACTTATCTATATTCAAAAAATCTCTGAATATTCCTTTTGAAAACGGCGCGTCTATATATTAATTTAAAATTTCAGAAATCACTGAAAGCTTCAACACTTAGCGTAGCATTAAAAAATTGGGGTTCGTTTCCTTACAAGTAATAAACATTCACAACATATATATTATTCGTAATAGATAATCACTATACAGTAGATACATTATTCAATTAATATTCTTAAAAAAATCGATACAACTCCCAAACATATCACGGATTTAGGCGAACAAGTGGGTAACTACAGAAACCGGTGGCGGCTCGTGGTTAAGATAGCTGGGTGTGCTGCGATTGATAACAAATAAAAAAAATATTTATTTTCATTATATTTTACAATTAACATTAAAAATTATTGAAATTAAAAACGACATCCATTTCATAAATCATTAAAGCTATGCATTTCTTTCCTCGAGTAAAACAATTTCTTGAGAAGAGACAAATTAGAAGAAATAAACACTGCGAGAAAGACAGTACCAAAAGCAAGCTTGTATTTGCGAACTTCCCTCTTTTGCCTACTTCCATTGCAAACGGTACTGCATAATATATATTTTTACTGCGGTTTGTGATAATTTTTGGACGCAGCGCGGGCGAGTTTAGTACATGCTTAAATAATATTGATATTTTCAAATAATATACATACATTTATGTATATTTTAATTTAACATTTTTCTCAAGTTCTGCAGTGCGTATGGACAAGCCGCCACTGACAGGTATACTAAAAAAAAAAAACCTTTTTTTTCTCTGACTTTAAAAACCGATTTTTGTTTTGTAGTTACGCCTTTATGACTCTAAAATCCGTACATGATTAAAAAAAACTATGAACTCGTTAACTTGATAAATTCATCCGGTGGTCTAAGTAAGAATTTCACATATATCCATGATCAAAAGATACCGAGTGAACTGAATTAATGTAATGTTCGATTGTCATTCATAGTTTTCTTTGTTCATTTATTTAAAAACAACAAAAAAACACACACACAGCAGGTATATTTAAATATGGAACAAAAGTGTTCTTACAAAATGGGGGAAGACCTATCATTGGACAGTAACAATTATTTTAGTAAGTTTCATCCAATAAGGACTTAAAGCAATGTTCAAATGAGAAGTAAGAAGCGTGGATCTTTGCATCAGGAAAAATTTGATATATTAAGCTTCTAAAACAGCGTTTCTTAGCGTTTCTGACGAAATCACCCCCACTATCAATGTGGAAATATTATTTCATATTCCCAAGTAAATGCAAACGTCAGTATAAAGACATGTTATGTGTCGAAGAATACTATCGACACTCATGTTTTAGAGACGTTGGTCAATTAACAATTATGAATAATTTATAAATGCAGATGAACTCGGATAGCCTGACACACAAAAATTTTCATAAATTTGAAAATTGAATTTTTCATTGCACCGGCAATGGCTAATAGCAAAATTGCTTGAAATATCGTTTAAATTCATGTATGTGAGTAACTACATGATAAAACAATTTTGGGTGTTTAATTTCAACTAAAAGTTGTCGGTAAAATTTATCAAAAATTTTCGTCTCTGTTAAATACGAGAATTTAAACATAATCCAAGAGAATGTTTGGAAGCATGAAGATAAAGAAAATGACTATTTTTTTTTTGATGCAAAGTATCCCTTTATTGTTGGGACTTAGGCATGAAATGCACTTGGGAGGAGTGAGTCCACCGGATCGAAACGCGTTCTGTCATCAGACTGGCAGATCCATAACTCATTCAGTACATCAAGAGTATTGATCTCTTAACAGCCATTAGAAAATCCAGAAAAAAAATCTACCGGATATGGGCGACTTAATGATATTATTACACAACAAAAACAGGTAAGAAAAAATTCAATTACGCTACACATAAAGCAAACCCACTGAAAAACTTTCATGGTAAGACTTGGAACAAATTCAAACACAGTTTTTAAGTATTGGTGTTAAAAGGGTGTATCTGCAGTTTTATTTTAATTTGGTTAATGACAGATCTTGGCTCCCTCAAACAGCCAGTATTTTTCGGTCTCTGTGGTCTAGTGACAAGAGCTTTGCCCAAGTGGTGGGTCTGGATTCAAGTCCCGGAAAGGTTAGATTTCTTCAATTGAAAATGAAACCTTGGACATTAGGGTATGTTATTTTTCGTTAAGTTGTTCTTAACTGATTTATAAAATTTCTCATCAAATTTGCATAAAACTGTAATGCCAAATATTCTTTTAAAATTTAAGAAATTTTAAGATTTCAAATTTTAGTTAAAATGTTTTTAAGATTTTAAATTTTAAATTAAAAACTTCACTTTCGCATTATATTTCAAATTTATTTTACTCAATGATCTGTTTTCGTACTCTCTCAAAACTGTGTACAACTGTGTTGATAGATACACCCTTTTGGCGCTAAGACAAAAAATAATACAGACAACGCCTTTAAATTTTAGTACCTGTAATATTGAACGCAAAAATGTCATCCAATTAACAACCCATATCAGTCAGATAACACTTAAACTCGATATAGGCCCATACCATTCAAGTTTTACATTACAGCGGTGGGTTACGCCCAAACAGCATTACCAAAAGCTAAAGAAAAAATACATCAATACAATAATGACTCAAGATAAATATAGGACTCGCGAGTATTTTATTCAAAAAAATTTGTTCATTCTAGAATTTAACTGACCACAAAAATGTTCAAAATGATGACTAGTATTTTTTTTTCAGCAATATATTCATGAAATACTGACGTGGGTACACGTTCTTGAAATCACTACATACCTTTCCCACCAAATTGGAAGTTGAACAAACATATGTCGAACAGGAATACTAATATTTATTGTGAGTAGGATTATGTGAAAACTAATTACGAAATTTAAATGATTTTTTTTTTTATTTATCCCAAACGTTAGATAGGTCATGTCTCGCCCTTTTAAAGAGTCCTAAGTGTATCGACAAATAATTGGTAAAAATTTATACATATTCAAGCTATAAAATTCTACTGTTTCCCTTATTACTCAATGATTATTTAAAAATAATTAATTTACATAATATAAAATACTAAAAACCTTTTCGAAAATTGCTATTCCACCTTTTATGATTAGATCTATCGTCTAAGTAACGTATGATATCCAAAAAAGCGTTAAACTTTTATGTCAACAACACTTAATTAATAACGCCCCTTTTTTTTTGCTATCCTTCAAGAACTTGTGGGAAAAGATGGCATATCAGCGACAAGTGAAAATGTTCAGCGGTACAAAAAGGATCCAACTACAATTCCTTACCAATTAATAAATCTTTTACGTATAAACATATTCCGTCATATATTTTCAGAGTTAGCTCTTATGATATCTGTAACGTTTTAAATATCGAACTTTTCAAAACCAAAAGGGCGTAAGTGACAAATCGCTTCTTTCAAAAAGATCAAAAAGAGTCTTCAAATATTGTGTCAATTATAACTATGTTTCTTTACCACTTCTATCCTTTATCCTTTTGGCAGTCTGTGCATATTTTTTTTGTTAACCTAACCTCACATTTAACTCAGAATCACCAAAATGTTACTTACGCCCTTTTGGCTTGATAGCGATGATATCTTTAATTGATTATTTGCAAAATTGTGAGTTGGTACTGTCTTCCATAAATCGATTGCTTTATTGAAATGAAATCATATGTATTAACAATTACATATACACAGTGTTAATAAAATTACATTATTATAATAAATCTACATTGTTCAATAAACAGAATACACGTTAAAGTTATAAAAATTTATTGGGTAAATAGTTCTTAAAGAATCTCAAAAGGGGCTCTGGGAAATGCAGTATACACATTCATATATCAAACAATGACAAGTTAAACTATCAGCTAAGACGAATTAAAAAATTAAACCAAGAAACCTAAAGCCGTCCGCGTTGCCTCGCTAATAATATACAAATAAAAATATATTATTATTTGGCGGCGTTTGAGATTTTTATTCAACTTGCAACACTTTATACGAGGTACTGAATCGCAGTACGGCACCGCGGCCACAAATGCAAAATCGAATCTACAATGTCAGCTATTCATTCTGCGCTAACGCCCAAACCATCAAAAGGCCGGCTTATTACGCAGAAAATGTCCATTTCGTATCAACTTAATTATATTATATTTATTAGGCGTTTTTAATTTATTTGGCATATATCACAAGGATTTTTTCAATAAAAGAAAACATAAAACATCCAATATCTCGACACCTTACTTTTAAAAGTTTCTAACTGCTGTTGGCCCTGTTTTGAGTTATAGACGTTTGCAGTGAGGATTGAATTATGTCATTCAAGAGATAAATAAAATTCACCTCTAACAATGATAGTAAATATTTTTAATAACGTTTTTTCATATCTCAAATCATTCTATTTGGAAAAAATGATCCAAATGATGGAAATGTGATGATAATGTGAGCTTTATAAAAAAAGTGTGCAGATAAATCTCCGGTATTCTGCTAACTTCATTATTCAACAACATATGACTCTGAAGTTAACACACATGATAGAAAGAGATTACTACAACCCTTATCGACAAAAATGTCAGTTAGTACCTTTTAAAATTGAGATAACGATCTGTCACTTTAACAACGACATACTCATTAGGCGTGAAACAGTTTGATGTTTAAAGTCATTTCAAACGCATTACAAGAAATTTGTGGGCAGAAATTAAAACAAGTAATGTTAACTGAAGAATAATTTTGAATTGAGAACACTCAACAGTACAGTGTTGCCAACATGAAAATATTTCAATCGACAATAATAATCTTTTAAAGCAATTTCCGTATTAAGTGTTGCAATTTGATAAAAATTTAACATCATTCATAGTCAAAGTCGACGCGGTTCTTTAAACTTTGCTACTTATTTAGACATATCACAATTTATTAAAATATTAATAACAATACATATTTTTATTTTTTTCAAGTGTAACAATTCAAATAATACACCCATAGACAATAAAATAGAAAAATGACAGTGATACATGATCAATTAATATACGCATAGACAATAAAATTGAAAAATGTCGGTGATACATGAACAATTAATATACCCCATAGACAATAAAATAGAAAAATGTCGGTGATACATGATCAATTATAGGTAACAAAATATACACATAATAAAGTCCAAAAAAGCAGCGTCCAGAGTGTTAGCGTAAAAGGGAAGAAATTCATCAGATTAGAAAAATGTTATTACATACATCATACAATATAGAATAGCCATTTTTAGTCATAAATGTTAGAAACAGAGGTAAGATTTGTTTTGTTATTTATTAATACTGTCGACTGAAGAAATATATTTTCGACGCACTAGAAGACAAAAACGCGACAACCTAATGACGATTAGTAAACATTGTTATCTACAAAAAATAAATTTTCTAACTCGATACCGTTGGATTACTAGTAAAAGAGACCATAGACGAAAAAAAGCATAATTCATATCATATCGTCGCCCTTCTAAAAAAAATATTTTGAAACGGTGACTGACAACCAGTCCTCGTAAAATACATAGTTTTGACTAAATTCGGGTTAATAGGCATACCTCACCATTTCTGAAAACTATTATGATTCAGCGACTGACGACCAGTCCTCGTTTTACTCGTAAGAGTTTTCCGAAAAACGCCCACTAATTTCTGCTAAGTGTTGATAATTTATAAACGAAATGAAGATAATCAGTTATGCTCGAAACTCTCGTAATATAACAATTATCCCATGGTCAATTTTACTCGTAATAAAAACAAAGTGGCATTCTAATTAGTTCGGTATCACCGTTCAAAGCAGAAAATTGTGCGACAGGAAAAAGAGCTTATTTACAGGAGTAATAAGAAACATATTAACTCGTCAAGTTACACATTTTTCACTTTCAGCGGTGATACGGACAGTAAGATAGTTGAAGAATCTAAGGCACATACCATTTCGCTTGTGAGACAGTTGATATCGACAGAGGTGGCACTCGAGCTGTTGACGTTGACCACGGCGGAGGTGGTCGTCGACGAACCGGATACATTATTGGAGAGGTTCTGGGGTGGCGGGTCGCGCCTTCTGCCGACGGCCGGTGGAACTCCGCCCATTCGAATGGGGGTGGAGAGAATACCTGCGGAAAACAGGGCACGGTTATATATTACAACAAAAACCCCAGTTCTGAATAAAAAAAAATGCTAGCAGTCAGCGTGTTAACACAAATGGTGATGAATTCATATTTGTAATATTAGCTATTGGAATCTTCATAAATCGGCTCAGCAGTGAAGAGGTTAAAGACTTAAGGTAAATTTGGAGTGCCAATGTTCTAGTAACGCTATCACTTTAAGTTTATTTAAAATCTTATAATGCTGATTTAAGTTATGAAATCTTAGCTGTGGGAAACTCAGATTTTCAGCTCGGCAAGGCAAGTGTTTAGAGCAGTGATGTACAGCCTGGGGCCCAGGGGACACATGCGGCCTGAAACGACATTTCATGCGGTCCAATATGACAAATACCAATCAATTTTTTTTTCTTCAGAACTTTCCACGGACGATGGAAGAACCATATGAAAAAATAGCATTTTCAATTTAATATAAATAACTACACTAAAAATAACGGTAATTTAATCACTTTAAGCCATGCGGCCATCGAACGATCTGAAAATTGATAAGCTGGCCGTTCTGCCAAAAGGGTTGTGCATCACTGGTTTAGACAAATAACTGAACTGAAGTTTATCTTAATTTAGTTGGTCAGTTCTGTCTGCCTCACCACCTCTCTGTCCTAGGTGACTGTCTTTAAGCTCAGCTCTCCAAGCAAATGACCGTCATAACAACGGATACGTATTTTTTAATGAATGGAATAAAATACAGACTATGAACCGACTATAGAGAACAGCATTAAACCTTCTCTTCTAAATGTTGCAGTTGATGAAAGGTAAAGAATGCGGCAAAGAATTTTAACTATAGTTAACTTGATAGAGTGCATACCTTGGTCCCCACTACTGCTCGACTCCGTAAAGCTGGGTGTTCCTTCTGTCCATGTGGGGGTTGAGCCTTCCGTTGAGGCGGGGGGCGTCCAACAGACCCCTCGTACGTCACCACAACTGTCGGTTACAACATTATACGGTTCAATAATCAATGAAATAAATACATGTAAAGCTTAACCACAGGATTAGCCAAAATAACCAAGCGGTTTTGCCGGTTTTTATGTTTTTGCAAAAATGAATACAGATTGGACATCTTATTTGTTTTATTCAGGTCTGTAGAGTCGGAGTCGGGGCTTTTTGGCCAGTCGTAAATTTTGAAAAGTTTGAACCTTTTTATCTTTGCATATAATATATGAAATTTGGTTATTGGTCAGATTGGTAGGGTTGATATTTAATTGAATACACATAAATAGGAATATTAGGGAAAAAAGTGACGATATTAAACTTTTTTTTAGTCGGAGCCGGAGTCGTGTTTTTGATAAATGATGGAGTCAGAGTCGAACTTTTTTTTACTGACTCTACAGCCCTGGTTTTATTTGTAATTGTTTTTCTTTATATTTGTTAGATATAGCCTCACATAGCAGTCATTTTTTTCTTTCATGATAACGAGAACAAGTGGTGCCGTCTGCTAAACATTTGTGAATCATTGTTTCCTGCAATGTTTGGCAAGGAATTTTATATTAGTAAATTGATATAATATAACTGGGGATCAGTGCACTATTGCACCATTACAAGAGCCGTCCCCGATGCTAACAAAGTTTATGCGGTTTACTTACATCAGTCTGCAACACAAGACCGTTTTAAAAAAATGTATCCTTATTTTATTTACCTTGAATTTCCAGCAGCTATTGACGAAGCACTACTTGCGGTCAAGACGGAGCATGTCGAAGTGGCCGCCGGCGTCATTATGGAGTGGCTGTCACCTCTACCCTGAAAGTAGCAAACATTATATTCATAAGAAATGTTACAGAAGTAACACAAATTTACAAAAGGATTTTTTTTTAACCTTTTCCACTCACAGTTTATCTCAATATAGTAGCGACAGAAAGGAAACGAGGACTAGTAGTAAGCTAATCGCTGTCACTATGTGTCGCTCTTTGGGATTTGTAAGATGGGAAAAGATTTATAACAACACAAACAAACACAAACACCCATTGCCTTTGAGCAGAATCAATTTATCGACTGAAAAAATGCTCATACCGGGAATCGAACCCGACACGGTAGCCAACGACGCTGACTACTGCACCACGGACCGGGCAAAAGGTTGTGAATAGCAAGTGGCATTTTTATGCTCACACATAATCCTCAAATGGCACTCGTATTTGACCGATAGAATTATTATTTATCCAGTTCCGAAAAAGATAAACACGCCCTAATTTTGAAACTAAGGTATTTCAAATTACATAACAGTTAAATTACATCACTGGTCAATTTTGACATATCGCAGTGTACTTTTGAGGTGAGATTTGTTCTTAAATAATTTGACCTTTATTGAAATCAAAGTAAAGATCACAGCTCAGGTCAGCACGATGATGATTGCGTGCAAGAATGCAATTGGGTTTTTTAATCCAGTTTGCCCCACCCAAATGAACAATATACAATGATGGTGTCAATACCAACCTTTCTAGCCATGCTAACACTGGCCGAACTGGAAGTAGTTGACGCGGAGTCCGTCCTCGAGGAGCCGGCTGGCCTGTGCTGGTTTTGGTTTCGACCTCGGGGGACGGCGTCCTCAAACGGCGGAGGGGGGGTGCTTCCGCAGCTCGGGGGGGGACCTATGTACGCAATACAAAAGGAATACTAGCGTCACTACTTCGTGTATCGATGGGATGTATCTTAGCGTACTTTATGACACGTAAAACTATCACTAAAGATTACCATATTGGAGAAATTTTACTATTCGCTGAGTGGAATTTATTTAGAAAAAAAAAGAGTTAACCAACAATTATATTTTTGTCTAGCACAGTTACGGTATCAGAGAAATTTTATTTAGGTTTATAATGAATTCTGTTTCTTCATACTTCTTTCATACTTTTCTTACTTTGTTATTTTTTACTTTGTTTTGAGTTCTTAATGGATTTTTAATCGAATCAATCTAATACACAGGTCAGAGCTTGTGATAAATTGGTCAGCCAATAAATTAGTTTATTTCTCCTACTTGCCTAAAATGTAGGTAATACATACCATAACTAAGCTTTTTACCTAATTAAGCTAGTTTCAAAAGGCGTTAACCAACATATCGATCGAAAGAGTGGTAATTAAAACAAGCCAAAAACAAAATTATCAAAACACAGATTATTATAAAAGAGTGGTTTTTTTTCATAATTTACTTCAAAAATTTCAATCATTTTTAAAAATGTAGTAATTACAAAAAGCTTTATATGAAAACCAGTTATCAGTGAAGGGTTTTAACCAACGTAGATTTGCAAAACACATCAATTCAATTAACCACGATAAGCAAATTCTGCATACGATGGCAACACAATGCAAAGGGTCATAAAGTATGATTGTACTTCAAAAAGCTTGGGGAGGTTATACCAGCGGTAAATTGACAGTAAGCAATGATTGACAGTGTAAGAGAAGCCAAATTAGATATCGGCTGCATTTGGACAATAAGGTTGTAACCCACGTTATCGATTTTTTTTTTGTTTTTAAATGTTGAAAATCGTTTTTGTTAATTGGAGCTTTGTGACATTTCAAAAAAAATATGATTGCACTTTTTTTTCAAAATACGTGTGTTATGACCTTTTTGTCTAAGCAGTTTTTTAAGGGGATATCAAAGGTTACTTGTTAGAAAGCAAATGATTGTAAGTAACAGTGAAAATAGTAAAACCGAGTATTATTTTTCAACTATCACTATCCATTACATCTAATTTTAGGAACAATTTTTTTTATATATATCACACAACCGAATTCAATATGAATAAAATTTTAAATAACGTAACCGATATAAATAACTTAACAAAACAATAGTCACATTAGAAAATTAAATACAATATAAATAACTTAACCAACCAATCAAATAACACGCGTTAAAAATACAGTGATGAATGACACGTCTTTTCAAGGTTTAGAAAACGAATCGTATTCTTTAGGAAAATACGGTTATCTGAATACTAGGCTTAAATAACAGAACAATTTGTCTGATATTACATACGAATAAAGTTTTAAATCTAGAAAAGCCTTAAGCCACAAGTTCAAATTTTTACAGAATTATTTTTTGAATATCAAATAAATAAATCTATTTCCAATGTATGTATGTAGATTTTTAATCAATGATAAATTTAATTTTTAAAATCATGTTTCTTGAAATGAATTATAATTTATTAATCAACAAGTTCAAAGTATACTAAAGAAATTTATAAAACATAATAATCTCATAATAAACAATATTATAAACAAAAAAATTCAATACATTATTAATGAACCTCTGTTTTTTAATATTTTCTTCTCAAACAAAATCTTCAATGTCCATTTGCATCCTAACATGATCGGGTTTTTGTCCTAAGTCATACGGCATAGGAACTGTATTGGACATACTCCTTTGGATAATAACTTCAGAAGAAGCAAACCTAGGAGGCATCGGAGTAACAGAATCTTCAGGAACGCTCAACGAAAATCGCTTAATCTTTTCCCCGACGTTTCCTTGATTGAAACTACCTTCAAAACCGGCGGTATTTTTATCCGAATTCAAGGTTCTGGGTAAAGTGTTTGATTTAGCTTCCGGTTTTCTTTGCGTAATCGTCAAACTCCATTTTAAGCCCTAGGACTTTATTACGTGTGACTTTAAAAGACGATTTAGAACTACGACAACTGTTCCGCGTCATGTCCGTAGTTTCAAGTTGTTTCATTTGTTTTTGGAACCAGTTTATTTTAGACTTTGCTTTACTTGTACAAACTTCATTTTCAGTTGTCGTTTTATGCTCCTCTTCATTGTATGTCTTGATTTCAAACTTGGCAGGAGATTTTTTAACCACAGGGGCTAAAGGAGCAAGATATTTTCCAGGCCTTTTAATTTTCAACCGCTTGTCTATTGACTGTTTCTTGATATTTTCCTTTTCAACGAATCCGCCTTCATCATCGCTATCGTCGCAATCTTTTTTAATTTTTTTAATCGACGCTTTCGAATCGGGAGAGCTTTTAATACAATCCGAACTGTTACTCTGGTTCGCTTCTTTAGGGCGTCGTTTAGAAAGCTTATTAAAATTACTAACCATACTTTTTAATACTTTTGAACCAGTGAAATCCGGACTTCTCATACTTTTACCGTCGATACTGTCTTCAGAAAAACTCGGCCTGTCCTCGGATTCCACATTAAAACCTTTATTATGCTTCTGCGACAGCTTCTTCTTCATAAACTTGCTCATGCCAAACGCTTTACCATTACCGGAAGTGTTCTGAGAACTATTAATAGAGTGTAAATTTTCTCTAACGTCTTGATTGTGATTAAAACACTCCATTTTACCTGTCTGTCTTTTGAGACTGTTCTCTTTACCTTCATCTTTAAGATTGTCTTCCTTATCAGGATACAAAAAAGACTTGGTCGGGTTTAGATTAGGAAATTCTTTAGGAACAGAATGAACATCGGCATTCAACGGTGCGCCAAAATTATAATCATTTTCGAAACTTTTCGTCGAAGAATTGCTCTCATCGTCACTGGCTATATCGGAATTACTTATATAATTTGGAATCCCGCGTCCATATTCATTCAGCGTACCAGACTTAGGAGTGTTAAATTCAAAATCGAGATCTCTGTTATCCAGCTTCGTAAATGACGCCATTTTATTTTCGTAAAAACCTTTATCCAATTCGATTTTATCATAGTCAATCAATTCGTGGTGTTGCACGCTTTGGTACGACGATTTGGCCCTGGCGACGCCCAAGCGGTGAGTTCCGAATCCTGGCTGTACCTGGACTGTATGCTGTGAGGTTATAACGATCGGATTGCTTTGAGGTGTATATTCATTTTTAAGCGTGCTCAAAAACGGTGGGGCGCTTTGCAACGTTCTCTGATGCAGCAATTTAGATGCCAAATGTTGTTCTAATAACTTAGCATGCTGAGAGCGTAACGGAAAAGAATCTGAACCTGGTGGTTGATATCCAGACACGTCATTATCGTTTTGTTTTAATAGAACTGGGTTTTGTAGAGACCGGTTATCCGCCGGCCCCGATTGGCATCGCTCGGTCTTGTGATGCGTTTGAAGTTGCGAGACTCGCTGGTGCTGTAACAATTGCAAGCCGGGCTGCTGACGGCGTCTGTCACCTTTGGGAGACGGCTGTCCGGAGCTGCCGCCTCGTTTGACCTTGGGGGAGCCTCTCGGGGGGACCGGAGGGGGAACACGCTGCGGATTCTGCAGCAGCTGCTTGTCCTGCGAGGACTGCTGGGACTGCTGGGCTTGCTTGACCGTTTTGAGAAACCCATGGTACGGCGGCGCCTTCCCGTCCATCGACGACGAGTCCACTTCTGGAGGACTGGCTGCGATTGTCAACAGCGTGGGTTGTTTCGCCATTATATACATGAATGATTTTTTCAGTAAAAAAATATTTTTTTTAATGATTGAATATATTTTATTAAATAAATTCGATAAAATAAAAAATTATCATTTACAAGATTTAATTAATTCATTTGGCAGGAATGCGAGAAAGATTTACAATTGAATTATTATATATATATGTCATAAAAATGTAAATATTTAATAATATTATAAAAAATGTATTCAGTGTTTAATTAAAAATTTGGCACACAGATGGCGTTTGAGTCGCACAGCGAAGATATTAAAAATATAAATATGACAGAGATATGATTGAAAATATTGTGTAGAAAAGATTAATTTATTTCAAGTTAAAAAGGTTGAAATTGTAATTTTTTTTTCAACATAGCTTGATAATGTCGCGATCCGATTTAGTGTGGAATGTAAGAAGCGATATTTAAATCACATATTAGTGGTAAAGTAATATTACACATATTACATTTACAGATGATTCATTAAAAGAATACATTCAATATGACAAAAATAAATGACAAGTGGTAAAAAAACAAAATAATGTGTCATTGAAAAGATGTTTTCAAAAATGGAACACGTTTAATGACAGAATTCAAACAAATAATGTGTAGTTGAAAAAATAGTGTGTCATTCAAGAGATATGTTCAAAAATGGAATACATTGTTGTGTTGCAGTAAGTAAAAAGAAAAATACAAAATTTAAAAAGAGTGTTCGTCAAACCGTTGATGATGCATGTTGGATACCGCATTGATAAATATTATAGTTAATACATACAGATAATGGAAGTCCGGAACAGATAATAGCAGCATGAAAGAAATGAAACAGGACAATATAACGTAAGCAGCAACACTCCCCGTTGACAGATATAGATACTTAAAGACGACCGTATTGTTTGAGGTGAGACAGTGGAATCTCAATCTGTCTCTCTATCCACTTTCAGCTAGCTGTCTTAAATTAATTTGCCTTCAAACACTTAATTTCCTAAGCAGTGGCATTTAAAATTTAAACAGTAAAAATATCGAAGCTGTAACCGGATAATATACAATCAGCTATTTACACCATTAATAATTAAATATTAAAGGTAGAATGTTGGTAAATACCAACACTATTGTAAAGACTGCCAAGCTAATTATGTTGGACAGACGGGTGGAAATTTTGTGGTTTTAAAAGTGCATAAAGAATGATTGAAATTCCACTGTATTGAAATTCAAAACAAGCTATGATTAGGAGGCACTAAATTTCAAACAAATTATAGTGATATTTGTACGTATATATATATATTTAAGTATACAATAAGCAATATGCGAGTATTCATGTAAATAAGGAAAGGCTTACGATAAAAACATCTGCTAAAACTTTATAACTGGCGTAGTTAGCTAATTTGTGTACATATAAAAAGTTAAAATCAAAGTGACTCAAGTGAAATTAAAATATTTCAATTTACTTTTAAATGAAAACGTTGTCTTGTCTACGTATGCCCAAAATTAAACAAGGAATGGCCAGGCCTGTAGCTGAGTGGTTTCAAAGATTTTTCAATCGATTCGAAGGCATGAATGCCTGTGATTTTTAATTCGTAGCAAGGGTGATTAGCTCAACGCTATCCGTGCCCTTGCATTATTCATACTCTTTCCAAAAAGTTAAGGTTGAACGAATGAGTAACAAGCAGTTATCATAGAACGACTTCTGATATATTAAGAGTCCATGTCCAACAGCAATTTGAACATAACATGGACATGACGTTTTATATTCAAAATTACATTTTAATTGTACAAATTTAAGTACTTAAAAATTTTTTTGGTCACTAATAATTCAATATACAAAAAAAATCTTTGGTGTCTTGCTGAATTTTTGACTTCACCTGGCAGAAACCAATAAGAAAATAATGCTCTTTGCCTTAACTTTTCTCAACACAATAGATATGACTGAAAGGACTTAATGTTACTTGGGACTTTGTCAGTTATAAAGTTTTAGCAGAATAGCGATGAAATACGTGTTAGTCATTGACTGACGAGGCTTGGATACTTTGCGAATACGTAAAACAAAATGGGGTCATATCCGCTTTCTCACCTGCCCTCGTGCTGCTGATTCCGCTCGAACTTGCAGCGCCTGCCGTGGGAGACGTTAAGGTCGGTGCGGATGATGTAAAAATTCACCGCACGACATATCGGGGGAAATTGGTGATTGATGATGAGATAATGATCAGCGGGTTTCCAATATCCAAAAGCACCAGAGAGAAATGTTAGAAAGAAACACTTTAATTAGTAACAAGCATCTTTAAAAGCCGCAGAGGTATACCGTAAAACGGGGAGAATAGAGACTGGCAGGTGAATAAAGACAAAAACAAGGATTGAACTTTAGCACAACTTTACCAAGTATCCAATGTATTAATATATATTTTTTTACAATGACTATAATACTCTCTCGAATGATAAAACCAAACCAACTAAATGACTGGCCAAAATTGAAACAAACGTGTTTAAGTTCGATGCCTGTGCATCCTTACTTTTTGACCCCTTATAAACTTCTCTTTTATTGCACGAAAATTAATATCAATCATGTTTTTATTGGTTAATAAGTAAAACGGAATGAATAAGAGACTCGTATAGAATGGAGGTTCATATATTCCAATCATTACAATCTGTATTTATGTCTCTATTCACCTGCCAAGTCTCGATTTACCCTCTCATCTCTATTCACCCCGATTCAATGTGAATACATCGAACAAAATTGACTGTGTCTTAATAACGATAGTAAATATTTGAAAAATACTGTCATGAATGTGTAGTAGGACCACAGAAACAAGTTTCAAGCCATTCATATTTGAATTATGTGGCGCAGGAAGATACATAGTCGTGAAGGGTAAAAAGTATCTCTATTCACCCTGTTTTACGGTATATATTGCATAAAAAAATTCAATCTGACCAGAGTTAGTTGACTCACGACTTGTTTATTATCCTATTTTTCAATTTATCACCCAACCCTGGTAATACTATAATTCTAATATATTTCAATATTTAACGTATATTTAGTCTCAGAATTATACTGGTTTTACGGGAAAAGGGATTAGAGACAAATCACTACTTTTCAGGAGAGCAAGAAGAGTAATCTTTTCATGTATTCGGTTTTTTTTTTTGAAGAACTTCTTTTTGGCAGCTGTGGATATTTTTTTTGTGAACCAAACTTCATATTTAACCAATAATCACTAAAATGTTACTAACGCCTTTTAGGCTTGGTAGGGACGATATATTGTGTTCTTGTAAGGGTACATGTACCAACTTGAGAATTTGAATTGGCATTCACTTGGTAGAACTCCATTAAAACACGAAGAGAAAATAGCAGTGTACTTAATTCCTACAAAAACTATATAATATATAGTTGATGACTATTTCGGCTTATGCCCTCGTCAGATATATTACTTTCAGTAGTTCTGACGAGGGTTTAATACCAAATAGCTATCAATTTTGTATAGTATAATTTTTGTAGAACTAATATCAAGTCTACTTACATATTGAGGAACATGAAAATCATATAATAACATTTGTTTAATTTTTCATGTGTGAATTCTTAGATTGTGCGTCATCTCTTTCCGGCATATGGATACGAAGAACGAAAATGTTGGCATGTATTGGAAAATTGGCATGATAATCGTGTAGATACCAAGTTTAGTTATATTCCAAATCACATCTTAGAGTTTCAGAATCACAAAGGTGTAACTAAAAAAACACAGTTTTCGATAGTGATCCATTTCGATGAAGTAAAGTGTATTTTCTTTTTTGTAATTGAATATCTGTGTTTTGTTAGTTATGCCTTTATGGCCCTGAAATCCTAAAAATACAAAATACCTAATGATCTACTCAAATTTATACTTCCAAGTTCAAATTGTATTTGTGTTTGTTTATTAATCCAATAACCTAATAACCCACTAGTCACTACAGTTCTATCTTTTGTATCGTCAAAACAAAAAAAATCTTCAACAAATAAAGCTCTTAAAAATGGCTTTATTCAATTCAATATTATATACTACTATTTGAAAATAGAAAAATAGTGTATTTAAAGACAGAACTGAGGTAATAATATTTCTAACATCCCAACACCAGTTCTAATGAGTCATACAACCAAACTCAGTAAAAGGGTCAGTTCCAAGCTGTGATAACAAATTTAATCTTACAACCTCAAACACATCGTGGGTGTAGGAACATACGGGCGAAACTACAAAAACAACGAACTGAGATAGATAAATGGCAAAACAGTTTCCGATTTTGAACTGTTTGCTTACGGATTTGCAGAAAAACCGAGCAATATCTGGTAAACCGCTCATCGTACAAGTTTCATATTTTTATATCTTATAGAACTGCAATTGAGCATAACAATATTTTTGTAGTTACGCCCGTATGTTTCTACACCCACGACATGTTGTGTAATTTCTCTCAAAACTTTGACAGAGTCAGTTACTACCTTCTTGCTTGGAACAACGGTATAATCCATTACAGATTTTAATAGAATAATTTTATCTTGTAGAAATATTCAATTTAAAGACTAAAATCAACTGATATATCTATCTCTTTAAAATATTACAGTAAAGATCATCTAAAACGCAAGAAAAAAAATCTTGCATGCATACAAAAAAAGCGTATAGCTGAGAGTATCTTAAACAGTAGATCAACAAAATGTGCAAAATGTCCGACTTTGAAGGTGTTAGCGGCAACAGTTGGGTGGAAAATAATAATTGAAACAAAGGTGTTGTAAAAAAATGTTTATAATAATAAAATTATCAAATTTTACATAAACAATAAGATTAAATAAATTAACTGGTTTGTCTCTTGGGAAATAAATATTCGACAGTCATAATTTTTATAAGCTAATATTCAAAGTAATGGAACTACTTTTATATATATGAGAATGTTAATTCATAATAGTTAATTAATATATAATGATATATGTAAGTAACGTGTAGCTTAATTTCACATTACTCAACGCGAAGTAGTCACATGTTGTTTTCAAAATTTTGAGATGTGGCAGTATTGCAAATGAATTTAGATTCAGCACATTTTTGACATGACTCAGTCTTACTGTAGTAATGCGATTTGTACACAAAGATGAAATGAAAAATAATATGACAAATTTATGAATACACTGGTATACCATCGAAAGTGCTATATGTCATTTAGTAATGACCAAATTACGATCTGATGACACGTCAATATGTATATTGAGTAAAATTGCATTACATTTTGTCACTGTATTCTGACAAAAAATGTAAAATCAGAAACATTAGACTATAAATATTGTAAAAATAGTTGGACATCTAGTTTTCAAAAAGATGTTCAGGTAACATTTTCGTCAATTACTTGAATAAACAAACTAATTTTCAAGAAGATGTGAACTGTAGATTGTTTTAAGATTTTAATCATTTTTTGCATTTCAGCGACATATAGTAAATCACCAATTGATAACTTTGTTAATCTTTTTCAAGAATATCCACAAAGTTACCGCCTAATACATTTAACGTGTCAACAACATGCTGTGGTAATTTTTGAAATATAGCACTTTAAGAATGAAGGTGCAATATTTAATGAAATGAAGAAAAAAAATTATATTCTTGAATTATTTTTGACTTTGTTCTTTTATCAATGTGGCAATATCAAAATTAATAATATTAAGTCGTTCATAAGATTTTTTTTTAAATAATGAAGTATTTTTTCAAGATTTTTTTATTATTTCATGCCAGTGATTTTTTTAAATAAGAATAATCAACAAAAAAAAAGGTCATAAAAATATAATGCGATATCTCAAAATGTAGACTGTCACATTTCAAAAATAAATGTTCTCGGTTATCTCGGTTTTGTAGATAATATTCTTAAGTGGTAATTTTGTATTATTAGGAAACACCAAGAACAGTTTGATTGTCAGTGAAACAAGATTTCAATATGTGCACAAATTCTTCAAGTTAAACCATGGTTTCTGTCAAAGTAAATATATGGTTTGGCATGAAATAAAAAAAAATTACACTTTCATGAAGGAACTTAATAATGTATTTTTATGTAATTAAAATATCTCTTTTGTGGTATAGTGTAATTAAAATACAGATAAATAGTCGTAAAATTTAATAGCACGTTTCAACATGGATAAATTTAAGAAAAAAAAATACTACAAGTAAAATTACCGTAAACGTTATAAAATATCTAGAAATAATAATGATAAAATAAAAAATCATAAACTCTATGGAATAGTCATTATCAGAATAAATAGTTATTAGACATTACAAGCTTAAAGACATCAATATTAATCTTTTTGATTATAAAATAGTTTATTCGTATTAACTGGGTAAATAATGATTATCCTTTTGAATGTCACAGATGCAATCGTATTGTTGACAGCTACAGATGTACCTTTATAACTTGAGTTCTGTTCTGTATAGTTCTGACGAAGGCGTAAGCCGAAATAGCTATCAACAAATATATAAAATAATTTATGTAGAATTAAAATACATTGCTATTTTTCTTTCCGTTTTATAACTTGACCGTGGCCGAATTCGGAACTAAAACTTGTCCCCATAGTCCCCTTTGCACTCCTCAATATATTATTTTTTTTTCCTTCCTCTACTCCTCTTGATAGATTTGAGAAATTGATTGATATCACAGGGTCTACGTATATATTAGCATGGTAAAATGAAATACCGTAAAGTATACCATATTATGACGTGTTACAAACATTAACTGGGGCACACAATTCAATAAATACGGTTTTTGAAATAACGATAATTGAAAGTAATTTTCCAACAAAGTATTACCAATGTCGAGTAAGACTTGACGCGGGAATTGTGCGTTACCAAAACGATTTCAAGCTAGACTCGGCCATAGGAGTTAAGTTGTATTGTTTTTGTAAAAACATATGCACAAAAAAAAGTTTTTTCCTTTATTTCTTTCATATAAAACTTGAGTATTACACATCACTCTAGCGATGGCAGCGCCCTCACTAGCAGTCAAGTAAAATGGTACATCTATAGTTTGCTGTACATTATCTGTATAGCCGATAGTTGATTGGTCGTATTTTGTAAATATGAGAAAGATTTATTAAAACCTTAGCAGTCAAAAGGTTAATCCAAATATGCTATCATTAAAGCTTCAAACATTCAAATTACTTGAACATAACAAAATATACAGACATTTATAAATTAATTCAAGAATGTTTTCATTTTTTAACACTATTTTTATGAATATTAGTTTCGTAAAATTAGCGCAGATGGCAGTATAGTCACTATTTGTAAATATTCATCGATAAGTCACAGAAGACCTTAAGGCAGTGGTTTTAAGTATTCAAATGGCTTCTAAATGCGTTAAAAACATTAAATTATTATCGATTACAGAAGTATTATAAAAAAAAAAGAAGAAATATCACCTTTGTCACTTTAATTTAATTAGTCTTCAAACCAAGGACGGACACAAAAGACTAACGATACGTAAATTAATAAAAAAAAAAAAGTTTGGTTTTCTTTTTGGTTCATCTAGTACAAGAATAATTTACACAGTTATATCTTCGAAAGTAAGAAAAATATTATATAGGCGTCGCTATATAAGTTTTTGAGTTTATAAAATTTTAAAAATACAATTAATATCAATCCATTATTAAGGCACTGCGCTGCTGCGTACATGAAAAAACAAAAAAAAAAAATCTTTTTTTTTTTGAGTTGGCGATAAATTCATAATAAAAATACACTTACTGGAAATGATTTAAATTCATCGAAAATAATTATCAATATCAATAATGACATTTCATTACGCGTTATAATTAAAAATTGCACATACATCTCCTTTTTTTATATTTCGTTAGCTGCTCTCGTAGCGGTTACATATGAA
Organism: Himalopsyche kuldschensis; assembly: GCA_028554975.1. Taxonomy (NCBI): domain Eukaryota; kingdom Metazoa; phylum Arthropoda; class Insecta; order Trichoptera; family Rhyacophilidae; genus Himalopsyche; species Himalopsyche kuldschensis. Next base: position 1,045,167 of record JAHFWI010000098.1, read on the forward strand.
ATTAAATAATTTGTTACGGCGGTCTCTCAGATTGTTTCTTTGACCGCCCCGCTGCCGTTTTCTATCTTCCCGTTCTCGCCAGTAATTTCGTTCGTTCGCCTCTCGTTTTCAAGGAATAGCATCGTTGAATTTACATCGAGTTTCATCGCGTTACCGTCACACGCTTCTGTCATCACGTCACGTCCTCGGCTGGACGTATCATCGTAGTTCATCATCCGTTCGTCAAAGTTTAAAATTTCGTCATCGTTTCCCCAAACCCTTCGGTCATGCATTAAATTTGTTTCATCTTCGGTTGCAACAAAATCTTCTTCGTCAGTTTTACTGAAAACATCTTCAATAACTTCTTCATTTTTGAGTACCCCATTCTCATTGTACTCATTGATAGTTACTTTGTTATCAGATTTCAAAAAATGTTCATGCAGTAATAATTCACTGTCAGTCGTCCCCGCGCCGGCTTTCATCGACTCTCTTTTCTTAACCCTCAACGACCTGATCTTCTGTCGTTGACAAATACCTTCCAGATCCATCTCTTCTTTGGTTCTTGGATCCCTACTGAGTGACTTGGAGCGCCTGAATCTGAGCCACGACGCGTCCAATTCGGTGACGAGAGAATTCCCTTCGGCAAAATCTGTGCATATTTCAATATCTTCGGCAATATCAATTTGGTTTTCCTTGTAAGACATGACGACGAAATCATCATTGGAGCATTCTTCCACAAAATATGAAGAATTTGAAACTTCTGCATCAGTGTCTTTACAAAGTTCAACATTATGTGCATCAATTACAGCAGTCACATTGTTTGTCACAGTTTTACTTCTCTCAACAACTTTTGGAGTAAGATTTTCTTTTATTACTTCATTATTGTGATTCGATACTTTCTCATCTGGAACGATTTTATCTTCGTCTTTTAACAAATTACTTTTATCCTTATCAGAATTATCTTCTGCTTTAATAAGACCTAAATTTTGTGCTTTAATTGCTTCTTCTTCTTCTTCTTCTTCTTCGCCGACGAAAAACTCGACGAAAGCTTTTTTAAATCTTCCAAATAATCCAGATTTTTCTGGGGAGGTGACTTTTCCTTTCGTTTCTTTATCGGGAGTCTTTTTGGAATCAATTACTTGGTCTTTTGATGTAGAATGAGTTTTACTAGTGTCGCCTTCGGGTGGTCTATCGCTGGAAGGTTCTTCGATACCATCGATGAACGGCATATCTTTCATGGCTTCTGCGATACTGCTACTTGCACTGCTCATCACGCTGTCGCATCTTAGATACTGATCGCCGCGATCGACTGCGAAAGATATCTTCCTCTGATTTCCCGATTTAGGAGTGCTACTGTCCAACTTGGAAGGTGCAGAGTTGTGCTCGTAGAAGGCGTCGACGTCCGATCCCCAGAACGCTCGCATGGCAGCGCTACCAGGTGAAGGAATCCGTGGAAAACTTTCATCGTCTTCGTCGTCGGGGGATTCTACGGTCCGCGGCCTCTGCGTCTGGGGGTCTGCCCAGAGGACCCTCGGGAACTGGTAGCTCGGCAAGCTATCCGATCCGGACGGCAGTTGCAAGTTGTTGGCGTTCGAGGAGGTGCCGGGTCCTAATTTGTCACGTATTATTTTCATACATTAATAAGCAACATATTCTTAAAACACTTTCAACGTGTATTTTTTTATATACAGTGTTCTTGTAATGGGTTTTGTTTTTGTACACTATCGGATCGTTTACTGTTTTATTTACTGTAATTTTTCTTCAAAGTTGACTTTTCTGGTTTTTTTTTTAATCACACACACACACACACAAGCACGCTTTACACATGCACAAAACAAAAGCGGGATGCTGTTAGTGCAACACGGTAACGGTATTCGAAGAATATTCGGAGCAATGAATAACACACACCCGTATTTAAGTCATTGTTTCATCCGGAAGAGAAACTGTAAACATCCAAGTATTATATATGGAATTTTTGGTGAAATTAAAATACAGCTTTAAAATACGAAGAAAAGAATATGATCAACTTTACTCGCAAACTGTTTAAGCAAAGGTCAGTTGCAAAACATAACCGTGTAAAAAGGTTCAGTCAATCAAGATAGATAGAATTTAAAATTCTCGTAAAAATATTACGCAAATGAAGATTAGCAGCTTGCATTATATAATATTTACTCAATTATCACTAGGATACTCTTCATCAAGTTGTTTTCCTACTATGATCTAATAACGCTGGATTTGTGAAACTTAAGTTACTATAATTATATTATGATTCGCTTATTAGCTAGGCCAATTATTATCTTTGACAAAGATAAATACGGTTTTACACCTAATTTAAAATTAGTATCAAGGTTTGAATTAATATCGAAGAATGTGAATAAAACGATGGAATAACAAAGTTATCAACTCTAATTCAAAAATATACTTAAATAAATCGTAATATACTTAATTCATATTATTATTTGATAATTTCGATGGATTCAACAGTAACTTGATAGAAATTCATTTTTTTATATAAAATTGGGAACTTTAGTTATTCCACGTAGCATGTAACAGTGACAATAGTGACACCTGTTTGCATCCCTTTGATAGTTAGTCTGAAGATGCTTGTCAGAGAGGCGAAACACGCGTCACTTAATGTTACACAATACATGGAATAACAAAGTTATTCTTTCTGCACACTTACAGCGCATGCGACCAAGTCTTGAGGAATTCATCTCGGAAATTCCTGACAAAAACAGGCCATGTAAGAAGAGTGTGAAGCGGTGGCGTGTGGCAGTGGGACAATGTTGAGAGCCCTCGGGTAAATTAGAAAATGTACTCTAACCGACGTCATGAGAACATGGCAGATACGGATATTTTTTTATATTTTTTTTTTAAATATAAGAAAATGTTTGGGATTACAGCTTACGCCAATGCGCCAAATATTCTTAATTGTGAAAGTCATACGAGATTAACTCGATGATAAGTAATGAATCAGCACAAAATCAACAATAAATAACATACACCCAGCCCAAGATCTCTTTTTTTCAATTGAAAAAATCTAACCTTGCCGGGAATTGAACCCGAGTCTCCAGATCGCTAGGACAAAGCTCTTGCCACTAGACCACAGGGACCGACAAATATATGTCATTGTGGAATTTTTTGTTGCCGTTTAATCATTTGTAAAGTTTAAATCATGAAAAATTTATAGTCAATCGGTAGCTCACTTCAAAAAGAAATGCTAGTTTACTCCCTTTGACACTTAACACTCGTACCCATATGGCAATTCTACTTTTTTGAATGTTTATAGCTTCAAATTCAAGTAGTACGGTTTGAGAAGTTATATAGATTAACGGGGCCGGGCAGTGTGTAATATCGTCTTTTGTAAGATTGTTGTAACATTGTTGTAACATTGTTGTAAAATCGGTGTAACATTGTTGTAACAATGTTGTAACATTGTCGTAACATTGTTATAACATATTTTTAAAAGTGTGCACTAGTTGTTTTCGTATATTCGTATCCATATGCAGTAGAAACGCTTTTATTCATGCAATCGTTGAGAAAACTGATATGAAGAACGTGAAATATAAAAATATATTCTGTAGAACTCTCCACAACCAAAATTTTTGTCCATCAGCGGCTTGTTTGATCAATTTTTAATGTTCAATGAAATACAGAAATAGTGTATCTCCAAATAACTATACTGATCGGACAAGAAAAATACTTGTAACATTATGTAACAGCTTTTAAATGGTTTAAAGATTGTTTTTGGAGGTACACCCTTCTTCCGTTAAACAGATATATTTTTTTAATATAACTCATACGTCCTTAAAATATGCTTAAAAAGTCAATTTTTAAAACGAAACGCCAAAAAACCCAGAACAGTAATCATAAATAAAAAAAAAAATAACTAAAATATAAAAACAAAATAACTTCTTTAAAAATTAGTACGGTAACGTGGATTGCGGAAGGGGGTGTCGGGTTGTGGTGGTTGGGTGGGGGGGTCACAGGGGTACGCAGAAAATTCAACTTGGAAGAAAAATTAACTAAAAACCGATGCCAATCTAATGAATGAGCAAATACTCTATGTGCAAAACATCTAGGGAGGAACGAAATTTCTAAAAATAAATCATGTGCAAGGGAATAAACAAATAAAATAAAATAAACATAATAACAATAATGAATGGGTGCATTTTTTTTTTTTGATAAGGCTGTCAAGAAAATTATAGATGTTTTTTTATGACTATTTATTATGTAACCCAAAAAAGACATATGTACAATACATTATGAAAATTAATGTAACTATCTATTGTTAGCATCTTTTAACATAAGTTTAAGTCCAAAAGGCGAATTCGCAAGCTTGACAGTGAACATTCTATGAACATTCATGAACATGTATAAAAAAATATTTAGACATTCTAGAAAATTTTTGTTTACAACATCAATACTTTCTTCACAACCTTGTATCATCAAGAATCATAAAGCTAAATGTAGCTAATTTTATAGTAGGGTAAAACAAAAAGGACCTATTTTAAGGACCTATTCTGATATAAAACTTTTTCAAAAAATAATGGGATAAAAAATGTATTTCATAACAATATTGAACGAACTTCAATTTTCAGGTTTTTTTATCAAATGTAGGCTGGAGGCATACTACAAACAAAAAAACTTAATTTCAAATAAATTATCACTTAGTTCCTTCTTGTATTAACCCATTGTTTACGGTGTGCACAAATTTGTGCGTCATTACTATAGTAATGGAAAATCCCCGTAAACAAAGTGTTAACATATTAACAATACTTTATGATTCTTGACAAATGATAAATGAGACATGATACCTAGCAACAGAATATTAAATAGCACTTTTGACATTTACACAAATCGTTTCATGTCTCTTTCTAGCATTGAAACATTATAGCACCGCACCAGTAAAAAGAGACGGAAGGCAATTTATGTAGTATCAAAATTGGTATTTAATACTGACAAATGAAAAAAAAAAAACAATATAAATACACATAAAATGATACCAGTGTTAATAAAATATCCCCCAATATTGAGTCAAGTCCAAAAATATCACGCAGCATACTCGGCCAATATTAAATTATGAGAAACTTAGGAATGCTTCATATTCGATCAACCAATCGGGGCGACACTGTAATAAAAACTAATAGCAAGAAGTTATTAGAATATGCTTTCAGTGAAATGCCAGTTAAAATATATTTTCACTTTGAATATAGTTTCACTGTAACATATACATATGAGCATTTCTTTCTTTGTTTTAGTTCTTAGTTAAATCAACTTATTTCATGAAATATATTTTACAATTTTACTTCAGTAACGGGCGTGTGTTCAATTAAGTTACGGACAGAATTGGACTTGACTCAAATACCAATATACAATTAATATCAATGTATTCAATCAGAATTTCATTTAGCACAAACGATAACATCTGATCAAAATAATCAATATTAGGTTACAAGTATCCCCACAGTGATATAATCGATAACAATTGACAAACGTCTCACGTACCTGACGTTTCCAAATCTTCCTGCTGTCTCAGCGGCCTTGAGATGCTCTTTCTCTTCGACGGCGAATGTTTTAGAGCTGAGGGGACGAGATGAAACAAAAAAAAAATGACAGAACCCAATTAATTAGATTGCATTACAGTCGCATAAACATTGACATTCACGGCAAACGGAAATATTTTATATCGCTTAGACCCAACCGCTAACATAGATTATGCGTAATATTTTACACAGTGTCAAAAGGGCATGTCTACAATTTTGAAACAATCCCAACAAAAATCATTCCAACTACTTCAAGATGGATTATAACTGTACTGACTTGCAAATTGCGATACAACCTTTTGACATTAAGGCAAAATTTTAATATTGGTTATATGTCAGGAATCTTCTCACTATAGTAATGACAACATCTTGCTCAATAATTTAATTATGTTAAGATTATAAATACGCTGGGCTGATAGCCGAGGCGTTGATGTCATTGTGTTCTCTTGCTGTGAGTTCCAATAGACACTTTCGTACAAAAATTTTTCAACTGATCTATGTTTAAAAACGAGACATTAGCTAACCACTAGTCCTGTCCATTTACATCGTTATATTGTTATTTTTTCATACAAAATGGCAGATAAGAGAAAGATATTTTTTATCGAGGTGATAAATAATACAACACTGAATTTGAGTGCTCTTCATCTACACCGAGTGTGGCTAAATAAAAAGTTAAATATTCGTATATTAATAAACTTATTATTTTCATCAAAAGGTGTCACTATAACAGAAGCATTTTCACTCAAGTCTTGATGAGAGAACTTTTAGAAATTAAAACTATAAAATTCCAAATGGTCAGATATAAAATATTTCCATTTCCAGGTAAAACACATTTACATTCAAAATGCACAACATACAGAAACAAGTAAAGTTCATGAAGGAAACATAATTTTGGCACAGCTGTTATTCCGCAGATTCGTCAAAACACAAATATATATACCGGTCAGTAGTCCAATCACAATTAATGAAAATGAATTTGAATTACAATCCAACAACTGACTTTAAATACTGAAACAAGAGATAAGAATCCAAAAAAAATGTTTTTTTTTGTTTTGGCATTTTGTATTCGGGAATGTTACATGTAATGTACATAATAAAGAGAAAACATTGTTCAATTATGAAATAGTCCGATTCAAGCATATAACAGAAAGTACCATAATTATACAAACAAAAAAGAATGTGTTATGCTGAGAGAATCCAAAAATATTTGTTTGAGCATGACGGAACTCTTTTTAAGTCTGTACATTTCAAAATCGTATAAAAAGATTAAGATTATACGTGGTTGAGTGGTCAACATCATTGGCTTCGGTTGCGGAGCTAACGAAGTTCAAATCATGGATATCTATGTTTAAAATTCTTTCATACAATAGTATGTAATTAGCTAACCACTAGTCCTGTCTTAGCCATATCCTTCTATCGCAAATTTCTTTGAAAAAAACGGGTAAAGGGCGAATGTTTATTTAGCGACATCATATTTTCATATGGTCCATCTATGAAATACAGTTTAGATATACCATATACAATCACATACTTAAAGCAAGTTAATTAATGTGTTCAATATAATATGCAATTCATAACTATATATTTTATATATGACATGACAATCTAAATTATGTTTTAGCACATACAACAGCAGCTAGAAAGTGTTTTCGCCGTCGGCCTATAGTTTCGGCTTTTAAAAATCGAACAATCGCCCCGAGCCGGAGATAATCGCACAGGGGTCGCATAAAGCACCGATGCGTCCGCTGAGTCGACAGGTTTCGCTGGATTTTGCTCCGCTTCGATAAAATCGACGGATATTAAAATATCGTTCGGCGGGACTCGGCCATTGTTGCACAATCATCATCAAAGTCGCCCGAAGGAGGAAGGTAGATCGCGACGTCGATATCGAGATTTGTATTCACATTCAGATTTGATCGATAGATATATATGATATGCGAACATCGCGCCTGACAGTTTGAGGTTATGTCGAATTTCAATCGATCGAGTGTGTAATCGAACAGAGGATCGATACATTTCACTAGATTTTGCTTCATTTAGATAGATTGGATCGATTAAATACACGATTCTACTCGGATACGCCGCTGGATGACGTTTCGAGAATTAATATCATGTATTTTAATGCAAGCATTGATAAAATTACATGATATTAAAATCTTCAAACCAGGATATAATTTATCGTAATATTCTGTTATGTTACGTTGTGTATTCAAAAATACAAAGAGTAAAAACAAAGATTACACTTTGATCGCAAAGTATTCGTTCCAAGTAAAAGATAAATGTGGATAAAATGAAAACATCAAATACAATATAACACAGTACAATATAAAAGTATAATTTTAAACCTCAAAAAAGTATTAAAATTAATTAATAATATCTATAACTAATATAGCCAAGATACAAAAAAATAAAAATTGTCAACTACAGAGTAAAATTTTAGGCCACATAAATATATGTAATAAAAAAATAATACCGCTCCCCGGTCAATGACATCTTTGGAGTAAATTTTACTTTATAAATTCAACACTGCCATCTGTTGATTCAATTAATTTTAAAAAAAATTCTCGAGGTGCGATATTATTTTTTTACCGTATGTGTATTTTTTTATCATCATTGGCTACTTACTAAACCCTCCATTTTGCGAATAAGCCAATCCGATTGTTTGTGTGTTGTGATAGGGCGGGGTTGGAGTTAAAAAGACATTATGTAAGCATTTATTTTTTTTACATACGAGTCAACAAAATCAATCAGATATACAGTATGTTACAAAATGTTGCTCTCTCGCGGACGTAACTGAGATGTAGCACAAAGCGGTAAGCCAAAAGGCAAGCCTATTATACCAGATAATATACGGCAAAGTGGTAAATGGTAAAGCGTTCCTCAGTCATATGTTTACAGTTCAGCTAGAGTGAAAATATCATTTACTGGAAGCAGGTGTCGGATTACCCTTGATCAGCGTGAAGTGGTGCGATGTCCATCCAAGGAAACGGTATTTACCAGATATATTGTTGCAATGCTATAGTAAGATGGCGGGTGTGTAAATTTTGCATTGTTTCAAAGCATTATCATTTAAAACAGTCGACTAAATCTCGCTAAACCAAACAAACACATTGATCACAACGATCACCAAATTGAACAAACTACTCACAGCTCTATTAGTAATGACAGCTATTTCGACATTAAACATCGTTAGAATAATCCGAAATAGTAACACCACAAGTATTCTTGATAAGTTTATACCTTGATGGCCAACATTATTAAAAAGCTTAATTTGAATCGTTTGAATTTTGTACTTTTACTTGATTTCGCCTTTCGGTATCTTCAGGCAATTCCAAGTGCTTAAACTGAGAAATGCCTGAAGATGCCGAAAGACGAAACCTGGGTCGTTAGGGACAAAACTCATGGAAAAGTACAAAATTGAAACGGTTCAAATTTGATATTGAAATTCCATCAAGCACCTTCAGTCGAAGTGCTCAATTAAATAAAACATTTATGTTTGGTTTATTAAGAACTAGTCACAGCCGAAATTCGATCCATCATTCATTACAAATAATTTAATTAAATTTGAAATTATTAAAATTTATTTTACAGAATCACAAATCTGTGTTTTTGTGCCTTGTTTACAGACAATAATAGTAATTTGTATTGCTCAATTGAATATGGAAAATCACGCATACACCAAAATACGTGGTGTATGCTTGACCATTTGGTAACATAATAAAAGATAGATCGGAGATTTGACCGCATATCCGGCACACTAACTGTTTAATTAGGCAGGCGACCTATACTGCAAGCGACCCACACCTGTTCATTATACACACACATATATTCGCATACATATTTGCAGTGCCGTTATCAATTCAATAGTTCAAAATATGCTACATAAGTGCCAGCGGTGGATAAGATCCTAGAGATAAATATAATTATTACATGTGGGTAATCCCAGTAAACAAAAATAAATCATCGCAGAACTATAAAACCCCTGTTGAGTTTGATTCAATTACAATAAACAAATTCAAGGTGCTATTAATATGAAGGTCATACAACGCTTGCTTTCTCACTCTAGCACTGATTCGTCAACCAGTGTGTTTGAGTGAGAAAACAAATGGCTTGCGGAGATGCCAATAAAAGTGTGAGCAATTATTTGCTATCACACTTAAAATAGATAAAATAGTACTGCTTTCGAGACATAGATACGATTTGGTTTTATCAAATTTTAATATTGAATGTTAGCAAAAGATGGCATCGATTTTGAATGATAAAAAAACGATTAAATATTATAAATTATTGCTTCAATAATTAACCTTATTTAGCAAGGAATAAATATTAACATGATTATCTTGAACATACACCACGGGTTTTATAGAAATGCGATGATTTATAGGTGTGTTTACTGAATATTTAAATATTTTCCAGAAGATATATTCAGGGCGTGGCCAGGGTGTACTTAAAGTACAAACACTTTTAATTGCGTATACATGTTGACGTCAGCCTCCTGAATATATAGTCACAAACGGAATACACATTATATTTGCAGTCGTTGAGCTAATTTTCAAGATCTCCTAGATACGTGTAAATAATTACATGACACAATCGATAAATTACATTGTTGAAATACCTATCATAAGGACTGGACTGTTGAATAAAAAAAAAAACTACCAGATTCAGATAATTACAGGGCGGTAGAGTCTAAGAATGGAACATTTAACTTATTTTATGCGGAGGGACTTATTCTATCACATTTGCATCTTTTGGCAAAAGGTTAAATATGCCAATATTACGTAACTTTAAAAAGATTTTTTTTTTTTACAGTTATAGCCAATATTATTTCGAAACCTTTTTACAGTAAATAAGGGAGAAGTTGGCTTTTGAATTCATAGATATTTATCAGTCTTTCAAGGACACAATGAATTGTGTAGCAGGAATTCAATAAATTGGCAGTAATGTATGGCATCGTTTCTCAACATGAAGACACGGAGCGTTTCAAGGTCACAAACCAAAAATCAAGTTTTAGAAGCATGTATTACAAACTAGAGGAGTCGGTTGAAATAAAACATAATAAATATATAAATAATATTGAATGCTTTATTTGTCATCAGACTGAATATACGTTTTGCATCTATTTTTGTGTGGTAATATTTTATTCAATTTAACTCACCACTCAAAGGTTAAAAAAAGAAACATTTTTAATGTGTACTTTTTTGTTATTTTCTTGAGAAAATATTAGGGACACAGAAAAAATTTCAACTGAACAGTTGAGAAACGCTGATATACGGTAAATTAATATATTAGTTAACTTTAATATTTTGAACACTAAAGTAGCTAATGTTTTATGCCGCTGAAGAAACACGGGTGCGGCCAAAGCAGCTAAAAACAGAAGGGTTCATATTCATCATAGTGGCTGGTAAAATACAGCCATGGTGTCAGATAAAATCAGCACTTTTACAACGACTCTACAGCCCTAGATAATTATGACCATGGTTTCACCTTCCGCTTTTTTAAGGCATAAAGTGTCTCTAATTGTGTGGATAAAAAAAACATGCCGTGTGCATAATTGTGTGCAAAGGCGAAACCACAGTGCCTGAATCTATATTCACAGTTTTTCACCAAACAGAGACCTAGCGTTAAAAGGGTCTATCTACCAGAACTCAGTTTTGAATTAATCAAATGTAATTTATCATCATCTTTCAGTTCCGAATTACACTTTGAGTAAATGAGCTAAAAACAATTTGAACGACATTATTATAATCGTGTAGATCAGTGATGCAGAACTTTTTTGGCACAAGGGCCAGCTTATCAATTTTCAGATTGCTCGAGGGTGGATGGTTAAATGTAAATTTTTAATGTATCCATCGTCTGTGAAAAGTTCTGAAGAAAAAAAGGTCATTGATATCTATCTGTCATATTGGGCAGTAGGTTGTGCATCACTGGTGTAGATAGACCTTTTTGACACTGGACTATTTTTATATGCCGCATTATCATTGGTTACTAATAACTACAATTACTAAATATTTCAATAGAAATTCACTCAAAAATGGAAGTAATTTTTTTTAAATGTATGTATATTAAATCATGCTAAATATTGCACAAAACCAGTAAAGTGGTAAAAAAAAAGTGTATTCAATGAAATAAGAAAGGAAAATCAAAATTAAATTGCAATCATTTCAAGTAAAAATTTACATAATAATACAAATATTTTCAAAATAAAGAATATGAAACAAATTAAAAGCTAGTAATGAAAATTTTATAATTCAGAAAAAAAATATTAGCATCTTTTACACAGATTCTCAAACGTTGGGTCGGCAAGTACTAAAAAGTAAATTTTCAAAATACTCACTATGATGAAAAATACTAAAAATCAAGAGGTAATTTTCGAAACTGGTCAACTCCAAAATTGATTTTTTAACCGCCAATAGTAGATTAAACTTTTGAGAGCTTTTTTCTTCAGATGAAAATTTTTGCATTTTTACATACTATCTGTAATTCTTGAATTTTCAACATATTTTTAGAATACTGCTAGTAACCAACTTATGAGGAAAAGGGAATGAAAATATCTAATTTTCTCAGTTTGTCAACAAGTGGATTTAACCAATTTTGAAAACAACTTCCTGATAATTTATCGTTCACTTCCAAAAGTGAAGTTGTTTGAGCATTTTACTTGAGGAGAATTAATTAAGAAGTAAAGAGTTTGGACACACTTTGTAATTCTTTTTAAATTAATATCGAAAACCAATTTCTACCAAGTGACTCATAAATTGTATATAATGTTGAAAAACTTAATACATAAAAAGGATTGTCAGGGTTTATGGATCACAAAAAAGAATTTAGCTTGTTTTTATTTTCAATTTGAGAAAAACAATCAAATAATCGTGTGTTCAAATTTTGCGAAAACAACATATAAAAGCGTACATCACCATAAAAAAAAATCAATACAAAGGTAAAATATTGTCAACAGCCGTATAAGAAAAAAAGAAATAAAACAAAAAGCAATTTGAAATCTAACAAAAAAAAAGTACAGAATGCAAAAGTAAAATCACACCAGGCAAAATGACGGTTAAAATACAAGAAACAGAATGACGTGCTTGTTCTTATTTTGAATTAAAAAAAGATAATTATTGTCTATGAAAAATAAAAAAAAGGCGGATAAACGGACAGTGTTGCCGTGTAAGACATGGCGCCTGCCATGCAAGTGACACACACACACACGACACACACAAATGCGGACGTGACCTCGTGAGATAATAATAATAAAAAAAATATATATATATCGTTCAATTATTGCATCAAAAAAAAAGTATATATATATATGTAACCATTATTATTGTTCTTTTCTTTTTTACCTATGTAGCTGGTGACGAGGGTCCGGAATTTTCGATGATTTCCTTTTATTTCTGGAAGGTCCACTATAATAATAAATATGAGGGAAAAGATATACAAGTACTGGGGGAATTTGTCCAAACAACAAACCGGCAATGAGTTTTTTTTTTTTTTTGTTCGAAATATTAATATATTTACGCTGGAAGAATCAACATGGCAACTATTTGGATACCTTTTTATAACGAAACCAGTGGTTTTGAAGTTTATAAACTATTTGATAAGCTTTGATTGAAGAATGAAACTTTTCGGGCCCTGGGTATCACCTATGATACTCGAGGTTTTTAAAAAATATAAGCCCAATTGTAGAATTGAACGTACCAAAATCAAAAGTATCAAATAATGAAGGAAACGGTCTTACCAACTGAATATATCCGAAAAATTTCATGTCAGTATAGAAGTCACTGTTGTTGAACAAAGTTGGTCCTTTTTAGCATTAAAAATGCTTACGACACTTAAAATACAAATACAACAATATTTTTCTCTACATCATACATTATTATTTAATTTATTGCTTCAATAAGAATTACTTTAACATATTGTTTATAATGAAGCATGAAAAAAATTGTCTTGGTACATCCAATTCAGCAGCCGGGCTGTTATTAATAAAGAAAGAAGAAGAGTATCATAGGTGATACCCGGGGCCCCAAGAAGATAAGCCTGGTATCATTATGATTCCATGATTTCTGTTTCTAACATCAGAATTACTACTTTAATTGAGTTCTACAAGTAGCCAGACGGCACCTTCTTGTCCCAGGCATCCATTGACATCACCGGTCAATTCTATCGTTGGACCTGCTGTACTGATAAAGCCGCAGCCAAAATAAGCCGCCGTTGGATTATTACGCATTGATTAATTTTCGCGCCAAGTTATACTACTCACACAAAAAAATTAATAAGTTAGGGTTAATCATTATTTAGACAAAAATAAACACCGGTTATTGACTCAGTTCAGATAGCGCAGTCCGCTCAACGTGTTTGTTTCAGTTTCGTTATACAAAAGTTCCAGCTGCGGTACAAAAAAAAAAAAAAACAAATAACAAAAATAAAAAAACACAAAAAAAAAGACTCGAGGGGCACAAAAGTATACTGACAAATCAGAGATGATTTTACGGATACTAAAGAGTCTCAAGAAAATAGCAGAGAAGATTATACAGTGTAATGTCAAAGCGTTAGGAGTTGTGAACGAAGTTAGAATACGAAATGGAACTTACGGGAGGGTATCTTCATGAACACTTTCTTTGCCATGAAGTCCTGAAACCGTTGGGCGTAGAAGTTTGGCCGATGCACCGACACCGTGTCCTGGATGACAAGAAACAACACCGTTATTCAATATGCAAGGGGAAGTGATTCGACACACATATCACCATTTGTCATTAGACTCGAGGCCCGGACACAATGTATACACGTGATGCAAACCGTGCCCAAAAATATAACCAAGGCACGCTTATTAAATATGCAAGGGGAAGTGATTCGACACACATATTACCATGTGTCAGTAGACTCAAGGCCGGACACCGTATACACGTGATGCAAGCCGTGCCCAAAAATATAAACAAGGAACGCGATTCATTCAGTTGGTCAGTTACGCAACGTCATAATTAAAAAATTTGGGCATACTATTCAATGAATTTTATTACGACTATTTTGAAGGGGCTCATTAAATAAATCAACAAAGAAATATGTTCAGTAAGTTTCATGTTCTTTCAACGACTTTAGATTTATTTGATCAGGATCGGTTTCAATCACAGTAAGCATTATCAACTATATCAGTCATAATGATCCTGATCTAATAAACTTAATGTGGAATGAGTACTAAAAATGTTTTATTATTTTTATTATAATGCCATTCCACCAAGTATTGACAGTGAACACCTTAAGAATGATAGATTAGAGTGAATAAATCGCAGTTTGAGGAAATACATGATTAGATTAAAGATGACAGTCATATTCGACATGAACTGATGCGTTTGATCACGTGCTGTCTAGGAACCAGAGCTGTGGAGTCGGAGCCGTGGTGTCGGGGCTTTTTGGCCGGAGTCGGAAATTTTTAAAAGTTTGAACTTTTTATTTTGATTCGAAATTTTTAAAAGTATTGAACTTTTATTTTTTAAATTTAAAATGTCAAATTTGACGATATAAATTTTTTTTAGTCGGAGTCGTGTATTTGATCAATGTTGGAGTCGGAGTCGTGGTTTTGGTAAATGCTGGAATCGGACTTTTTTTACCGACTCCACAGCCCTGCTAGGAACGCAATGTCACCACCACCACTGTCAACACGCTAAACTGGATTGTTTGGATCATGTATTGGAGTATCGCATAGCCTCACGTGTCAACAGTATGATCCTGTTTCATATTTATTACACAATTTTTCAATCTATCATTTTTAAATATATTATCTGCCTTAGGCTGTGTTTCTATTGAACTAAAAATGAACTGTATATACAAAACATACCCCGTCATGAATCATGGACTTCCAGGTGTGTTCAAGTTTTTTTCGGAAGCGGTACGACTGGAGGATATCTATCACGCCCACGAAGAGCAATAATCGCTCGCCTTTCTCGCTTCGAGCTGGAATGCCGCCAGGACTAGAACATGGAAAAATACATTCAAAAAATAGCACATTATATCTCCTGACCTTAGCTCAGCTTCTTTAAATCGAAGGCGAAAAAGTAGCATCATTAGACATTGGAGATATAATCTCTAGACAAAAATATTAATCAACAATTTATATCATATGTTTTTCCTGTATTCTTACTGCACTCAGTTTCTGTATACCCCTGTATACACCGCCTCACACATTGGAGATGTGTGATTTTGAATCAAATTATGTTTATAACGTTAAACATGAGGTAGTTTTCATAAGTGGTCAAATTCATTTGTTGAAAAACTGAGAATGTGAGATATTTTCATTACTTTTTCCTCATAAATTTGTGTTTATTATCAATGTTTTAAATTAAGGAATTATGGATAATGTGTAGTAATTCAAACTTTTCCATGTGAATAAAAAAGGTCTCAAAAGTTTAATCTAAAACTGGCAGTTGAAGAAAAAAAATTTCGAATTGACCACTTTGCTCCATGCATGTCCACCTTAAAAGGTAGTGCATTGATCAATCGAACAGCCCTTGTGACTGCTGACTCAAATGACGTACACGACAAAACAAATGGCTTTGGTTACAAACACATTTGTAAAAACTGGGAGCATTCATGTTTATCATCTTAACCCGTGAAGTGCAAGCGTCTCATATGCTGAGACGCCTGATTCCGGTGTGTTGCAAATTGGTATTAAAAAATAAATAGAGTTAACAGTGTTAAAACCATCATGTACAAGATTTTTTTTATTCAAATATGAATGCATTACTTGATCTCATAGTCTCCATGGGTGTATTTAACACAGAAAATGATAAATTAATGTTTGAAATCTTAGTTGTTGAAATATTCGTAAATCGGCTCAGCACGGAAGAGGTTTAGGATGTCAGGGGGTTATTAACCCCAAAGAATGGAAAAATGTTTCAGTATTGAAATTGATCTTCGAGCTTCAAGAGACAATAATACATGAGAACATTTTTTTAGTCAGTGTCCTAAATAAACTGAATCGGCGCTCTACAAATAGTTCAGAGACAACAGTCGGAGGAATTAACTGCAAAAAGACTTACGGAACATCCTCCTCTTCGTCTATCGGTTCACTTTCGGCCTGTATACTCTCCATGGCTGTCGAGTGAGCAACTAAACGCTGCCGGTTGATCGATCTATAACACAAATCGAAAAAAAATATTAAAAACAAATAAGTGTTATTATAATAAAGATATTTCAACTGCAGCAACTCTTTCTGATCTAAAATTTTTTTGTGTGAGCAACATTCAGTTCTATCTATAATTGAGAAGTTTTGTCGACAACGACCCGAGTTTCGCCTTTTGGCATCTTCTGACATTGCTAAGTTGTAAAAATTAAGCCCCTTAATTAATAAAGGGAATTTTTTGTTACATCACGACATGGGTGATCGTTAATTATTTTACCAGGAAATACTGGAAATAAATAGGGCACAGCTGAATCTATCGATTGAATTGACATTTACTTGGTAGAACTCCATTATAGCACGGTGAAATAATAGCTATGTATTTTATTTAGTGCCACAGAAACAATACATTGTTATTTGTTCACGGTGTCACAGCTGAATAGTTTGCCAATTTTAAATGAGCAACTTAATCCTCCTCGTTAGATTAAAATAAATCAATTCTTTGATAATAAGTCGGATAAAACCCACATATTAAATTAGTAGGCACTTTCCATGCTATTAGCTGGTAATTAGTTTTTAAGATATTGCATTTTAAATACCAATACAATTCATTAAAACTGATTAACATCAAAAAAATTGCTCCGATTGCGATGATAGCAATTGACTTACTTTTATTTCTATATACATACAAACAATTTACTCCGCGTCAGTTTAAGTTCATTTCAAATGCCTGAAGATGCCGAAAGGTGAAACCAGAAACGTTAGCGACAAAACTCATGGAAATGTACAAAATTCAAAAGATTTAAATCCAGTTCTATGTATTGAAAATGAAAGATAGGAATAGATAAATAATCAAATGAAGGAAACAAAAGAGATTGGTTTTACTTATATTACAAGAGGAGGTAAATTGTGTATATATTATAGTATTGCATCATTGAAGATTCATGCCCTTCTAGAGTTTTTGGTTGGTGCAGTTTTACATATTGTTAAATAAAGAAAAATAAATTAGTAAATTACCAATTAAGTAATTAGTATTATCAGAATAGTCACAAGTTCCAAAACATGCATGCAGTCACTGAAGCAAATATTAGAAAGATACGTAGGTCAATAATAGAGAAACAACTCAAAATTGTAAGACTTTTTTAAATGAGTGAAAGTGGAACTCCGGTAAAGCTTGTCGCTGAGCGGTTAAAACAATCCTCTCCAGCCTTAGACGCATTAATAAATTGGTTTTTCAAACGATTTATGATTTATCAAAAGCAAAATCGCCTTCTACTCATCAATCTCATCTTTCAATCACAATATAATTTTTTAGTTCAGTGAGGAAACAAGTCGAATGTTTTCTTGTTGAATTTATCATCATTAGATTGATATTCGTTCAATTATAACAAGTTGCAGTCCGGGCGATTTCTCGAAAACAATTGTGAAAGTTAACACATTTACGTCCACCAGCGCGGTCGCGTTGATTGGTGCTTCCGCTAAATCATCCAAGCAGCGCGATCTCGCTGCGAAAACACATGTTTTCTTCAAATTAATGCATGGTGTAGATTGTGCAAGTTCTTAGGATTGACAAAATCAATTCTACTGATTTAATGCCGTCATATTAAAAAAAAAAAAAGCTGGATGTAAAAGGGTTAAGTACTTCAGTGAAACCTGATGCTATTTCATTTAAAATTGCTTTGTTGAGTTAAGAAAGATTATCTATATATAAAAAATAATTTTATTTCAAAGATTCTCAAACTGTGGTTTGCATATTAGCTAAACATAAAAGATTTTTGGTTAAAAACTCCATGAGGAGTTCATATGCTACGTGTTGGGAGCGGACATGGTTTAAATACAGGATAGATAGCAAGATATTGATCCAACAGCGTGCGTGGATACTAGCCTTTTCAAAAAATTAATAACATTACCATTCGAGCTTATTTTACAAAATTAGTTGATTATGATTTTTTTTTTAATATTTTACTCGAGCAGAAATTTGTATTTGCTGTAATTATCACATCAAAAGACGATAAAGTGTGTTTGGTAATAAGTTTGATCCCTATAATGAATCAATTCTGCAAACATCAGCGCCAAACAAGACGCGTATACGAGTCCTCCGGACTTCAACGTGTTAATACAAGTGGCTTATTGCCTTTGTAAATTCATATACTTATTTTGAGTTGATTCCTTATGTATCGATACACTTGTATTATAAAATATTTAGTAGAGTTATGAGAATAGAGCCACTGAAAATATAATCCATACCAATTTAGTTTAGTGTCTCTTTTTGTATAATATTTTTAGGTGTCAGTACATAAAGAGACAGAATAAAATAAAATAAAATAGATTACACAACCCCCCCACATAGTTGTTTTTGAAATAAGGATTAGTTTCGTTTGTGGAAACATTATCACCAATATATTTATAAGAGAAAAGATTAAAATAAGATTTATTATAGAGGAGGATTGGAGATAAGAAAATACATACATTTATTTACAAGTGTAATAGACAATAAAAATACCACGAAAAGCATCACAGACAATAATAGATTTCAAAATACATAGACAACATTTATTTTTACATTGACAGTCAGAAAAATCGTAATACCTAACTTTGATAAGGTTCTAATTGACATTTTTGCCTAAAATGACCTTTTGGTCAGAAAAGCTTGTACATATTTACCATATTCTATCATATATATGAATTTCAGAATTGTCTGTGGTTGAGTACGAGGGTTACCAGAATTTCAGAGTTGCACTGCATCTGCACACAAAGTTCTAAGATTGTCATCACTATTTTCATCATTAGATCTTTAAATCATTATTTGTCAGCAGAGTTGTGACAAAATATGCCTAAAATAAGGTAATTTGAAATATTTTACTATCTCATTGTTACAAGTGAATTTTAATCAATCGAAACTTCAAACGATCATATCTCAAAACAGTGTCAAAAGCAGTTAGAACCTTTTCAAAGTAAGGTGTCGAAATAAACCAAAAAATAAACTTGCATACACAATCGATCAACGAGAGATAGGTCTATTTGTATCTGATTGTTTTATAACTTCTACAGAAGTCACTGTAATTTTTGAATTAAATGGATAAATTTTTTATGTGTCTGCAAGTATGTTACAGAATTATAATTCTAAGTTCTGTTTTTAAATTGTGAATATTTTTTGATATACCACATTGAATAATACCCTAACAACTGGATGGCCACACCTTATCAATGATTTATAATATAATTATTTCAAAGAGCGAGATGAACGAATTGTATATCTTCGATGGCTATAACACAAATACTCTCGTGGTTATTCGATTACTTCTTTCGGTTAAACAGTGTATCAGAGCGAGTTCTCCGCAGCAAGTAAATTTTAAATCACTTGCATCTCAGTCTAGGTCAGTGTTTCTTAACGGGTGCGTATTTTTATACGCCGAAATAATAGTGGGCGATTGTATCATTCAAATGAGTCAACTCACGTGCAAGTGTATCCTATTTCTTCTGCATTAAATTTGCTTGTATTTCATTTAACTTTTCATTGATAATTTTATTACGATTGTAATAATGCAGATGCTGGCTTTGACAAAGTTAAGAAACACAACTGTAGACTCTACATAGATCCTCTTTGACTTGACAGGCACATTAACTACGTCAGGGGTTCTCTTTTAAGATATGAAGGTTAAGAGATCTTGAGAGATTATATGTGAAAAAATATGTAAGTAACTTTCCACTTACAACCATAATTCCCCCTTCCACATATAAAATATTAATAGTAATTAATATGGTAATATAAAACATGATAATTAATAATTTCAAGAGTATAGTTAACCAAATATATTGGCCATTGACTGAAAACAATTAAAATCAAAAACAGCATGCAGCACATAACAGGTTAATAATGGACAGGCAATTAATAAAAAGAAATATATGCATCACAGAGAGAAAGAGAAGCGAGCAGACAAACGTACTGTGTCCGGCGAACTTGATTGCTGAAGTCCTCTTTGGTTTTTTGTTCCGATCTGAAAGTGTGCAATGCAAAAAAAATGTGTCAAACTACAGACATGTGTAATGCAATAATGATCGGGGTCGTTTCATGGATAATATCGAAATAGATTGGACCAACCACAGTACAAACATAACGGAGATATATGATAGGCAGGTGCTTGACAAATGGGAGAGCAGTTTATACTTTACTTAAGACTATAGGCAGACCTCGACTTTGGAATGTAATTGGTTCTTGAAAATGTGTTTGAAAGTAAGAGTTAGTTGAATACCACTCTTTGGTATGTTAATAATAAAGAGTACTATAACGCAAGGCTGTGGAGTCGGAGGTTTTTGGCCGGAGTCGCACTCGGAGTCGGAAATTTAAAAAATTTTAACTTTTTATTTTGGCAAATATGTCAAATTTCGGCTTTTGGCTGGATTGGTAGGGTTGATATTTAATTGAATACAGTGAAAGCCCCGATTCTACGTTTTTCAAAGGACTGTATAAAACAAACGATTAATGCGGGTAACGATGAATGCGGGAAAGTTTTATATATGAACTAAATGCCGGGACTATGGAAAATGAACGCACCGCGCGGGAAAACATATAATGCGAGAACGTAAGACCGGGGTTCCACTGTACACATAATTAGGAAAATTAGGAAAAAAGTGACAATATTAAACTGTTTTTAGTTAGTGTCGAAGTCGTTTTTTTGGTCAATGTTGGAGTCAGAGTCGTGGTTTTGATAAATGCTGGAGTCGGAGCTAAAAGTGGTCTTTTTTAATTGCCATGAGATATACATTCTCCATTGAGATCACATTCTTACATAATTGTTAAAAATTCAAGATAATTATTTTTTATTATGACTGTCAAAATTTTGATGATTTTATCAACTTCTTCCTCACTTTCTTCGTGTATTTCGTTTAGCTGCTTCAAACCGTGACGCCACTGGTGACCACGTACCTGCGTACGGTCGTCGCGAATACAGAAAAATATATAAATAATCCAGTAGGAATTCTAAAGATAATTTTCTTTGCACAGCTAGTGACATCTATACACTGTCTCTAGATGAAAAAAAAGGTGTTTCCGGCATAAGTCAATCTTATTGAAAAGGGATTTGTTTTAGAAGTCGAGCGGTAGATGTGTGAAAGTCGAGGTCCGCCTGTAATTTTTACCAGCATGGGTCTTCTTTATATCCTTGCAAACTTGTTTTATTGCCTGCTACCTATCGCATCGGTAAAAAATAATTACCAACGTACTGCGACATTCTTTGCTATTGTTTTTTTGCTATTCACAAAGAAAGAAGATAATTACTATTGCAAAATTATTAACCATGAAACGACAAAATATTAAAACAACGTCACCTTACTACTCCATATTCGTATTCTAGCTCTATAAAAGCTGTGATTAAATATTATATATATATTTATGTAATTAAATAAAAATGGTGATAATTCATGAATATCTGTGTGTAATAAAACTCAACTTCATATTTACATGCAGTTCTGAATGCATCTTATCTTGGAACGTTATACATCTACAATAGCTATCCATTGAATATCTGCAAAATGCTATTTATTATTTCGCTAGCTGTCTTATTATAAAATATCTAATTCACATGCACGTGTAGTTTAAATTTCATTTTAAACATAGCATAGTATTGAATACTGATGTATACATACATAAGCATACTTAATGGAAACATTTGTCCTGTTAAAAAATACGTCTTATTTAGACGTGTGGTATATTATGATATTTTTATTCATTATATTCACCCTACAATCGGACAAACTCAAAAACAATAACGTTCATTTGTAATTGTGTTTTTATGCTCTCCTCTAAAGCTGTTTTTTGTGTGTGCCGTTGCTCAGTTACAACACAAAACTGACAACCACCAAATACTGTGACAAAACAAGAACAACTCCTTTTATTATAACTGCTAAAAAATATTCAATTATCATTTAGGACAGTTTCGTCACGGTGTTATATTTTAAGAAAGTCACTCAATCTATCTAAAAAAAAATCAACACACGTATAACAAGGGAATGAAACAAATGAATAATTTATTATGAAAGCAATGTTATGTCTAATCGAAATAAATTTTAAACTGCAAACCATTTTGCTGTTTTTCTATAATATAAAAAAAAAGAATTTTCTATCAAATGATTAATACTAATAATATTCAGATGAAAGATACTACATAAATTATAGAGAGTCGTAAAACCTTTTCTAATAAATATATAAGAGTGGTTTAGAAGTTCCTTTGTACCAAATTGGAAAGAAGAATATAATAACCGTCCCAGAGTGTGTGTAAAGTAATAGTTAAGATTTCTTTATTCTACGGTGGTGTGCATATTCAGGATCAGTATACCTAGTTCTGGTGAGCATGGACCTCTCGCCAGCCGCCCCTTCCTCTTCGACCTTTCCCTCGGCTTCCTTGGCCAGCTCTTCGGCTTTCTCCCTCTGAGCCTTGTCCAGATTGTGAACGCCGACCAGAAGGGAGTAATCCATAATCTGGAAATTATCAACAAAACAAATTAGAGTTTTACTACTTACGACCCGGGTTTCGCATTTCGGCATCTTCAGGCACTGCAAGTGCACAAATTAACTTGACCTTTGAAGGAGTATGGATGTACTTCTGGTTAAAACAGTAGAATGAATTAAATACAATATGAAATTTAAAATAACTTCGATTGTTCCACGTATTGTGTTAACTAATTGTGACATGTTTCGCCTCTTTCATCAGGCATCTTCGGACTAACTATCACAAAATGTAATTAGTAATAAAACAAGATCATGTTGAATTACAGTCAGTATAGATTTACTCACTCCTTTAAAGGTTTGACTCTTGGAAAATACAAAATATCTAATCCAAATTTCATTTAGAAATTCAATCAAGCACCTTCAGACAAAATCCTCAATTATATAGAATATTAAATCATTCATTTACAGGCCAATAGCCAAGTCGTCAACGACTGTTCATGTATTGAAATCACATTACGGATAAATCGATTTACAGGATTCATAACATAGGATTTTTCTTTTTTAAATATCGAGAGAATCCTGGGGTTGATTACATGATAAATCGGTGCTTGTGCGAAAGCAACCACGCGATGATACTCCATTATTAGTCATTATAATCCACACGTTCTTGAGACATGGTAAAACAAAATAATATATAACTCGTATGGTAGGTTCTAATGATATTTTCATACGACTGCAGTCTTACAAAGAACTAAGTTAGCTGACACAGAAGTTTCAGTAAAATTCACCTTAAAACTCTCCAAGACTCTACAGTCCCGCTGTATTGTCTTGACGAGTGCCCCATGAGTGTCGGCCTCCAGGAACAGTCCCTGAGGGTGATGCTCCATAAAATCTAGATCTTTGTATGTTGGAGATTTTTTGTTGCGTTCTGATTTTGAAGCCTGAGAAAAAATAATCAAAACCATTTACATTATTTATGCTTTTAAAATCACTGATACAGTAAAAGTCCGTTAATTCGAACAACGATAATTCATAATTCGAAATTTTCATAATTTGCTCGTCCCAATATTGACTTTTCATAGTAAAATGTACCGTTAATTCGAAATATCGCCTAATTCGTAATTCGTAATGGTTTTCGTCAAAATGCACTTACGATTTCGTGTAATTCGAAATTTTTACAATTTCGTCAGTTTGTTAGGTTAAAAGTTAGACGACACATTGTTTCGAAGAGTAACGCATATGTAAGCCATTAGTGTAAGTGAGACATCTATATAAAGTAAAGTATGTTATGTCAAAATCTAATTCGAGCATTTATAACATTAGTGCAAGCGAGACATCTATATACATATTAGTATGTATCTAACTTCACTACAATGGTATATTTTTACTGTCAAGTATATACGTAAACGTCATTCTGTTTACGCGAATATCTTAAATATGAGTGACTGAAAATCAATTATGTTAAGTGTTTTTTTATTCATATGAAATGCCTGTCCATAAAAAATCGAAAAAATGGCCGCGATGTTCCAAGCCGTCGACAATTGCCGCGAATTTATTTTTTTTAGTGACGCGTAATTCGTATTTCGATTTTTTTGATCTATAAAAATCGAAAAATTACGCGATGTTACAAGCCGTCTACAATTGCCGCGAAAATTCATTTTTTTAGTGATCGCGTAAATCGTAATTCAATTTTTTTGATCCATAAAAATCGAAAAAATTGCCGCGATGTTAACAAGCCGTCTAGAATTGCCGCGAAAATTCATTTTTTTAGTGATCGCGTAAATCGTAATTCGATTTTTTTGATCAATAAAAAATCGAAAAAATGGCCGCGATGTTCATTGCCGCGAAAATTTCATTTTTTTTTAGATATTGCGTAATTTGATTATTTTTGGTCCATACAACATCGAAAAAATGGCCGCGATGTTCTAAGCCGTCGACATTTGCCGCGAAAATTCAATTTTTCATACTAATCCCGTAATTCGTAATTCGAATTTTTTTGGGAAATCTGGTCCCTTGAATTTCGAATTAACGGACTTTTACTGTAATGTAAAAACAAAAAAAAAAAGATCCGTCGACACTTTTATGAAATGTAAGCCTTAAGAGTTGACGTTCAGCAAATATCATTTTGTTTATATGACGTGATCGCATGTCGACCCCGTCGAGACAGAGAAACTAACTCATTTTTCTCTACTTTTCAGGAGAGCCAAAACATCAGGTTTCAATGTCAATCAATGTTACCAATTTTGATGTAAATTTTTGCCAGTTTTGAGTTATGAATATGTTACATTATGTGTCAAAGAGTCACATCAATAAGAAATGTGGATACGGCGATTGTTCAATACATATCTTTTAACACTTTGTTTACGGGGCCTTTTAATTACTTTGGTAATTAGCATGTTATTTCATATTTGATGGCCAATTAGCAAACGCACAATTTTGTGCCCTCCGTAAGCATTGTGTTAAAAACACTTTCATGTTTATAGCTCCGTTAAACCTTATAATAACACATACTAAATAAATGACTATTTTATATTTAACAAATACATCAGAAAACCAAAGCGTTGACTTTAGAGATAATGAATAATTTATGTGTTAAAAAATACGTAACATTGATTACTAGTGAAAACTATTTTTTTGCATCTTCTAGAAAGGAGAGAAAATTGAATTAGGTTACTGTCTCTAAAGAACTGAATTATACAGTACAGTCAACCCTGCCCTGCTATGGCGGACACTTCTATAGAGCTTTTTGATATAGCGTATGCGGCGGTTTTTCGTACAAGGCACATGTCGCTTGCTTACAAACTAAACACATATAATTTTATTAAAATTGGAAAAATGTTCGATTTGCTTCAAAATACAATTGATAAAACCAAGTTCCAAATTTTGCATGGGTGCCTTAGTTTATATAGCGTCTATTTGTTATAGCGTACTCCCTATCCTCCCGCTATAGCAGGGCTTTCATATACGTGTAGACATGTAAATGCATTGTAATAAAATTCAGACTGTTGACATAACATTTCATTTCTTTTCCCCAGCTGCAAAAGGTTGCAAATTCAAAGTTTATGTATGCATGCCATTATTTGAAAATTTTAACTAGAAAAGATACATGCATGAAATGAGCGAAATTTCGGCTGTTTTCAAAATGTCAACCCGCCATTGCGAGAAATTTCTAAAGGGCCGTAAAGAAAGCCAATAGTTCACCAGTGGAAGAAAACTTCTATACATCCTCTTTTTAACACGAATCTAGCAAGTAAAGGCATTGACCGTGAGTTTAGATATTACCTTTCTTTTGTAAGTTGAGCCTTTAAGATCGTACTTTTGGTGTAATTTAACGACGGATGGCAGGAGATTGTTCATGGCGACCAGTCGGACGTTCTTGCTGTTGCACTGGTAACAGTACAAGCCGAAGAACTTTGGCAGGAGGGTACGAGGATTCTGAAAAATACAATCGCGGCAGAATCAATAAAAAAAGCTCGCACGCCAGTGACCTTTTCACGGGCCACCTGAAAAACAGACAATGGGGAACATTCATATTATGATTATCTGATAAGACCACACTGAGAAACTTTAATTATATATAGAACACTTGATTATTTGCGAGGGGATTAACCGGTTTGATTTTATCAAATATAATAGATAACATATTAACTTTTGCCAGGCTGAGGGTGAAACAGTCCACCACCACTGCTACTTTATCTTAAATATCTCTCATAATATTAGTGATACAATGTGTAAACTTTTAGTATTCTTTAATCATAGTTTTTTTTTACATCTTTTGCAGTAAAAAATATGCAACTTTTGACCGATCAGTTTCGTCACAATGAAATAAAAAAGAAAATAAGTCAGATTATTATTGGCTGAAAACCATTTATATAGTCGCTGCAGGATTAAAACTTCACTGCCCATATGCCATAAGATAACGTTATCGTATCTCAAACGCGCATCTTTCAACAAACATTCCAAATCAAATGGATGCCTTTTTCATTAAAAGGTGTAGATAAGAAGTCGCATTCACAGTTTGCATCGCAAGTCTAGAATAACCAAGAACACGATCAGGTTGTCTCATTCATGCATGACTTAAAATATGAATAATTATAGGAAAATTATCAATTTTCATATATTTTTTATAGAACGATGTATAAAGATACGTCAAAGTATAATCATACATTTTTTTATTGCAGTCTATGCCAATAAGGCCAAATCACTGGGGTCTTTTTTAGACCCCCCTTCGGTCTACGATTTATTTTTCAAGAACTGTCTTTCGAAGGTTAAGCATGACAGTTAATCAAGCTCAATTATTTTCTAGTAAATTAATGTAAGCAGGGTTTCAATTGATAACTAGATAAACGCTAAATCAAAAAGCTTACATTGTGGCTTCCATAAAACACCGAGTATTATCACCGGCTGTTCATTACCTGATTGAGATTCATATAATATCCTGGAAGTAGCTTCTGCAAGAATTCTCCCTCCTTGTGTTGAACAGTCTTAATGATGAACTCGTCATCTTCAGTCAAGTAGAAGATGCTGCCGCTCGCTCCGGGATTACTTAACTCTCTCAAAGGGGAACTACACATAGACATCTGGAAAAGAATGAAGGAAAACATTAGGAATCTATTCTGTAGTGTTAAGCACATTTATCTTATATGGAATTAAGACAAGAATGAAATATCTAACAATGATGTACCATTATAACTTGACCGCTTGTGAGGGCGCCACCATCACGTAAAAAGTCTGCAATATTCAATCAAATTTGTTTATTTACTAACACATTTTTATATGCATACTATAAATGAAACAAAATCTTCATTTAAACATATTTTTACTAAAACAATAATTTCGAAGGCTTTTAAACAGGGCTGAAGAGTCTGAGTCGTGGAGTCGGGGCTTTTTAGCCGGAGTCGGAGTGGTCGCGGCGATTTGGCTGTCGTACTTGGAGTCAAAAATTTTGAAAAGTTTGAACCTTTTATTTTTGCATATAATATGTCAAATTGGGCTATTGGCCGGATTGGAAGGGTTGATATTTAATTCAATACACATAAATATGAAAAGTAGGCAAAAGTAGTCTTTTTAGTCGGAGTTGGAGTCGAACTTTTTTTTACTCCACAGCCCTGCTTTTAAATGCATCTACCAGGGCTGTGGAGTCAGTAAAAAAAAGTCCCACTCCAGCATTTACCAAAACTCCGACTCCAACATTGACCAAAAACACAACTCCGACTCCGACTAAAAAAAGGATAATATCGTCACATTTTTCCGTAAATTTCCTATTTATGTGTATTCAATTAAATATCAACCCTATCAATGCGGCCAAAAGCCAAATTTTACATATTAAATGCAAAAATAAAAACTTTTCAAAATTTCCGACTCCGAGTATGACTCCGGCCAAAGCGCCGCGACGACTCCGACTCCACAGCCCTGGTATCTATTATATGGGGACAATTTTAGTTCCAAATTTGAACGGCGGTCAACTTATGATGGTACATCAACGCTACGTTCTTACGAGTGTATGCTATGGATAGTATCCGACTATAGTTTAAGACACCGGATTATCACCGATCAAATGAATAAGCCAAAAGGATAGAGTGACGCAATTGGTTCCAATATACCACTAATGAAACCTTGGCCTTGTTTGGTCCCTGATATCCTAGTAAAGTCAGATAATTTCAATCCCAATAATCTCGACGCTTGGTATGCAGTTTATACTGTTATTGACTATGCGCATGACAGATTATCAGGAATAAGATATCACAAGAAAGAACTGGTTATTAGGTAAGGAATAGCTAGACACGCAAAAACACGCAGCTGTACATCTATGTATTTA